>JARWKJ010000018.1:24307244-24835629 GCA_029959095.1 Rhinichthys osculus | reverse complement strand
GATGGCAATTTTTCATCCTCAATGTCTTGACTTCATGCACACCGAGTTTGGAGATGAACGGGTGAATTCCCTAGGAGAAGTGTTTCAAATTCCTGAGCATGCGTTTCCAAACAACCCTAAATAGACGACTTCCTGTTGGGTTGGCGTAAAACTTAGAGCACGAAAGTTCTTCGGCCTGATGACATCTATATGTGTACCGAGTTTCAGATTATTACATGCAAGCGTGTTTGATATATGGACAAGTGTTCAAACCCCGTTCCAGGTGGCGCTGTCGAGCCCCCCTGCCACGCCCGGGTACCAGCTTCAGCCCGGCCCTGATGGCCGCGGGTTCTGACCCGTGTGCAAAGTTTCAAGAGTTTTCGAGCACGTTAAGAGCCCCAAAAGTGCCCAAAAGGTAGTAAAATAATAATAAGTCGGAAGAAGAATAATAATAATCCTTAGGAAAACAAAAGGGCCTTCGCATTTTCAAGGCTTGGGCCCTAATAATAATAATTATATATATATATGTAATCGAGCAGCGATTACGGATCCAAGCCGGTGGCACCGCAACCCCGGTGCCTTTAATTACCTAAAGGCACCGGGGTGGGGGTGCCGCCGGCTTTGGCCCTTCATCGCTTCTCGCAGCTATATATATATATATATATATATATATAAAGCCGGTGGCACCGCCACCCTGGTGCCTTTAGGGTTATTGTGCACGAAGTGACATAAAATATCTGCTCGCTATCTGCCGAACGGCTCTGGTAGTTCCGCTTCAGCACTGATGATGTTGTAGAAATAGTGCGGTCTGGTTGGTCTGGATTATTCGGGATTTTGTATTTTATACAGATATAAGTTATTTATAATTCAGATGAGAATAAAGTTAGTGTTGATTAAAATGAAGGAAAACAAATATATTGATCTGAAATATAGCACATTAATTTTAAATTTATTTAGGTTCAATTACCAAACATACAATCTTAATTTAATTTAAAGCAAACAATACATTTAAAATATATGGGTTGTACGCACATTTTTTTTTAATAAAAAAAATATATATATATCCAAAAAGACAAGGCCTTAAAGGGTTAAACTCTTGTCACTGTAACAGACACAATCTCTCTCACACACACACACACACACACACACACACACACACACACACACACGTCAAGTCACTTACATTTTAGATGCAATATTGAATAAGCAGAAAAATCGGATTTTCTGCTCTGAAAATATAAATAAGCATAAAAATTGAATAAGCACTTTGAATATTCTAAACAGAATAAGCACTAGTCGCTAATGAATAAGTACTAGTACTTAATGGAATAGATACTAGTATCTAAAAAATAAGTACTAGTAGCATGAAAATAGAGACTAGTAGGTTAAAATGATTAAATGTTAAAACGGCTTGCCATATTGGCTCAGAGAGAGAGAGAGAGAGAGAGAGAGAGAGAGAGAGAGAGAGAGAGAGAGAGAGAGAGAGAGAATGACTTTTTAGATACTAGTACCTTGTAAGGATTCAGGGCGGATCTAATCCGTGGGGAATTTGCATATCATAATTAATAATTGGTAATTAATAATTATTCATACATGTTTGGATTAGATCAGTCTTACATTAAATTTAATCTCCCTCTAAGGGAGGATCTGTCATTTTACCTGCATGCATACGTGTGAATCCCGGAAATTAACCACAAGTTGATTGTAGTTAATTACACGGACCATGTTTCACAAACAGGTAAAATGAATTAGCTCAATTGTCAGGATAATATTTGTGGGATCCACAATATCATCTTACTTTATAGGATTTCAGGAAACGCAATTCTCTGGCCAGAAGAATTGGGTTTCCCGCCCTATAAACACAACACATTCTCTTTAAGGTATTTTTAATTTTAGTAAGCATGTAGCATAAGACCTTTTGCACTTAAGGGACTTGAAATTGAGCAAAGAGACAGCACATCAATCAAAATGAATATATAATTAATTTAATAGAGGCATGACTACTTATGTATTTACTACGGTTACACGGGATATAGGTATTTACAAACACATAGACATCAATGAACAATACAATAAGACATCAATGAACGAGAAATGCGTAAAGTTTGGACAATGGATAACTTACACGCGTGAGCGAGTAAGAGAGAGAGAGGAAAGGGGATGGGGAGAGAGAGAACAGAGAAAATTGGGAGAATTTCATTGGCAGGAAGACATTCACCTCTCCGATAACAACACGAAACATCATCTTAAAACTTCTTAGAAGCTCTATAAAGAGATATACTTGCGCAAGTTTCTTGGTCTCTCTGTATCGCGGCAATCCTGCGCGGCCTTGTCTGGCCGCGTGCGTGAGAGGATTCCTTTGTGTGTGAGGAAGCATCACGTGGGCTGCTTGGCGCGCGTGTTGAACGGAGGTTCACAGTCTTTGGGGTAACATTACCAAAGGAAAATAGTTCGGCTGAGTTCGTTTCACTTCGTGAACGGAGGAATCACGAGGAGTTAATGTTCCATCTGTGCATGGCTGGCGAAGAAGCGCGTGCTTTGCTCGGTCCGGCGCGTCACGCGGTCACGTGCGCGTGTTTCTCCTTCAAAGCGAGCGCGCACTTGTTTTAAGGTCCCTTGGAGATGGATTTGCTGAAGAGATATGTCACGGGGTTTTCTTTTCAATCGTCGATTGGAATTAAACACAGAGACTTATCTACAACTGAAAAACACAAACTAAACTAGAAACAAATAAAAGAAAGGCGAAGAACTCGCCCGGAGGCGAGATGTTACATCATGACACGGGAGGAAGAGAGAGAGAGGAAGGTTCAGTCCTCTTTAGAGGAACTGGAGTCCACACCTCTGAGGTGCGAACTGGCCAATGACATTCAACGAAACTTTTGGCGGCCAAATTCTCTTTGTCTTGTCAAAGTTAAACTATGGCCGTGTCCGCCTCTTTTATGACCAGTCAGAATTTGTCAGAATCATTCCACAAGATGATAAAAACATAGAAAACATACATTTTACTGTAATCTTCTGTATCTGACCAAATCAGTTGGAACGAGATAATTAAAACGGTACCAAACACAACATTTACACATAATTGGAATATGAAGATACATTTAATACATAACTTTTAAACTCTTAAGAGTTTCACTGATACGCTAGGAGATCATTTCTAAACTACCATGGACTGGGAAACACACAGACATACAGGAATATATCATATACAATTGGTAATGGCTCGTTTTATGCGTGTAATGTAAAGGTCCATTATGTGTGTGTGTGTTGGTTCGTGTGTGTGTGTGTCAGAGTTCTGTTATCTCTCTTGTAGAGATGGGGGATGGCATGGAATGTTTAAAGCATTTTATGACTCTGGCCATTCCTGAGAGAGAGAGTGTGTGTGTGTGTGTTGCATTCAGTCTTTTTGGGTCTTTAGCAGGATGTATTTAGTTATTCAGATTCACCCTTTTAGCCCAGTCCTTACAGTCCCCCTTTTTGTCTGATGAAGTCCCTGTGTGGACTTAATCGGACAACAATCATCACAATGGACGGATGGCAGGTGAATCATGACTCATGCAGCAGGTGGTTATTAGGGCTGAGGATTCAGCTCTATGAGGTTCGAAGCTGCCTCTGGCCTGGTCTCTGACTTGGCACCCCCTTTTTGCGGGTTTCGTCCGAAACCTTTCGTCAGCTTGGCTGAAGATGTTTGTATCTCGTTGAGTCTCCTGTATAGGATAAAGGTCAAGCCCAGTGTCAGGGTGTGTCTGACTACCATAGAGGTACACCGTGCAGTGTCGGCTGCGGTCCAGGCTTGGACAACAGGTGAGGTAGTCAGAAAGGGTAGTCGAGACAGAGCTTGGAGGGCTGTGTCGATAGGAGCAATGTCAATTAGCTGGGATCACCCCCCTTTCGCAAACCACAACTCCCGTTCTGGAGTTAGGGTGAAAGTGTGGTACCTGGAGAAGGATGGGATTTCCAGTTTTAATTTGTACTCTTTGCATGGAAGATGGTACCATGCCAGGTCGCCAAGGTGAAGGATGGCACTTTCCGGTGCTTGGATTCACAGGCTCTAGTGGAGCGAGGTGACACAGGTGTCGGTGTCATTCTGGTCGTAAGTGAGTGCAGCTGTGGGCACAGGAGTGTTAGCGAGCCGCCTGTCACTTACACTCTCTGCTTGGGTCTTGATGCCTTGAGTGCGTAGCTTGGCTTCGGCAGGGCAGCGGGTGTCGCTGATCTGCAGCCCGCAGATTCCGTCAGTGTTGTCTCTGAGGAGAGGCTTGTTAGGGCAGAGATAGTGAATTTCTTTGGTCAAGCGTCCTACGTCATCACCCATACAGAACATTTAAAGGGACCACGATCCCTGAACAGTTATGAGGAAAAAAACGCTAAGAACAAAGTACTGCATTTATCACCAACAATGTATAGAACTACATTTAACCCAAAGGTGAATTATGTATGTCACAGTCACTACACACGTCCCCCCAGAATTCACTGTATCCGAAGAACCAAACTGTCAACGGGGAGGTGGGCGTATCAACCGACCACAACGGCTGCGCTGTACTGGAGGTTGAGGAAACCTCACTGCAGCCGGTGTCCCGTCAAGACCCGGGTGTGGGGCATGGAGTGTAGGAGGTTTAGGAGCAAGGGGTGGAGGCAGAGCAGGAGGCCGTCCGCGGCGTGGTGGCTGGGCCAGGTTGATGGGCCTGGCTACGTCCAAATGAGCCGGTTTGAGGCGGTCGATAGAAAGTCGCTCCGGTTTGCCGCCTCTGTCCACCACAAAATGTTTGTCCCCCGTCTCCAGGACCCGGAATGGGCCCTCATAGGGCGGACGTAGCGGTCCCCTGTGAGCATCGTGGCGAATGAAAACGTAGTCAGCCGTCTGAAGTCCAGCGGGGATGTGTGACTGAGGGAGGCCGTGACGTGAAGTAGGGACAGGTGCGAAAAGCCTTGCATTGTCCAGTAGAGTAGACCGCTGGAAAGTAGCAGACCAGGGAACCGTGGCACTAGGGACAAACTCCCCCGGTACCCGCAGTGGCTGTCCATAAACAAGCTCCGCGGATGAGGACTGAAGGTCCTCCTTTGGCGCAGTCCTGATGCCCAGCAACACCCATGGGAGCTTGTCGACCCAGTTGCTGTCTTTGAGGCTGGCACGCAGGGCAGCCTTCATTGACCTATGAAAACGTTCACAGAGTCCGTTAGCCTGCGGGTGATATGCGGTCGTGCGGTGGAGTTTCACTCCGAGGCTCTGTGCGACAGCGTCCCACAGCTCAGACGTGAACTGCGCGCCTCGGTCAGAGGAAATGTCCGAAGGAGTGCCGAAACGGGCAACCCAGGTGCTAATAAATGCCCGTGTCATCTCGACAGATGGCGTCAAAAACTTGTCGTCTCCATCCCGAGGGAACGACTGGCCGAGGACTACCTGTGGAGATGTCACACAGGAGCGTGGTGCCGGCATCGCCAAAAACTACATCCTCGATCTGCAGACCTGTAGTCGAGGTCCTCAGGAGTTGCACGTCCGGGTCTGTGGCCTGAGCGGCCGCCATGCGGTTGTAATCTAAGCCCAGGTGGACTGCCCCCACCACAGCCCGTGATAAGCAGTCAGCCACGTGGTTGGTCTTACCAGCAACGTGCTGCAAGTCCGTGGTGAACTCTGAAATGTAGGACAGATGACGTTGCTGGCGGGCGGACCACGGTTCAGCCACCTTGGCCATGGCAAAAGTCAACGGCTTGTGATCCACAAACGCAGTGAAGTGTCGGCCTTCCAGCAGGGAACGGAAATGTCGGATGGCGAGGTAGAGACCCAGCAGCTCCCGGTCGAAAGTGCTGTACTTCCGCTCACAGGGGCGCAGCTGACGGCTAAAGAAAGCCAGCGGCTGCCAGGCACCGCCTACCCACTGCTCGTAGACAGCACCGACAGCATAGTCTGAGGCATCCGAGGTGATGGCGATGGGGGCTGTTGGAGAAGGATGTGCCAACATGGTGGCGTTCGCTAGGGCTGCCTTAGTGGCGGCAAAAGCCCTGTCTCTACTCTCAGTCCAGTCCACAACGTGCTGTGGTTTACCTTTCAAGGCCTCGTGCAAAGGCCGCATGAGCAGAGCAGCTCGAGGAATGAAGCGGTGGTAAAAATTCACCATGCCGAGGAACTCCTGCAGGGATTTGACAGTGAGCGGGCGTGGGAACTGTGTGACTGCCTCCACCTTTGATGGGAGAGGGACCGCCCCGTCCTTAGTGACTCTGTGTCCAAGGAAGTCAATGGTGGAGAGGCCGAACTGGCACTTGGCGGGGTTGACAATCAATCCATGTTGGCTAAGCCGCTCAAAAAGGGTTTGGAGGTGCGCCAGGTGCTGAGACTTGGACGTGCTCGCTACTAGAATGTCATCCAAGTACACAAAAAGAAAAGGCAGGTCCCGCAAAACAGAGTCCATGAGGCGTTGAAAAGTTTGGGCGGCATTTTTAAGGCCGAACGGCATACGCAGGAACTCAAACAGACCAAACGGCGTGATCACTGCCGTTTTGGGGATGTCCAGTGGATGTACCGGCACCTGATGATATCCACGAACGAGGTCGACCTTGGAAAAAATCACCTTGCCAGACAGGTGTGCTGAAAAATCCTGTATGTTCGGGACTGGGTATCGGTCAGGCGCCGTTGCCTCATTAAGCCGCCGGTAGTCGCCACACGGGCGCCAGCCGCCACCAGGTTTGGGGACGATGTGGAGGGGCGATGCCCATGGGCTGTCGGATCGGCGAACTATTCCCAGGCGTTCCATGTTCGCAAACTCAGCCTTTGCAACGGCAAGCTTGGTTGGGTCGAGGCGCCGAGCGCGGGCGTAGACGGGTGGACCAGTGGTGGCGAGATGGTGCTCCACACCATGCTTCACGGCTGATGCAGAGAAAGTGGGCTGAGTGAGGGCTGGAAAACTGGCAAGCAGACGGTGGAAATCATCAGAAGCTGAAAGCATGCTAGACAGCCGTATGGAGTCAGTCCCGCTGAGCGTGCATGTATAAGAGCAAAACGTGACAGCGTCAATCAGACGGCGATTCTTTACATCCACCAACAGTCCATGTGCACACAAAAAATCAGCGCCGAGGAGGGGAACGGCAACCTTTGCGGTAACAAAGTTCCAGCCGAAGTGCTGTCCTCCTAAACACAGTTCGATGTACCTCGTTCCATATGTGCGGATGGGGCTACCATTTGCAGCTTCCATAGGAGGGCCGTGGCTGTCGGTCACCATGTCCAAACGGGATGCAGGCAGGACGCTCCTCTGTGCTCCTGTGTCGCACAGAAAACGCCGTCCAGAGATGCTGTCGTGGATGAAAAGCAGCCTGCCTACGTGGCCGACGCTCATGGCCACTACTGAGCGCCGGCCCCGGCGTTTCCCGACCCGCCGAAACTGCATGGTGAGCGACATTTGTTAGCCTTGGTTCCAAACTTAGCATGGTAGAAACATAAGCCTGGAAGTTGTTGGGGGCCAGAAGACAACTGCCGCCGAGAAGTGGTTGCCGCGACGAAGGTGGAGTCGTCACGTGTCACCGAAGCGATGTGCGCGGGAAAAAGCGCGTCCGCACAATGTCCGTGACTCGCCAGGAAAAATTTATCAGCTTCCTCAGCCAGTCTCCGACAGTCAGTGATTGTGGTGTTGGCTAATGCAGCTCTCACTTGTGAAGGCAGCTGACGCAGGAAAAGCTGGATGAACAGAAAATCGGGTCTGTGCTCTCCCAAAAGATCCAGCATGCGGTCCATGAGCTCGGACGGTTTGCTGTCACCCAGTCCTTGAAGGGAGAAAAGCCTGCCGGCTCTCTCAGCGTCCGACAGTCCGAACGTTTTCAACAGGTGGGCTTTGAGTGCTGCATATTTCTCGTTTTCCGGAGGATTTGTTAGAAGGCTCACCACTCTGGATGCCGTTGAATTACCGAGAGCCGACACTACGTAGTAGTATTTTGTTGTATCCGCGGTGATCTCACGCAGCGCGAACTGCGCTTCAGTCTGTGCGAACCATGCAGATGCCGACGATTCCCAGAATTCGGGGAGTTTGAGGGTGACAGCGTTCGCGGTCATGGTCGTGTCGTGTCTCTGGATACGTCCAGCAGACTAATGTCGGGGTCACCAGTGTGGAAATTGCAGTAACTAGCAAGAGACAACTTCTCACTTTGAGCACACAAATACGTGTGTCGTTTATTTCGTATGACAAAACTAACAGCCAACCAATGGCGCTGACAAGCGTCCTACGTCATCACCCATACAGAACATTTAAAGGGACCACGATCCCTGAACAGTTATGAGGAAAAAAACGCTAAGAACAAAGTACTGCATTTATCACCAACAATGTATAGAACTACATTTAACCCAAAGGTGAATTATGTATGTCACAGTCACTACACCCTAACCGATGTTAAGGAAAGTATTTTAGAATACGTTACATTGTGTGAACACAAGCGGTGATTAAGGGTTCAAGTAAATGATGCTAACTGCTAACTGTAGAAGTTATTATTTAGCTTAGCATAACCTGGATGGACGCCAGGTTAGGTTAGCGTAGCGTGAGCTAGCTGGATGCTAGCTAAGTTTAGCTTAGCGTAAGCTGGAGGGATGCTAGGTTAACGTAGCCACCTAGGCTGGTTTGTTTACAAAGTGACATCACAAGTTAGCACTTCCTGTGACAAGTCGGTGTCATGGGAACCATAGCATGTCAGACAATTCAACAGTCCCTAACGAATGTATGTACATTTTTCATGAATTATGCATGTTTAAACGGGTTAACAGGATGCACCTATATTTTAAGTCTTTCTAGGACTCGGTGTTACATTAAGTAAAATGCAGATGTGTTTTGGCATTAGCTAATTTTACTCATGGAACTCTTCTCTTTATCTTACGCAACTTATTCTATTTGTTTGCAGAGTAAGGTAATAGATTTGCTGTAAGTCAAAGCTTGTCTAAGCAAATATAGTTACGTCCCTCTCGTGCACGAATGCTGACTTTTCAGCGAGTAAACAGTTTTGATCGCTAGGTAGCTCTCGGCTTGTAGATGCGGCTAAAATTTAGGTGAATTACATCAATCTAACAATAATTTGTAAGGCCTTTACAGTTGTAGACAGGGGAGCGTCACCCAGGTCTACCTAGATATAACTCTGTCCTGAGCTTTCTTTGTTAGACACAGGTTTAGTCATACTACAATTTGGATTTCTTTTAAGCAAAGCAGAATAGATATCGGTACAGTCTACAAGCTGCTGAGATGAGGTTTCTTTGTCAAACAGACTTACGCTTTACTGCTGAACATGCTACTTTTAGTTGGAAATCTAAGGCTTTTTACTTAAAGTAGAGATGTCAATTCCAGCTATCGTTTTATCTGCATGTGGACAAGCCAGCGATCAAAATGCGTATCGCACGTTGTGTTCTGGTTGGATCGCAACGACCAAAAGCACGCCTGTAGGTTAACAGTAATGTAAAACTGGGGTAGTTTTCCTACACTCTGGCGTTACAGGGGACGTATGCTCAATTTGGAGTTAGTGTTTCTCGTAACCCTTCATTGTCATGGAAACTAATGTTTAGCAGTATCATTTCAACCAGCATGTCGCAAATGTTTGTTTTTAAAAAAAAAAAATCGTGCATAGTCTTTTTGCAGGTGAGGCTCACACGTCTATTCGAGATTTTCTTTAAATCAATAAAGGTCTAATTTTTCCTATTGCAGAGTCTTGTGTCTCTTTGAGCACACATTTTCGTCTATTCATAAAAGTTCTATGTCCTTATGCTGATCAGGGACCCTTTTAGAAGAGTCTTGCACTGTGTTTGTGCAGTTCAAAGTCAGTGGGGTTTTAGGAAGTCTTTGTGAGGAGGCCTTCTGCATTAGGTCACGCATCGTTGAGTGGGCATTGCGTGGTATTTGGCGAGCTGGAAGGTGCAGGGTCACGAACTTGAACCTTGACTTGGTGCTGAGGCTGTGTATTCCTGGATGGCTGCTGGAGTTCCTGGGAACTCTGTGACCTTGGAGTCTGGCTTTGGTGACCCGTGTGACTGGAGGGGCGGGGTTCTTGAACTTGGGCCCAGACGGTCAGGTGTTTGAAGTCTAATCAAAGCTCAGAGCATTCTAGCAGGTCTTTGCCCATCGGAAAGGGGTACATGTCCATTTGTGAGATGTGCACCGGGTGGGTAGGCCTCAACAGACCAATTGTCAGGTAAGTGGGAGCTCTGTTCGAGCCGGAGGTCGTTCTGGCTGTACGACTGCACATTCAGCTCACATAGTTGGGGTATAAGAGTTCGATCTTCGCTCTTAGCTTTAGCACTGAGTTTTTTTTTTTTAGCACTGAGAGTTGAGCTGACATTAGAATGAGGTTTGAGCCGGTGTCTACCCGTGTTTCAAGGCTCACCTCATTGTCTAGAGTGATGGGTAGGCAAAGTTTCCGGGCCCACACCCCCCTTTTGATCAGGTCTTTTGGGGTTTCGGACCCAGCTGTGGGAAACTGTGCTGTCTCGCTCAGGCTGTGCAGCTGTCAGCTGTGGTGGCTGTGTGCTGCTGTAGGTATGACGCTCAGCCATAGGATGTAAGGCTCGTACCTCTTGAATTTTTGGAAAGTCTTTTGTGAAGAAGCTTTTCAGCGACTCCAGTGTCTCGGCTGTCTGAGACGTGGCGGCACTGTGTTTGTCTGATGTGTGCTCAGACTTGTGCTTACCAGTGGCATGTTGAGAGGGGTACCGCTCCAGGCTGGAATGGTCTTGGCTCTCTGTAAACAGGGCGATGGTTTGGTGGGGCGCCCTCGAGAGGCAGCTCTGAGTAGTGTTCAGAGACAGAGTAGATTGTGTTTTTTTTTTTTTTTTTAAAGTCTTTTCGGATTCTGGATCAGAGAATTCTTTAATGAAGGCCTGCCGCAGCGGCTGGTGATGTTTTGAACAGTGGGCTTTCAACCCCTCTTTACAGCTCTGGGTTCTTGGCTGAAGGGTGCAGACCAGTCAGGGGAAACTTGTGGTGTGTGTTTCCCCTTTTCCGGTCATGCTGCAGTCTATAAGAGTGTTTCAACTCGGTGTGGACAAATGTTAAGTTTGTCTTTGAGATCGTGTCTCTGTTGAGCAGGTTCATGGATTTCAGCTCGGCCCGTGCGTAAGTGTTTAAAGGCCTTGGCTTTAGTGTCTCTTTCTTTTAGTTCAGTCTCTGCTGAACGAGCTTGTGGGTTGTGGCCCGGGCCTCTTGCGAGTTTCTTTCGCAGGCTGTGGCTTACGAGTCTCTTTAAGTTCAGTCTCTGCTCTTTGCAAGGGGCGTCACTTTGTCGGAGTTTCTTGTTGATTTCCTCTCTGGTTCTTTTCTCTGACTACTCTCTTCGGTCTGTGTGTCGACGAAGATCAGACAGGGCAGTTTGAAGTCTTTCCACTTCCTTCTTGTAGCTAGGGGTCGTTGTCATCCTCGGCTTGCATCCTTAGCGTTGCAACTTTGTGCTCCAGGGCGATGCGGCTCCTTTCGTGGAGACGTTCTTGTGTGATGAGCTGGCAAGTGAGGTTGACGTGTATGACCAGTCTTTGTCGTGGGAGCTTTGGCTTGGTTTGTGCGCCGTCAGCTTGTCCACGTCTGCGATGCTTTTGGCTCGAGGCTCTGAGTCACTAGCGTCCTCGGGCAGGAAGTTAGCCATCATGGCCGTCAGCCATGTGTCGAGGTTGTCCCAGCGGGTTGTGGGACTGTAGGACCTGAACAAACTGGCTTCACTGTGGGCGAGAGGTACACAACACACGCAGAGAGACCAGTGCAATTTCGTTCTACGTTTAACGAGCTATAATACGGGCTATGCCGTGTATGAAAATTTTGGTTAACTGATGCAGACAGTTAAATCATTCGGTGGGACAATTTAGGTAGGTCAATATGGGCCTGAATAAAATTTAACAGGGCGGTAGCTTAGTGGTCACCTGTTGATGCTAACGGCTTGGTTTGTCAAACTATTATTCAGCGTTCCTTGTTGTCTCAGATAGGCTCTGTCTTCTAGGTGAACTGAAAGGAACAGCAGAGCACAACAGAAAAGAGTAGTGGCAAGATAGCAAAGTTTGAAGTAACATGCAACCATCAAAGATGGAAAGGTCTGTAATGAAATGGCGTCAATAGTACACAGGAAGTGTTACAAGGGAAGAGGAGGCCTAAGCCTGCGGTTTGTGGCTCGGAGAGGAGAAGGGAGCCACACGCTTCAATGACCGGGGGAATTCATAGATTCTGTGGCCAATACTAAGTGGATGGGTTTAATACCTTTTTCTAGTTTGCCTGGGGTGAAATGAGGTCATTCGGGTTGGAGTCAGCATTGTGGTTGGTCTTCCTGTCATCCCCAAACACTTGACAGCAGTGTCCCGGGCCCTTCCGTATATCTGTACCGATGTGCGCCCTCTCACGCAACCGGCAGTGCCAAATTGGTAATGTGTTGCGGGCCGCACCAACGGAGAGATACGGGAAAGTCCGAGACTCGTGCTCAGTCAGCGCTGGTGACGCAGGTCAGACGAACCCGCTTGCTGGACCCCAAGCAGAGATGACTGTCAAATCACCACAGCACGAGAGAAATTTCTACCTACAAACACAAAACAGGATGAAGGACAAGTGAACCTCAACGTGAATTAAAGCTCTCTTTATCTCAATCAAATTGAGTGTCTATTTATTGTAGAAAAAAAAAATCGAAGGCAGCGGCTTTACTAAAATTATGGTACAAACAAAAAGGAAATTATGACGATGTTAATTATCGGAACAACCTAGCCTCCATTCAGAGAAGAGATTAAGTGCAGCAGGAAGAGCACAGGAGGAAGCAAGCTGCAGTGGCGTGTTTGGGCCACTAAGGGTTTGGGCCACTTCCTCCTAGTGGTCAATCTGGCTGACAGAGACCTTGATTTAAATTGCATTCAAACTAATTGTTTAACTACAATTCAAATCAAGCATATGCATAGATGTTAAGTAACTTCTAGAAAGTAAGGATACAGTTGTCATAACGTATCGAATCAAAATTACTAAAAATAATTTGAAAAAGGAAATATAGAAATAAAGCCATAAAACCATTCCCGACAGGAACGGAGACTTCCTTCAAATTAATTTGAAATTTGTTTGTTTCAAACCAAATTTGAATAAGTGTAGGAAATTGAAGGTTGGCATTATATTTGATTAGTCATCAGAAACTGCTAATACCTACTTTGAATTTTAAATTCAAACGTGGTTTGAACTAAATTCAAAATAAATGTACACAGTCAGTAGTGAAATCATGTTATTAAAACTGGAACTTGCACATGCATTGAAAGTTAGAAACACAATTTCAGGAATTCACTGGAACAATCTGAAATGGTGCTGAGAGAAAATTATTTAGGAAAGGATGACCTTGTTACCATTGTCCACACGATGGCGACATCTCGCTCATGGAGGGTAAAGTCAGGACGTGGAGGCCGTCTGATACTGGGAAACTCAAGGGCGCGCCCTAGCGTTTGGCAGTAGCATTGCAACCCGCCTGCTTTCACATGTGACTGTCTCAGAGGACGTGCAAAGAATTACACGCCTCAATTGCTGCATCAATCCGAAATAGTGCGGAATTTAAATCTCGACGGATTTCTTTCCGGTTCTATATTTTACAAAACGGCGTGGCAGGATTCGTCGCTGCATTGTGCGAGAGAAAACAGGAATTGTTCATCTGTTTTTCGACTCCCATAACATATATCAAATAGCACCTATGATTAAATATGCTTTAGGTTTTTACAATTGAGTAGCTACGTCAATGTTTTAACCAGGAGTTTATCGTTAATCTAACGATTATAAAATAAGGCCTTTTTAAGAATAGTGAAAGAGCATCGATTCACTAAATCTTGTCTTCACCCTGACAGAAGAACATCGTTCGGACAGGGGAGTTTAACATTAAAAATGTCGTCGTTCAAAAGAGGTTTCTTCGTCTTTTGTGGGACAAATTTAATACTATGAACTGCAGTTTACTTTTAGTTATTAACAATGGCAAACGGAATGTCAGACATTATTTTGCAGCGGTGAGTTCGCATTGCGTTCGCTCACTCGAGGCGCACGTACAATATTAAATCACAATATAGACATAGATTGAATACTGATTTTTTTTTGCTCAGAAACAAGTTTAAAGTGTGCTTAGCATTTTCTCCACCAATTTTGTAAGGATTCAGGGCGGATCTAATCCTTGGGGAATTTGCATATCATAATTAATAATTGGTAATTAATAATTATTCATACATGTTTGGATTAGATCAGTCTTACATTAAATTTAATCTCCCTCTAAGGGAGGATCTGTCATTTTACCTGCATGCATACGTGTGAATCCCGGAAATTAACCACAAGTTGATTGTAGTTAATTACACGGACCATGTTTCACAAACAGGTAAAATGAATTAGCTCAATTGTCAGGATAATATTTGTGGGATCCACAATATCATCTTACTTTATAGGATTTCAGGAAACGCAATTCTCTGGCCAGAAGAATTGGGTTTCCCGCCCTATAAACACAACACATTCTCTTTAAGGTATTTTTAATTTTAGTAAGCATGTAGCATAAGACCTTTTGCACTTAAGGGACTTGAAATTGAGCAAAGAGACAGCACATCAATCAAAATGAATATATAATTAATTTAATAGAGGCATGACTACTTATGTATTTACTACGGTTACACGGGATATAGGTATTTACAAACACATAGACATCAATGAACAATACAATAAGACATCAATGAACGAGAAATGCGTAAAGTTTGGACAACGGATAACTTACACGCGTGAGCGAGTAAGAGAGAGAGAGGAAAGGGGATGGGGAGAGAGAGAACAGAGAAAATTGGGAGAATTTCATTGGCAGGAAGACATTCACCTCTCCGATAACAACACGGAACATCATCTTAAAACTTCTTAGAAGCTCTATAAAGAGATATACTTGCGCAAGTTTCTTGGTCTCTCTGTATCGCGGCAATCCTGCGCGGCCTTGTCTGGCCGCGTGCGTGAGAGGATTCCTTTGTGTGTGAGGAAGCATCACGTGGGCTGCTTGGCGCGCGTGTTGAACGGAGGTTCACAGTCTTTGGGGTAACATTACCAAAGGAAAATAGTTCGGCTGAGTTCATTTCACTTCGTAGAACGGAGGAATCACGAGGAGTTAATGTTCCATCTGTGCATTTCTGGCGAAGAAGCGCGTGCTTTGCTCGGTCCGGCGCGTCACGCGGTCACGTGCGCGTGTTTCTCCTTCAAAGCGAGCGCGCGCTCGTTTAAAGGTCCCTTGTAGATGGATTTGCTGAAGAGATATGTCACGGGGTTTTCTTTTCAATCGTCGATTGGAATTAAACACAGAGACTTATCTACAGCTGAAAAACACAAACTAAACTAGAAACAAATAAAAGAAAGGCGAAGAACTCGCCCGGAGGCGAGACGTTACATCATGACACGAGGACACGGGAGGAAGAGAGGGAGCGAAGGGGAGAAGCGTCATTTATCACTTTTGGAGAAATCCAGCCTCTTCCTGTTGGCTTGGCCAATTAGAGGGTTGGAAGTTTACAGGCGGGACTTGGGTTTATGGCCCTTTGTCTCCAGCGAGAGACATCTGAAACCCTAATTTCGTCGGTTGTTTAAGAGAAGAATCTTCACAATTCTTATAATACTAATGTGTCACAAAGTTTAGCAAAATGTAATGTCAATTAACAAATGGGGAACGAAGATTGGAGTTTATCGAGACCAAACTTGCCACAAATGGATTTGGTTAAACATTAGTTGGCAAAGTTTGAAACATTATCCAATTAGAGTTGTCGAGAAACATAGACCAAACCACAGAAAGGCAACTCATGAAATAGGGAACTTAGATACATCGTTCATACAATTCTCAAGTGGATATATAATAGCATATATATATGAATACAGGATTCATTTCTCCTCCTTGGTTAGAATTTAGAGAGAGAGAGAGAGAGACATACTTCTCTGACATTCCTGGTGCGGTCGTAAATGCTGTTATCTAAGAACCCCAGGCTCTGACAGTATGTTAAGTTTTGGTTCTTACTGTCCCAACAAGCTGGTGCAAATAGAATCATAACTTTTACTGTAATTTCTTGTATCTGATTAATTCCACTGGATCATGAGAATTAAAACAAGACCAAGAACGATGTATAACAATACTGGGAATAGACAGTTAAATGTAAAAATGCATAATGATAAAGTCACAGTTATTCCAATGTGAAATGGACAAATGGACACACATAAAAACACATCAAATATATCTGGTTGAATGTCTTTTAAAGAAAAGAAGTTTCTTTTCGCTGTAGGATTCACTTCCTTTGGGACATTCCAAAAATGTCATAAAATGTCTTAATGTCTTGTAAGCGGACACCACGCTCTGTCCTGAGTGTGGGTGTCAGCTGTGGGGGAGGTGTGTGTGTGTGTGTGTTTGTGTGTGTTTTTTCAAGTTCCAGGCCTTTTGGGGCTAAAGGCTTTGGGATTTTAGCACGGAGGTATTTAGTTATTCAGATTCACCCTCGCCCAGTCCTTACACCAGTATTTATCTGGAGGTCTTTGCCCTTTGCCTGTCAACCTGGTTTGTCTCTGCCTTTTCTGTTCTGCCCTGTTTGCCATTGCTCACCCTGCCTGTCTTGACCTTTCTTAATAAAAAGCTGCAAATGGATCCCCCTGGCCTGACCCTGCCTCGTTACAACACATATGCTGCATCAAGGCATCACTTAAATAGGAGCTGCTTGACACAGTAAGGTCCACCAGAAGATCCTTAAAAGCTACACATCACGCCGAGACACAAAGAGATTCAGGAACAATTGAGAAAGAAAGTAATTGAGATCTATCAGTCTGGAAAGGGTTATAAAGCCATTTCCAAAGCTTTGGGAATCCAGCGAACCACAGTGAGAGCCATTATCCACAAATGGCGAAGACATGGAACAGTGGTGAACCTTCCCAGGAGTGGCCGGCCGCCCAAAATTACCCCAAGAGCGCAGCGACGACTCATCCAAGAAGTCACAAAAGACCCCACAACAACGTCCAAAGAACTGCAGGCCTCACTTGCCTCAGTTAAGGTCAGCGTTCATGCCTCCACCATCAGGAAAAGACTGGCAAAAATGGCCTGCATGGCAGAGTTCCAAGGAGAAAACCACTGCTGAGCAAAAAGAACATCAAAGGTCGTCTCAATTTCTCCACAACACATCTTGATGATCCCCAAGACTTTTGGGACAACATTCTGTGGACCGATGAGACAAAAGTGGAACTCTTTGGAAGGTGTGTGTCCAAGTATATCTGGCGTAGAAGGAACACTGCATTTCATAAAAAGAACATTATACCAACAGTAAAATATGGTGGTGGTAGTGTGATGGTCTGGGGCTGTTTTGCTGCTTCAGGACCTGGAAGACTTGCCGTGATAAAAGGAACTATGAATTCTGCTTTCTACCAAGAGATCCTGAAGGAGAATGTCCGACCATCTGTTCGTGTACTCAAGCTGAAACGAACTTGGGTTCTGCAGCAGGACAATGATCCTAAACACACCAGCAAGTCCACCACCGAATGGCTGAAGAAAAACAAAATGAAGACTTTGGAGTGGCCTAGCCAAAGTCCTGACCTGAATCCTATTGAGATGTTGTGGTATGACCTTAAAAAGGCCGTTCATGCTCGAAAACCCTCTAATGTAACTGAATTAGGACAATTCTGCAATTCTGAGTGGGCCAAAATTCCTCCAGGACGCTGTAAAAGCCTAATTGCACGTTATCGCAAACGCTTGGTTGCAGTTGTTGCTGCTAAGGGTGGCCCAACCAGTTATTAGGTTTAGGGGGCAATCACTTTTAAACACAGGGCCATGATGGTTTGGATTTTTTTTCACCTTTAATAATAAAAAACTTCATTTACAAATTGCATTTTGTGTTTACTTGTGTTGTCCTTGACTATTGTTTAAATTGGTTTGATGTTCCGAAACACTTAAGTGTGACAAACATGCAAAGGAACAGGAAATGAGGAAGGGGGCAAACACTTTTTCACACCACTGTATATGTGTACTGAGTTTCATATTAATTCATGCAAGCGTGTTTGATCTATGGACCAAGTTTTGGGGACCCCGTTCAAGGGGGCGCTGTTGAGCCCCCCTGCCACGCCCGGCTACCAGCTTCAGCCCAGCCCTGATGGCCTTGGGCTCTGACCTGTGTGCAAAGTTTCAAGAGTTTTCAAGCACGTTAAGGGCCCCAAAAGCCCCTGAAACCTTGAACACCATTAAAATAATAGTCAAATTCCCCAAACCCCCCAGACATAGAGACAGAGGGAGAGGGAGGGAGAAAATTCTCTGAAAATCACATTCAAACCAAAATATCTGACTTCGTGTTATTCGTAGCTAATGACTGTCAATTAGAAAGTTGTCCGGCTCGAGGAGAACAATATACATACCGATTTTTGTTACTGTAGGTAAAACTAATACCCCATTTTTGACTAAAGGAGGCGCTACTGAGCCCCTCACCACGCCCGTTTCTGAAACTTTGCACGTGTCTACTAGCTAATGAATGAGATGTGTCTGTCGAGTTTCATGCAATTTCAAGCATGCTAAGAGTCTCAAAAGCATCAAAAAAATATTAAAGTTTAATTCGTTGCCATGGCAACGTTATCTTAGATATTAAACAATCCTTTCATAGGTCTACATCTGCCATGTGTTTACATTATACACATCAAGTTTGAAGCAAATCGGGTAAAAATAAGAGGGTGATTTCAAAGCATTTTGAAAGTGACACACTTCCTGCTGCCAGTTGGTGGCGCTATAACTTTGACTCACAATAGTCACATCCATGTGACCGGCTTCTTACAGCGAACACACTGCTGAAGTTTCATCAAGATCAGTTAATGTATGAAGAAGTTATAACACACTTCCTGTTCCCATTATTCGCCATAAATTCGTTTCCTCGCCACGGCCACACCGTTCGAGATATCAAAAATCCCCTGGCAATTTTTTGTCCTCAATGTCTTGACTTCATGCACATCGAGTTTGGAGACGAACGGGGGAATTCCCTAGGAGAAGTGTTTCAAATTCCTGAGCATGCGTTTCCAAACAACCCTAAATAGCCGACTTCCTGTTGGGCTGGCGTAAAACTTAGAGCACGAAAGTTGTTCGGCCCGATGACATCTATATGTGTACCGAGGTTCAGATTATTACATGCAAGCGTGTTTGATATATGGACAAGTGTTCAAACCCCGTTCCAGGTGGCGCTGTCGAGCCCCCCTGCCACGCCCGGGTACCAGCTTCAGCCCGGCCCTGATGGCCGCGGGTTCTGACCTGTGTGCAAAGTTTCAAGAGTTTTAGAGCACGTTAAGAGCCCCAAAAGTGCCCAAAAGTTAGTAAAATAATAATAAATATATATATATATATATATATATAAATATAGCTGCGAGCAGCGATTACGGGCCCAAGCCGGTGGCACCGCAACCCCCGGCTTTGGCCCTTCATCGCTGCTCGCAGCTATATATATGTGCAGCTATGCTATATACGCCACCCTGGTGCCTTTAGGGTTATTGTGCACGACGTGACACAAAATATCTGCTCGCTATCTGCCGAACGGCTCTGGTAGTTCCGCTTCAGCACTGATGATGTTGAAGAAATAGTGCGCTCTGGTTGGTCTGGATTATTCGGGATTTTTTATTTTATGCATAAATAAGTTATTTATAATACAGATGAGAATAAAGTTAGTGTTGATTAAAATGAAGGAAAACAAATATATTGATCTGAAATATAGCACATTAATTTTAAATTTAAATATAGCTGCGAGCAGCGATTACGGGCCCAAGCCGGTGGCACCGCAACCCCGGTGCCTTTAGTTACCTAAAGGCACCGGAGTGGCGGTGCCGCCGGCTTTGGCCCTTCATCGCTGCTCGCAGCTATATTTATATATATATATATATATATATATACACTCACCGGCCACTTTATTAGGTACACCTGTCCAACTGCTCGTTAACACTTAATTTCTAAGCAGCCAATCACATGGCGGCAACTCAGTGCATTTAGGCATGTAGACATGGTCAAGACAATCTCCTGCAGTTCAAACCGAGCATCAGTATGGGGAAGAAAGTTGATTTGAGTGACTTTGAACGTGGCATGATTGTTGATGCCAGAAGGGCTGGTCTGAGTATTTCAGAAACTGCCAATCTACTGGGATTTTCACGCACAACCATCTCTAGGGTTTACAGAGAATGGTCCGAAAAAGAAAAAACATCCAGTGAGCGGCAGTTCTGTGGGCGGAAATGCCTTGTTGATGCCAGAGGTCAGAGGAGAATGGCCAGACTGATTCAAGCTGATAGAAGGGCAACAGTGACTGAAATAACTACTCGTTACAACCGAGGTATGCAGCAAAGCATTTGTGAAGCCACAACACGCACAACCTTGAGGCGGATGGGCTACAACAGCAGAAGACTCCACCGGGTACCACTCATCTCCACTACAAATAGGAAAAAGAGGCTACAATTTGCAAGAGCTCACCAAAATTGAACAGTTGAAGACTGGAAAAATGTTGCCTGGTCTGATGAGTCTCGATTTCTGTTGAGACATTCAGATGTTAGAGTCAGAATTTGGCGTAAACAGAATGAGAACATGGAACCATCATGCCTTGTTACCGCTGTGCAGGCTGGTGGTGGTGGTGTAATGGTGTGGGGGATGTTTTCCTGGCACACTTTAGGCCGCTTAGTGCCAATTGGGCATCGTTTAAATGCCACGGCCTACCTGAGCATTGTTTCTGACCATGTCCATCCCTTTATGGCCACCATGTACCCATCCTCTGATGGCTACTTCCACCATGTCACAAAGCTCTAATCATTTCAAATTGGTTTCTTGAACATGACAATGAGTTCACTGTACTAAAATGGCCTCCACAGTCACCAGATCTCAACCCAATAGAGCATCTTTGGGATGTGGTGGAACGGGAGATTCGCATCATGGATGTGCAGCCGACAAATCTGCGGCAACTGTGTGATGCCATCATGTCAATATGGACCAAACTCCCTGAGGAATGCTTCCAGCACCTTGTTGAATCAATGCCACGAAGAATTGAGGCAGTTCTGAAGGCAAAAGGGGGTCCAACCCGTTACTAGCATGGGGTACCTAATAAAGTGGCCGGTGAGTGTATATATATATATATATAAACAAGCCGGTGGCACCGCCACCCCGGTGCCTTTAGGGTTACTGTGCATGACGGGCAATATCGTAACTCCGCTTTGACCTTTGAGAAGATGTGTGCTGTAGAGCTTGCATTGGTGTGGGCTCTGCAAAAGTGTGCATTGAGGGCACATATCAACCACAAAGTATGCGTGAGCAACCTTCTGAAACCTAAAATGAAAAATGAGACACCCTACGGTCTCATGGACTTAATGCACACATGAAATAAGTACACAAGTTTGAAAGTTATATGAAGTGTGCCAAGACAGAATATTACTTGCCTGATCTGATTAGAAAAATAGTTGGTGTGTGTGTGTGTGTGTGTGTGTGTGTGTGTGTGTGTGTGTGTGTGTGTGTGTGTGTGAGGCGTGATTGAACAATGTAGACATAAAAACATACCCCGTCCTTTTGTTCATACAGGACATTATTCAAACTGCAAAGTGTTTACTTATATTTGTGTACAATCACAATAAAACACAACATTGTGCTTTTGTCAAACTGTAAACTACAACTGTCACCCAACCGAAATCTCTTACACACACACACACACACACACACACACACACATAGTTTAAAAGCAAAAAAAATCTTTTGGACATTCATCATATTGCATTGGTTTTCATTTATTGTCCTCGATCAGAGCCCTAATCTGTTTATTTTTTCAGTTACACATTCTACATTGATTAAAAAAGAAAAATCAAATGTGTTTTTATTTTATACATAAATAAATAATCTATCATTCAGATGAGAATAAAGTTAGTGTTAGTTCAAATTTTAAGGAAAACAAATATATGATCTGAAATATAGCACATTCGTTTATAATTCATTCAGGTTCAATTACCAAACATACAAATCTCAATGTAATTTAAAGCAAACAATACATTTAAAATACATGGGTTGTATGCTATTTTTTTTTATATAAAAAGATATATATCCAAAAAGACAAGGCCTAAACTTTAACAAGGGTTAAACAATCACTGTAACAGACACAATCACACACACACACACACACACACACACACACGTCAAATCACTTACATTTTAGATGCAATATTGACTTTTTTTTCTGTTTCAGCAGCAAAAATAGTTAAACAAAGATCACAGCAGAACCATCGAGCATCTCACAGCAACGCGTTCTCATTAATGAATGATTCAGCATTTTGAACGAATCGGTTGACTCAAAGATTCAACGACCAATCCATAATCTGTCTCATTCATGAATGACTCAGCCGTTCGAACGAATCAATCAATGACTCGCTCATTAAGACGGTCGCCTGGCGGCACCTAATGACGGTTTAGTGATATTAAAAGTATCATTCTTTCCAACGATTGTTAATTAACTCATATTTGAAACATAAGCTATATATATATATATATATATACACACATATATATACACACACATATATATATACACAAAAATAAAATAAAAACACATTTGAAGCGTGTTTGCTTACTAAATTGTGAGCGGAACGAAAGTTGCAGCAAATATCAGCAACAGGAGTCAAATTTCATTAATCACGAGAGTGAAGAGCTGACTGAAAAGATGATGACGGAATAGGCTATTTTATGTAAAAGCCCCTATTTAAGCGAATCTATCATTGTACTCTTTTGTTGTTGTGTTTTCCGTGAAAAATAATAGACTATTGAACTCACAATTCAAGCAATCGGCCCCGTTATTGCACTAATTTTAAAGTGACACTAAAAAGTATGCGGCTGCACTGGCATTCATAACGGTGCGCGTCCATGGCGACGAGCGAGCAGAACAGAGCGAACGTTTTTTAGTTCATTCCTACTTCCATAGGAATTCCCTCAAGCGCTCTGCAAGCGCAACCCTTATCAATGTCCGTGTGGACGTCCGTATTTAAAAGCTCTCGGTCCTCAGTCACATGCTTGCCAAATATATGTATAAATATCATTTTGGACACAAGAGGGCAGTATGGCCCTATGTATAATTTTGTATAATAACTATCACTCGAAGAGCCCCTCCCCACACAGACACACACACACACACACACACTCCAGCATTGCAATCTTGAGATCGCAGCTTGTTCATTATGCTGCGTTCACACCAAACTTTTATACTCTTTTGTTGTTGTGGTTTCCATGAAGAATAATAGGCTATTGAACTCACAATTCAAGCAATCGGCCCCAGAAAAGGCGCTAATTTTAAAATGAAACTAACGGCTGCACGGGCATTCATAACGGTGCGCGTCCACGGCGATGAGCGAGCAGAACTTCCATAGGAAATCCCTCGAGCGCTCTGCACGTGGCCATTATCAATGTCCCGTATTTAAAAGCTCTCGGTCCTCAGTCACATACCAAATATATGTATAATGTATATATAAATATAATTTTGGACACAAGAGGGCAGTATGGCCCTATGTATAATTTTGTGTTTAAACTAAAAGAGCCCCTCCCCCCCTCCCCACACAGACACAGACACAGACACACACGAATGGCAGGGTGCATTCTCTCTGTCAGAGGGAGAGGGAGAGAAAATTCTCAGAAACATCCACATTCAAACCAAAATATCTAACTTCCTCTTGGTCTGAGCTAATGACAGTTAATTAGAAAGTTGTCCGGCTTGATCTGAACCATATGCATACCTGTGTCTGTCGAGTTTCATGCAATTTCAAGCATGCTAAGAGTCTCAAAAGCATCAAACAAGAATATTAAAGTTTGATGTGTTGCCACGGCAACAGTATCTAAGATATCAATAATCCTTTCACAGGTCTACATCTGCCGTGTGTTTACATTATACACATAAAGTTTGAAGCAAATCGGTTAAAAATAAGAGGGTGATTTCAAAGCATTTAGGAAGTGACACACTTCCTGCTGCCAGTTGGTGGCGCTATAACTTTGACTCACAATAGTCACATCCATGTGATCGGGCTCTTACAACGAACACACTGTTGAAGTTTCATCAAGATCAGTTAATGTATGCAGTAGTTATGACACACTTCCTGTTTCACGTTTCTCGTCATAATTTTGTTTCCTCGCCACGGCCAAACCGTTCGAGATATCAAAAATCCCCTCGCAAACTTTCATCCTCAATGTCTTGACTTCATGCTGACCGAGTTTCGTGCCGTTTGTTTGAATTCTCTAGGAGGAGTATTTCACATTCCATTGCGTGTGTTTTACCAACAACCCTAAATAGCCCACTTCCTGTTGGGCTGGGGTAAAAAGTAAGAGTGTGAAGTATATATGAAACGAGGAGATCTACATGTGTACCGAGTTTCATATTATTACATGCAAGCGTGTTTGAGTTATGGACCATGTTTTCGGACCCCGTTCCAGGGGGCGCTGTCGAGCCCCCCTGCCACGCCCGGGTACCATCTTCAGCCCGGC
This sequence comes from Rhinichthys osculus, assembly GCA_029959095.1. Lineage (NCBI taxonomy): Eukaryota > Metazoa > Chordata > Actinopteri > Cypriniformes > Leuciscidae > Rhinichthys > Rhinichthys osculus. The sequence goes on along the minus strand of JARWKJ010000018.1, from coordinate 24,811,224 downwards.
CCTGATGGCCGCGGGTTCTGACATGTGTGCAAAGTTTCAGGAGTTTTTGAGCATGTTAAGGCCTCCAAAAGTGTCCAAAAGGTAGTAAAAAAATAATAATAATAATAAATATAGCTGCGAGCAGCGATTACGGGCCCAAGCCGGGGGCACCGCAACCCCGGTGCCTTTAGTTACCTAAAGGCACCGGAGTGGCGGTGCCGCCGGCTTTGGCCCTTCATCGCTGCTCGCAGCTATATTTATATATATATATATATATATATATATATAAACAAGCCGGTGGCACCGCCACCCCGGTGCCTTTAGGGTTACTGTGCATGACGGGCAATATCGTAACTCCGCTTTGACCTTTGAGAAGATGTGTGCTGTAGAGCTTGCATTGGTGTGGGCTCTGCAAAAGTGTGCATTGAGGGCACATATCAACCACAAAGTATGCGTGAGCAACCTTCTGAAACCTAAAATGAAAAATGAGACACCCTACGGTCTCATGGACTTAATGCACACATGAAATAAGTACACAAGTTTGAAAGTTATATGAAGTGTGCCAAGACAGAATATTACTTGCCTGATCTGATTAGAAAAATAGTTGGTGTGTGTGTGTGTGTGTGTGTGTGTGTGTGTGTGTGTGTGTGTGTGTGTGTGTGTGTGTGTGTGTGTGTGTGTGTGTGAGGCGTGATTGAACAATGTAGACATAAAAACATACCCCGTCCTTTTGTTCATACAGGACATTATTCAAACTGCAAAGTGTTTACTTATATTTGTGTACAATCACAATAAAACACAACATTGTGCTTTTGTCAAACTGTAAAATACAACTGTCACCCAACCGAAATCTCTTACACACACACACACACACATACACACACACACACACACACACACACATAGTTTAAAAGCAAAAAAAATCTTTTGGACATTCATCATATTGCATTGGTTTTCATTTATTGTCCTCGATCAGAGCCCTAATCTGTTTATTTTTTCAGTTACACATTCTACATTGATTAAAAAAGAAAAATCAAATGTGTTTTTATTTTATACATAAATAAATAATCTATCATTCAGATGAGAATAAAGTTAGTGTTAGTTCAAATTTTAAGGAAAACAAATATATGATCTGAAATATAGCACATTCATTTATAATTCATTCAGGTTCAATTACCAAACATACAAATCTCAATGTAATTTAAAGCAAACAATACATTTAAAATACATGGGTTGTATGCTATTTTTTTTTTATATAAAAAGATATATATCCAAAAAGACAAGGCCTAAACTTTAACAAGGGTTAAACAATCACTGTAACAGACACAATCACACACACACACACACACACACACACACACACACACGTCAAATCACTTACATTTTAGATGCAATATTGACTTTTTTTTCTGTTTCAGCAGCGAAAATAGTTAAACAAAGATCACAGCAGAACCATCGAGCATCTCACAGCAACGCGTTCTCATTACTGAATGATTCAGCATTTTGAACGAATCGGTTGACTCAAAGATTCAACGACCAATCCATAATCTGTCTCATTCATGAATGACTCAGCCGTTCGAACGAATCGTTTGAACGAATGAATCAATGACTCGCTCATTAAGACGGTCGCCTGGCGGCACCTAATGACGGTTTAGTGATATTAAAAGTATCATTCTTTCCAACGATTGTTAATTAACTCATATTTGAAACATAAGCTATATATATATATATATATATACACACATATATATACACACACATATATATATACACAAAAATAAAATAAAAACACATTTGAAGCGTGTTTGCTTACTAAATTGTGAGCGGAACGAAAGTTGCAGCAAATATCAGCAACAGGAGTCAAATTTCATTAATCACGAGAGTGAAGAGCTGACTGAAAAGATGATGACGGAATAGGCTATTTTATGTAAAAGCCCCTATTTAAGCGAATCTATCATTGTACTCTTTTGTTGTTGTGTTTTCCGTGAAAAATAATAGACTATTGAACTCACAATTCAAGCAATCGGCCCCGTTATTGCACTAATTTTAAAGTGACACTAAAAAGTATGCGGCTGCACTGGCATTCATAACGGTGCGCGTCCATGGCGACGAGCGAGCAGAACAGAGCGAACGTTTTTTAGTTCATTCCTACTTCCATAGGAATTCCCTCAAGCGCTCTGCAAGCGCAACCCTTATCAATGTCCGTGTGGACGTCCGTATTTAAAAGCTCTCGGTCCTCAGTCACATGCTTGCCAAATATATGTATAAATATCATTTTGGACACAAGAGGGCAGTATGGCCCTATGTATAATTTTGTATAATAACTATCACTCGAAGAGCCCCTCCCCACACAGACACACACACACACACACACACTCCAGCATTGCAATCTTGAGATCGCAGCTTGTTCATTATGCTGCGTTCACACCAAACTTTTATACTCTTTTGTTGTTGTGGTTTCCATGAAGAATAATAGGCTATTGAACTCACAATTCAAGCAATCGGCCCCAGAAAAGGCGCTAATTTTAAAATGAAACTAACGGCTGCACGGGCATTCATAACGGTGCGCGTCCACGGCGATGAGCGAGCAGAACTTCCATAGGAAATCCCTCGAGCGCTCTGCACGTGGCCATTATCAATGTCCCGTATTTAAAAGCTCTCGGTCCTCAGTCACATACCAAATATATGTATAATGTATATATAAATATAATTTTGGACACAAGAGGGCAGTATGGCCCTATGTATAATTTTGTGTTTAAACTAAAAGAGCCCCTCCCCCCCTCCCCACACAGACACAGACACAGACACACACGAATGGCAGGGTGCATTCTCTCTGTCAGAGGGAGAGGGAGAGAAAATTCTCAGAAACATCCACATTCAAACCAAAATATCTAACTTCCTCTTGGTCTGAGCTAATGACAGTTAATTAGAAAGTTGTCCGGCTTGATCTGAACCATATGCATACCTGTGTCTGTCGAGTTTCATGCAATTTCAAGCATGCTAAGAGTCTCAAAAGCATCAAACAAGAATATTAAAGTTTGATGTGTTGCCACGGCAACAGTATCTAAGATATCAATAATCCTTTCACAGGTCTACATCTGCCGTGTGTTTACATTATACACATAAAGTTTGAAGCAAATCGGTTAAAAATAAGAGGGTGATTTCAAAGCATTTAGGAAGTGACACACTTCCTGCTGCCAGTTGGTGGCGCTATAACTTTGACTCACAATAGTCACATCCATGTGATCGGGCTCTTACAACGAACACACTGTTGAAGTTTCATCAAGATCAGTTAATGTATGCAGTAGTTATGACACACTTCCTGTTTCACGTTTCTCGTCATAATTTTGTTTCCTCGCCACGGCCAAACCGTTCGAGATATCAAAAATCCCCTCGCAAACTTTCATCCTCAATGTCTTGACTTCATGCTGACCGAGTTTCGTGCCGTTTGTTTGAATTCTCTAGGAGGAGTATTTCACATTCCATTGCGTGTGTTTTACCAACAACCCTAAATAGCCCACTTCCTGTTGGGCTGGGGTAAAAAGTAAGAGTGTGAAGTATATATGAAACGAGGAGATCTACATGTGTACCGAGTTTCATATTATTACATGCAAGCGTGTTTGAGTTATGGACCATGTTTTCGGACCCCGTTCCAGGGGGCGCTGTCGAGCCCCCCTGCCACGCCCGGGTACCATCTTCAGCCCGGCCCTGATGGCCGCGGGTTCTGACATGTGTGCAAAGTTTCAGGAGTTTTTGAGCATGTTAAGGCCTCCAAAAGTGTCCAAAAGGTAGTAAAAAAATAATAATAATAATAAATATAGCTGCGAGCAGCGATTACGGGCCCAAGCCGGGGGCACCGCAACCCCGGTGCCTTTAGTTACCTAAAGGCACCGGAGTGGCGGTGCCGCCGGCTTTGGCCCTTCATCGCTGCTCGCAGCTATATTTATATATATATATATATATATATATATATAAACAAGCCGGTGGCACCGCCACCCCGGTGCCTTTAGGGTTACTGTGCATGACGGGCAATATCGTAACTCCGCTTTGACCTTTGAGAAGATGTGTGCTGTAGAGCTTGCATTGGTGTGGGCTCTGCAAAAGTGTGCATTGAGGGCACATATCAACCACAAAGTATGCGTGAGCAACCTTCTGAAACCTAAAATGAAAAATGAGACACCCTACGGTCTCATGGACTTAATGCACACATGAAATAAGTACACAAGTTTGAAAGTTATATGAAGTGTGCCAAGACAGAATATTACTTGCCTGATCTGATTAGAAAAATAGTTGGTGTGTGTGTGTGTGTGTGTGTGTGTGTGTGTGTGTGTGTGTGTGTGTGTGTGTGTGTGTGTGTGTGTGTGTGTGTGTGAGGCGTGATTGAACAATGTAGACATAAAAACATACCCCGTCCTTTTGTTCATACAGGACATTATTCAAACTGCAAAGTGTTTACTTATATTTGTGTACAATCACAATAAAACACAACATTGTGCTTTTGTCAAACTGTAAAATACAACTGTCACCCAACCGAAATCTCTTACACACACACACACACACATACACACACACACACACACACACACATAGTTTAAAAGCAAAAAAAATCTTTTGGACATTCATCATATTGCATTGGTTTTCATTTATTGTCCTCGATCAGAGCCCTAATCTGTTTATTTTTTCAGTTACACATTCTACATTGATTAAAAAAGAAAAATCAAATGTGTTTTTATTTTATACATAAATAAATAATCTATCATTCAGATGAGAATAAAGTTAGTGTTAGTTCAAATTTTAAGGAAAACAAATATATGATCTGAAATATAGCACATTCATTTATAATTCATTCAGGTTCAATTACCAAACATACAAATCTCAATGTAATTTAAAGCAAACAATACATTTAAAATACATGGGTTGTATGCTATTTTTTTTTTATATAAAAAGATATATATCCAAAAAGACAAGGCCTAAACTTTAACAAGGGTTAAACAATCACTGTAACAGACACAATCACACACACACACACACACACACACACGTCAAATCACTTACATTTTAGATGCAATATTGACTTTTTTTTCTGTTTCAGCAGCGAAAATAGTTAAACAAAGATCACAGCAGAACCATCGAGCATCTCACAGCAACGCGTTCTCATTACTGAATGATTCAGCATTTTGAACGAATCGGTTGACTCAAAGATTCAACGACCAATCCATAATCTGTCTCATTCATGAATGACTCAGCCGTTCGAACGAATCGTTTGAACGAATGAATCAATGACTCGCTCATTAAGACGGTCGCCTGGCGGCACCTAATAACGGTTTAGTGATATTAAAAGTATCATTCTTTCCAACGATTGTTAATTAACTCATATTTGAAACATAAGCTATATATATATATATATATATACACACATATATATACACACACATATATATATACACAAAAATAAAATAAAAACACATTTGAAGCGTGTTTGCTTACTAAATTGTGAGCGGAACGAAAGTTGCAGCAAATATCAGCAACAGGAGTCAAATTTCATTAATCACGAGAGTGAAGAGCTGACTGAAAAGATGATGACGGAATAGGCTATTTTATGTAAAAGCCCCTATTTAAGCCAATCTATCATTGTACTCTTTTGTTGTTGTGTTTTCCGTGAAAAATAATAGACTATTGAACTCACAATTCAAGCAATCGGCCCCGTTATTGCACTAATTTTAAAGTGACACTAAAAAGTATGCGGCTGCACTGGCATTCATAACGGTGCGCGTCCATGGCGACGAGCGAGCAGAACAGAGCGAACGTTTTTTAGTTCATTCCTACTTCCATAGGAATTCCCTCAAGCGCTCTGCAAGCGCAACCCTTATCAATGTCCGTGTGGACGTCCGTATTTAAAAGCTCTCGGTCCTCAGTCACATGCTTGCCAAATATATGTATAAATATCATTTTGGACACAAGAGGGCAGTATGGCCCTATGTATAATTTTGTATAATAACTATCACTCGAAGAGCCCCTCCCCACACAGACACACACACACACACACACACACTCCAGCATTGCAATCTTGAGATCGCAGCTTGTTCATTATGCTGCATTCACACCAAACTTTTATACTCTTTTGTTGTTGTGGTTTCCATGAAGAATAATAGGCTATTGAACTCACAATTCAAGCAATCGGCCCCAGAAAAGGCGCTAATTTTAAAATGAAACTAACGGCTGCACGGGCATTCATAACGGTGCGCGTCCACGGCGATGAGCGAGCAGAACTTCCATAGGAAATCCCTCGAGCGCTCTGCACGTGGCCATTATCAATGTCCCGTATTTAAAAGCTCTCGGTCCTCAGTCACATACCAAATATATGTATAATGTATATATAAATATAATTTTGGACACAAGAGGGCAGTATGGCCCTATGTATAATTTTGTGTTTAAACTAAAAGAGCCCCTCCCCCCCTCCCCACACAGACACAGACACAGACACAGACACACACGAATGGCAGGGTGCATTCTCTCTGTCAGAGGGAGAGGGAGAGAAAATTCTCAGAAACATCCACATTCAAACCAAAATATCTAACTTCCTCTTGGTCTGAGCTAATGACAGTTAATTAGAAAGTTGTCCGGCTTGATCTGAACCATATGCATACCTGTGTCTGTCGAGTTTCATGCAATTTCAAGCATGCTAAGAGTCTCAAAAGCATCAAACAAGAATATTAAAGTTTGATGTGTTGCCACGGCAACAGTATCTAAGATATCAATAATCCTTTCACAGGTCTACATCTGCCGTGTGTTTACATTATACACATAAAGTTTGAAGCAAATCGGTTAAAAATAAGAGGGTGATTTCAAAGCATTTAGGAAGTGACACACTTCCTGCTGCCAGTTGGTGGCGCTATAACTTTGACTCACAATAGTCACATCCATGTGATCGGGCTCTTACAACGAACACACTGTTGAAGTTTCATCAAGATCAGTTAATGTATGCAGTAGTTATGACACACTTCCTGTTTCACGTTTCTCGCCATAATTTTGTTTCCTCGCCACGGCCAAACCGTTCGAGATATCAAAAATCCCCTCGCAAACTTTCATCCTCAATGTCTTGACTTCATGCTGACCGAGTTTCGTGCCGTTTGTTTGAATTCTCTAGGAGGAGTATTTCACATTCCATTGCGTGTGTTTTACCAACAACCCTAAATAGCCCACTTCCTGTTGGGCTGGGGTAAAAAGTAAGAGTGTGAAGTATATATGAAACGAGGAGATCTACATGTGTACCGAGTTTCATATTATTACATGCAAGCGTGTTTGAGTTATGGACCATGTTTTCGGACCCCGTTCCAGGGGGCGCTGTCGAGCCCCCCTGCCACGCCCGGGTACCATCTTCAGCCCGGCCCTGATGGCCGCGGGTTCTGACATGTGTGCAAAGTTTCAGGAGTTTTTGAGCATGTTAAGGCCTCCAAAAGTGTCCAAAAGGTAGTAAAAAAATAATAATAATAATAAATATAGCTGTGAGCAGCGATTACGGGCCCAAGCCGGTGGCACCGCAACCCCGGTGCCTTTAGTTACCTAAAGGCACCGGAGTGGCGGTGCCGCCGGCTTTGGCCCTTCATCGCTGCTCGCAGCTATATTTATATATATATATATATATAAACAAGCCGGTGGCACCGCCACCCCGGTGCCTTTAGGGTTACTGTGCATGACGGGCAATATCGTAACTCCGCTTTGACCTTTGAGAAGATGTGTGCTGTAGAGCTTGCATTGGTGTGGGCTCTGCAAAAGTGTGCATTGAGGGCACATATCAACCACAAAGTATGCGTGAGCAACCTTCTGAAACCTAAAATGAAAAATGAGACACCCTACGGTCTCATGGACTTAATGCACACATGAAATAAGTACACAAGTTTGAAAGTTATATGAAGTGTGCCAAGACAGAATATTACTTGCCTGATCTGATTAGAAAAATAGTTGGTGTGTGTGTGTGTGTGTGTGTGTGTGTGTGTGTGTGTGTGTGTGTGTGTGAGGCGTGATTGAACAATGTAGACATAAAAACATACCCCGTCCTTTTGTTCATACAGGACATTATTCAAACTGCAAAGTGTTTACTTATATTTGTGTACAATCACAATAAAACACAACATTGTGCTTTTGTCAAACTGTAAACTACAACTGTCACCCAACCGAAATCTCTTACACACACACACACACACATACACACACACACACACACACATATTTTAAAAGCAAAAAAAATCTTTTGGACATTCATCATATTGCATTGGTTTTCATTTATTGTCCTCGATCAGAGCCCTAATCTGTTTATTTTTTCAGTTACACATTCTACATTGATTAAAAAAGAAAAATCAAATGTGTTTTTATTTTATACATAAATAAATAATCTATCATTCAGATGAGAATAAAGTTAGTGTTAGTTCAAATTTTAAGGAAAACAAATATATGATCTGAAATATAGCACATTCATTTATAATTCATTCAGGTTCAATTACCAAACATACAAATCTCAATGTAATTTAAAGCAAACAATACATTTAAAATACATGGGTTGTATGCTATTTTTTTTATATAAAAAGATATATATCCAAAAAGACAAGGCCTAAACTTTAACAAGGGTTAAACAATCACTGTAACAGACACAATCACACACACACACACACACACACACACACACACACACACGTCAAATCACTTACATTTTAGATGCAATATTGACTTTTTTTTCTGTTTCAGCAGCGAAAATAGTTAAACAAAGATCACAGCAGAACCATCGAGCATCTCACAGCAACGCGTTCTCATTACTGAATGATTCAGCATTTTGAACGAATCGGTTGACTCAAAGATTCAACGACCAATCCATAATCTGTCTCATTCATGAATGACTCAGCCGTTCGAACGAATCGTTTGAACGAATGAATCAATGACTCGCTCATTAAGACGGTCGCCTGGCGGCACCTAATGACGGTTTAGTGATATTAAAAGTATCATTCTTTCCAACGATTGTTAATTAACTCATATTTGAAACATAAGCTATATATATATATATATATACACACATATATATACACACACATATATATATACACAAAAATAAAATAAAAACACATTTGAAGCGTGTTTGCTTACTAAATTGAATAATTGAAAATAAATATAATTTTGGACACAAGAGGGCAGTATGGCCCTATGTATAATTTTGTGTTTAAACTAAAAGAGCCCCTCCCCCCCTCCCCACACAGACACAGACACAGACACAGACACACACGAATGGCAGGGTGCATTCTCTCTGTCAGAGGGAGAGGGAGAGAAAATTCTCAGAAACATCCACATTCAAACCAAAATATCTAACTTCCTCTTGGTCTGAGCTAATGACAGTTAATTAGAAAGTTGTCCGGGCTTGATCTGAACCATATGCATACCTGTGTCTGTCGAGTTTCATGCAATTTCAAGCATGCTAAGAGTCTCAAAAGCATCAAACAAGAATATTAAAGTTTGATGTGTTGCCACGGCAACAGTATCTAAGATATCAATAATCCTTTCACAGGTCTACATCTGCCGTGTGTTTACATTATACACATAAAGTTTGAAGCAAATCGGGTAAAAATAAGAGGGTGATTTCAAAGCATTTAGGAAGTGACACACTTCCTGCTGCCAGTTGGTGGCGCTATAACTTTGACTCACAATAGTCACATCCATGTGATCGGGCTCTTACAACGAACACACTGTTGAAGTTTCATCAAGATCAGTTAATGTATGCAGTAGTTATGACACACTTCCTGTTTCACGTTTCTCGCCATAATTTTGTTTCCTCGCCACGGCCAAACCGTTCGAGATATCAAAAATCCCCTCGCAAACTTTCATCCTCAATGTCTTGACTTCATGCTGACCGAGTTTCGTGCCGTTTGTTTGAATTCTCTAGGAGGAGTATTTCACATTCCATTGCGTGTGTTTTACCAACAACCCTAAATAGCCCACTTCCTGTTGGGCTGGGGTAAAAAGTAAGAGTGTGAAGTATATATGAAACGAGGAGATCTACATGTGTACCGAGTTTCATATTATTACATGCAAGCGTGTTTGAGTTATGGACCATGTTTTCGGACCCCGTTCCAGGGGGCGCTGTCGAGCCCCCCTGCCACGCCCGGGTACCATCTTCAGCCCGGCCCTGATGGCCGCGGGTTCTGACATATGTGCAAAGTTTCAGGAGTTTTTGAGCATGTTAAGGCCTCCAAAAGTGTCCAAAAGGTAGTAAAAAAATAATAAGAAATATATATATATATATACATATATATAAATATAGCTGCGAGCAGCGATTACGGGCCCAAGCCGGTGGCACCGCAACCCCGGTGCCTTTAGTTACCTAAAGGCACCGGGGTGGCGGTGCCGCCGGCTTTGGCCCTTCATCGCTGCTCGCAGCTATATTTATATATATGTATATATATATATATATATATATATATATATATATATAAAAAGCCGGTGGCACCGCCACCCTGGTGCCTTTAGGGTTATTGTGCACAACGTGACACAAAATATCTGCTCGCTATCTGCCGAACGGCTCTGGTAGTTCCGCTTCAGCACTGATGATGTTGTAGAAATAGTGTGCTCTTGTTGGTCTGGATTATTCGGGATTTTTTATTTTATACAGAAAAAAGTTATTTATAATTCAGATGAGAATAAAGTTAGTGTTGATTAAAATGAAGGAAAACAAATATATTGATCTGAAATATAGCACATTAATTTGAAATTTATTTAGGTTCAAAAACCAAACATACAATCTTAATTTAATTTAAAGCAAACAATACATTTAAAATATATGGGTTGTATGCACTTTTTTTTTATAAAAAAAAGATATATATCCAAAAAGACAAGGCCTTAAAGGGTTAAACTAATAAGCACTTTGAATATTCTAAACAGAATAAGCACTAGTCGCTAATGAATAAGTTCTAGTACTTAATGGAATAGATACTAGTATCTAAAAAATAAGTACTAGTAGCATGAAAATAGAGACTAGTAGGTTAAAATTATTAAATGTTAAAACGGCTTGCCATATCGGCTCAGAGAGAGAGAGAGAAAATGACCTTTTAGATACTAGTACCTATTAATAGATACTAGTATTTATTCAATAAATACTAGTACTAAGTCATTAGATACTAGTACCTATTAAATAGATACCAGTACTTATTCATTAGCTACTAATACGCATTCAAAAGAATATCTAAAGAATAAGCACTAGTATCTAAAGAATAGGCACTAGTACTAAAGAATAAGCACTAGTCGCTAATGAATAAGTACTAGTACTTAATGGAATAGATACTAGTATCTAAAAAATAAGTACTAGTAGCATGAAAATAGAGACTAGAAGGTTAAAATGATTAAATGTTAAAACGGCTTGCCATATTGGCTCAGAGAGAGAGAAAGAGAAAATGACCTTTTAGATACTAGTGCCTATTAATAGATACTAGTATTTATTCAATAAATACTAGTACTAAGTCATTAGATACTAGTATCTATTTAATAGATACCAGTACTTATTCGTTAGCTACTAATACGTATTCAAAAGAATATCTAAAGAATAAGCACTAGTATCTAAAGAATAGGCACTAGTACTAAAGAATAAGCACTAGTCGCTAATGAATAAGTACTAATTAATGCAATAGATACTAGTATCTAAAAAATAAGTACTAGTAGCATGAAAATAGAGACTAGTAGGTTAAAATGATTAAATGTTAATACGGCTTGCCATATCGGCTCAGAGAGAGACAGAGAGAGGCTCACCATATTCAAACCAAAATATCTGACTTCCTGTTGATCCGAGCTTATTACGGTAAATTAGAAAGTTGTCCGGCTCGAAGAGTACAATATACATATCGAGTTTTGTTACTGTAGATAAAACTAACCCCTCCACTTTTTTCAAAAGCATTTAGAAAGTGACACACTTCCTGCTGCCAGTTGGTGGCGCTATAACTTTGACTCACAATAGTTACATCCATCTGATTGGCCTCTTACCACGAACACACTGCTGAAGTTTCATCAAGATCAGTTAATGTATGCAGAAGTTATAACACTTCGTGTTTCTCTTTTCTCGCCATAAATTCGTTTCCTCGCCACGGCCAAACCGTTCGAGATATCAAAAATCCGTCCGCAATTTAGCATCTTCAATGTGTTGACCTCAAGCTGACCGAGTTTGGCGGTAAACGGATGCAATCTCTAGGAGAAGTACTTCAAATTCCTGAGCAAGCGTTCTCCAAACAACCCATAATAGCCGACTTCCTGTTGGGCTGGCGTAAAACTTGACCGAGGGTAAGTTGTTCGGCCCGATGAGATCTATATGTGTACTGAGTTTCATATTAATTCATGCAAGCGTGTTTGATCTATGGACCAAGTTTTGGGGACCCCGTTCAAGGGGGCGCTGTTGAGCCCCCCTGTCACGCCCGGGTACCAGCTTCAGCCCGGCCCTGATGGCTGTGGGCTCTGACCTGTGTGCAAAGTTTCAAGAGTTTTCAAGCACGTTAAGGGCCCCAAAAGCCCCTGAAACGTTGAACACCATTAAAATAATAGACAAATTCCCCAAACCCCCCACACACACAGAGACAGAGGGAGAGGGAGGGAGAAAATTCTCCTGAAAATCACATTCAAACGAAAATATCTGACTTCATGTTGTTCGGAGCTATTGAATGTCAATTAGAAAGTTGTCCGGCTCAAGGAGAAAAATATACATACCGATTTTTGTTACTGTAGGTAAAACTAATACCCCATTTTTGACTAAAGGTGGCGCTACTGAGCCCCTCACCACGCCCGTTTCTGAAACTTTGCACGTGTCTACTAGCTAATAAATGAGATGTGTCTGTCGAGTTTCATGCAATTTCAAGCATGCTAAGAGTCTCAAAAGCATCAAAAAAGAATATTAAAGTTTGATGCGTTGCCATGGCAACATTATCTTAGATATTAAACAATCCTTTCATAGGTCTACATCTGCCTTGTTTTTACATTATACAGATGAAGTTTGAAGCAAATCGGGTAAAAATAAGAGGGTGATTTCAAAGCATTTTGAAAGTGATACACTTCCTGCTGCCAGTTGGTGGCGCTATAACTTTGACTCACAATAGTCACATCCATGTGATCGGCCTCTTACAGCGAACACACTGCTGAAGTTTCATCAAGATTAGTTAATGTATGCAGAAGTTATAACACACTTCCTGTTTCCATTATTCGCCATAAATTCGTTTCCTCGCCATGGCCAAACCGTTCGAGATATCAAAAATCCCCTGGCAATTTTTCATCCTCAATGTCTTGACTTCATGCACACCGAGTTTGGCGATGATTGAAGGAATTCCCTAGGAGAAGTGTTTCAAATTCCTGAGCATGCGTTTCCAAACAACCCTAAATAGCCGACTTCCTGTTGGGCTCGCGTAAAACTTAGAGCGCGAAAGTTGTTCAGCCCGATGACATCTATAAGTGTACTGAGTTTCAGATTATTACATGCAAGCGTGTTTGATATATGGACAAGTGTTCAAACCCCATTCCAGGGGGCGCTGTCTAGCCCCCCTGCCACGCCCGGGTACCAGCTTCATCCCGGCCCTGATGGCCGCGGGTTCTGACCCGTGTGCAAAGTTTCAAGAGTTTTCGAGCACGTTAAGGGCCCCAAAAGTGCCCAAAAGGTATTAAAATAATAATAATAAGTCGGAAGAAGAATAATAATAAATATATATATATATATATATATATATATATAAATATAGCTGCGAGCAGCGATTACGGGCCCAAGCCGGTGGCACCGCAACCCCGGTGCCTTTAGTTACCTAAAGGCACCGGAGTGGCGGTGCCGCCGGCTTTGGCCCTTCATCGCTGCTCGCAGCTATATTTATATATATATATATATATATATATAAACAAGCCGGTGGCACCGCCACCCCGGTGCCTTTAGGGTTACTGTGCATGACGGGCAATATCGTAACTCCGCTTTGACCTTTGAGAAGATGTGTGCTGTAGAGCTTGCATTGGTGTGGGCTCTGCAAAAGTGTGCATTGAGGGCACATATCAACCACAAAGTATGCGTGAGCAACCTTCTGAAACCTAAAATGAAAAATGAGACACCCTACGGTCTCATGGACTTAATGCACACATGAAATAAGTACACAAGTTTGAAAGTTATATGAAGTGTGCCAAGACAGAATATTACTTGCCTGATCTGATTAGAAAAATAGTTGGTGTGTGTGTGTGTGTGTGTGTGTGAGGCGTGATTGAACAATGTAGACATAAAAACATACCCCGTCCTTTTGTTCATACAGGAGATTATTCAAACTGCAAAGTGTTTACTTATATTTGTGTACAATCACAATAAAACACAACATTGTGCTTTTGTCAAACTGTAAACTACAACTGTCACCCAACCGAAATCTCTTACACACACACACACACACACACACACACACACACACACACATAGTTTAAAAGCAAAAAAAATCTTTTGGACATTCATCATATTGCATTGGTTTTCATTTATTGTCCTCGATCAGAGCCCTAATCTGTTTATTTTTTCAGTTACACATTCTACATTGATTAAAAAAGAAAAATCAAATGTGTTTTTATTTTATACATAAATAAATAATCTATCATTCAGATGAGAATAAAGTTAGTGTTAGTTCAAATTTTAAGGAAAACAAATATATGATCTGAAATATAGCACATTCATTTATAATTCATTCAGGTTCAATTACCAAACATACAAATCTCAATGTAATTTAAAGCAAACAATACATTTAAAATACATGGGTTGTATGCTATTTTTTTTATATAAAAAGATATATATCCAAAAAGACAAGGCCTAAACTTTAACAAGGGTTAAACAATCACTGTAACAGACACAATCACACACACACACACACACACACACACACGTCAAATCACTTACATTTTAGATGCAATATTGACTTTTTTTTCTGTTTCAGCAGCGAAAATAGTTAAACAAAGATCACAGCAGAACCATCGAGCATCTCACAGCAACGCGTTCTCATTACTGAATGATTCAGCATTTTGAACGAATCGGTTGACTCAAAGATTCAACGACCAATCCATAATCTGTCTCATTCATGAATGACTCAGCCGTTCGAACGAATCGTTTGAACGAATGAATCAATGACTCGCTCATTAAGACGGTCGCCTGGCGGCACCTAATGACGGTTTAGTGATATTAAAAGTATCATTCTTTCCAACGATTGTTAATTAACTCATATTTGAAACATAAGCTATATATATATATATATATATATATACACACATATATATACACACACATATATATATACACAAAAATAAAATAAAAACACATTTGAAGCGTGTTTGCTTACTAAATTGTGAGCGGAACGAAAGTTGCAGCAAATATCAGCAACAGGAGTCAAATTTCATTAATCACGAGAGTGAAGAGCTGACTGAAAAGATGATGACGGAATAGGCTATTTTATGTAAAAGCCCCTATTTAAGCGAATCTATCATTGTACTCTTTTGTTGTTGTGTTTTCCGTGAAAAATAATAGACTATTGAACTCACAATTCAAGCAATCGGCCCCGTTATTGCACTAATTTTAAAGTGACACTAAAAAGTATGCGGCTGCACTGGCATTCATAACGGTGCGCGTCCATGGCGACGAGCGAGCAGAACAGAGCGAACGTTTTTTAGTTCATTCCTACTTCCATAGGAATTCCCTCAAGCGCTCTGCAAGCGCAACCCTTATCAATGTCCGTGTGGACGTCCGTATTTAAAAGCTCTCGGTCCTCAGTCACATGCTTGCCAAATATATGTATAAATATCATTTTGGACACAAGAGGGCAGTATGGCCCTATGTATAATTTTGTATAATAACTATCACTCGAAGAGCCCCTCCCCACACAGACACACACACACACACAGTTCGCCCGCGCCTCTCTCTCACACGCACACACACACACACACACACACTCCAGCATTGCAATCTTGAGATCGCAGCTTGTTCATTATGCTGCGTTCACACCAAACTTTTATACTCTTTTGTTGTTGTGGTTTCCATGAAGAATAATAGGCTATTGAACTCACAATTCAAGCAATCGGCCCCAGAAAAGGCGCTAATTTTAAAATGAAACTAACGGCTGCACGGGCATTCATAACGGTGCGCGTCCACGGCGATGAGCGAGCAGAACTTCCATAGGAATTCCCTCGAGCGCTCTGCACGTGGCCATTATCAATGTCCCGTATTTAAAAGCTCTCGGTCCTCAGTCACATACCAAATATATGTATAATGTATATATAAATATAATTTTGGACACAAGAGGGCAGTATGGCCCTATGTATAATTTTGTGTTTAAACTAAAAGAGCCCCTCCCCCCCTCCCCACACAGACACAGACACACACGAATGGCAGGGTGCATTCTCTCTGTCAGAGGGAGAGGGAGAGAAAATTCTCAGAAACATCCACATTCAAACCAAAATATCTAACTTCCTCTTGGTCTGAGCTAATGACAGTTAATTAGAAAGTTGTCCGGCTTGATCTGAACCATATGCATACCTGTGTCTGTCGAGTTTCATGCAATTTCAAGCATGCTAAGAGTCTCAAAAGCATCAAACAAGAATATTAAAGTTTGATGTGTTGCCACGGCAACAGTATCTAAGATATCAATAATCCTTTCACAGGTCTACATCTGCCGTGTGTTTACATTATACACATAAAGTTTGAAGCAAATCGGGTAAAAATAAGAGGGTGATTTCAAAGCATTTAGGAAGTGACACACTTCCTGCTGCCAGTTGGTGGCGCTATAACTTTGACTCACAATAGTCACATCCATGTGATCGGGCTCTTACAACGAACACACTGTTGAAGTTTCATCAAGATCAGTTAATGTATGCAGTAGTTATGACACACTTCCTCTTTTACGTTTCTCGCCATAATTTTGTTTCCTCGCCACGGCCAAACCGTTCGAGATATCAAAAATCCCCTCGCAAACTTTCATCCTCAATGTCTTGACTTCATGCTGACCGAGTTTCGTGCCGTTTGTTTGAATTCTCTAGGAGGAGTATTTCACATTCCATTGCGTGTGTTTTACCAACAACCCTAAATAGCCGACTTCCTGTTGGGCTGGGGTAAAAAGTAAGAGTGTGAAGTATATATGAAACGAGGAGATCTACATGTGTACCGAGTTTCATATTATTACATGCAAGCGTGTTTGATTTATGGACCATGTTTTCGGACCCCGTTCCAGGGGGCGCTGTCGAGCCCCCCTGCCACGCCCGGGTACCATCTTCAGCCCGGCCCTGATGGCCGCGGGTTCTGACATGTGTGCAAAGTTTCAGGAGTTTTTGAGCATGTTAAGGCCTCCAAAAGTGTCCAAAAGGTAGTAAAAAAATAATAATAATAATAATAATAATAATAATAAATAATCCTAAGGAAAACAATAGGGCCTTCGCCCTTTGGGCTTGGGCCCTAATAATAATAATAATAATAATAAATAATCCTAAGGAAAACAATAGGGCCTTCGCCCTTTGGGCTTGGGCCCTAAATATATATATATATATATATATATATATAAATATAGCTGCGAGCAGCGATTACGGGCCCAAGCCGGTGGCACCGCAACCCCGGTGCCTTTAGTTACCTAAAGGCACCGGGGTGGCGGTGCCGCCGGCTTTGGCCCTTCATCGCTGCTCGCAGCTATATTTATATATATATATATATATATATATATATATATATATATAAAGCCGGTGGCACCGCCACCCTGGTGCCTTTAGGGTTATTGTGCACGACGTGACACAAAATATCTGCTCGCTATCTGCCGAACGGCTCTGGTAGTTCCGCTTCAGCACTGATGATGTTGTAGAAATAGTGCGTTCTGGTTGGTCTGGATTATTCGGGATTTTTTATTTTATACAGAAATAAGTTATTTATAATTCAGATGAGAATAAAGTTAGTGTTGATTAAAATGAAGGAAAACAAATATATTGATCTGAAATATAGAACATTAATTTTAAATTTATTTAGGTTCAATTACCAAACATACAATCTTAATTTAATTTAAAGCAAACAATACATTTAAAATATATTGGTTGTATGCACTTTTTTTTTTATAAAAAAAAGATATATATCCAAAAAGACAAGGCCTTAAAGGGTTAAACTCTTGTCACTGTAACAGACACAATCTCTCTCTCTCTCACACATGTCAAGTCACTTACATTTTAGATGCAATATTGAATAAGCAGAAAAATCGGATTTTCTGCTCTGAAAATATAAATAAGCATAAAAATTGAATAAGCACTTTGAATATTTTAAACAGAATAAGCACTAGTCCCTAATGAATAAGTACTAGTACTTAATGGAATAGATACTAGTATCTAAAAAATAAGTACTAGTAGCATGAAAATAGAGACTAGTAGGTTAAAATGATTAAATGTTAAAACGGCTTGCCATATTGGCTCAGAGAGAGAGAGAGAGAAAATTACCTTTTAGATACTAGCACCTATTAATAGATACTAGTATTTATTCAATAAATACTAGTACTAAGTCATTAGATACTAGTACCTATTAAATAGATACCAGTACTTATTCATTAGCTACTAATACGTATTCAAAAGAATATCTAAAGAATAAGCACTAGTATCTAAAGAATAGGCACTAGTACTAAAGAATAAGCACTAGTCGCAAATGAATAAGTACTAGTACTTAATGGAATAGATACTAGTATCTAAAAAATAAGTAGTAGCATGAAAATAGAGACTAGTAGGTTAAAATGATTAAATGTTAAAACGGCTTGCCATATTGGCTCAGAGAGAGAGAGAGGGAGAAAATTACCTTTTAGATACTAGTACCTATTAATAGATACTAGTATTTATTCAATAAATACTAGTACTAAGTCATTAGATACTAGTACCTATTAAATAGATACCAGTACTTATTCATTAGCTACTAATACATATTCAAAAGAATATCTAAAGAATAAGCACTAGTATCTAAAGAATAGGCACTAGTACTAAAGAATAAGCACTAGTCGCAAATGAATAAGTACTAGTACTTAATGGAATAGATACTAGTATCTAAAAAATAAGTACTAGTAGCATGAAAATAGAGACTAGTAGGTTAAAATGATTAAATGTTAAAGCGGCTTGCCATATTGGCTCAGAGAGAGAGAGAGAGAGAGAGAGAGAGAGAGAGAGAGAGAGAGAAAATGACCATATTCAAACCACAATATATGACTTTCTGAGAGTCGGAGCTAATTACTTTAAATTAGAAAGTTGTTCGGCTTGAGGAGAAGAATATACACGCTGAGTTTTGTAACTGTAGGTAAAACTAACTAAGTTATAACACACTTTATATGCCCTTTTTTAGTCATGAAAATTAATTTCCTCTCCGCGGCCAAACCGTTCGAGATATCAAAAATCTGTCCGCAATTTAGCATCCTCAATGTCTTGACTTCATGCACACCGAGTTTGGCAATGATTGAATGAATTGCCTAGGAGTAGTACTTCAAATTCCACAGCAAGCGTTTTCCAAACAACCCATAATAGCCGATTTCCTGTTGGGCTGGCATAAAACTTGACCGGGGTAAAAGATGGGGGTTATATGCATATTTTGTCATTTAAAAAAAATACAAAAATTGTTATGCGAAAAGACAAGGACTTAGAGATTTCTTTATCCTTTAATGCAGGAAAAATCAAACAGCCAGCCACACACACACACACACATAAACACAGACACCAACCCTCCCTCCCTCCCCTCCCCTCCCCTCTGCTCCCCTCCCCACACAGACACACACACACACACACACACACACACACACACAGAGAGAGAATGGCAGGGGGCACAAGAAATCCATTCAAACTACAATATCTGACTTTCTGTTGCTCAGAGCTAATGACTTTAAATTAGAAAATTGATCGGCTTTATGAGAACAATATCCGTGGCAAGTTTTGTAACTGTAGGTAAAACGAGCAAAGTTATAACACACTTTATGTGTCCTTTTTTAGTCATAAAATTAATTTCCTCGCCACGGCCAAACCGTTCGAGATATCAAAAATCCGTCTGGAATTTAGCATCCTCAATGTCTTGACTTCATGCTGACCGAGTTTGGTTGGAATCCGATCAATTCCCAAGGAGAATTAAATCGAATTTCAGGGGTATGCGTTTCCAAACAAACCATAATAGCCGGCTTCCTGTTGGACTGTCGTAAAACTTAGAGCACGAAAGTTGTTCAACCCAATGAGATCTATAAGTGTACCGAGTTTCATATTATTACATGCAAGTGTGTTTGACTTATGGAAAAGTGTTCGAATCCCAGTCCAGGGGGCGCTGTCGAGCCGCCCTGCCACGCCCGGGTACCAGCTTCAACCCGGCCCTGATGGCCGCGGGTTCTGACCCGTGTGCAAAGTTTCAAGAGTTTTAGAAGATGTTAAGGGCCCCAAAAGCCCCCGAAACCTTGAACAACAATAATTAAAAGCATTCTCACTCAAACAGACACATCCCCCTCCCCCCACAGACACAGAGGTACGCAGAGAGAGGGAGAGAGTGACAGAGATTACTCCGAAACATCCACATTCAAACCAAAATATCTGACTTTCTTTTGTTCGGAGCCAAAATCTGTAAATTAGAAAGTTGTCCGGCTTGATCTGAACAATATTCCTGCCGAGTTTTATGATTGCAGGTAAAACTATGAAACTAACCCTCTCACTTTTGTCAAAAGGTGGCGCTACTGAGCCCCTGCACCACGTCCGTTCCTGAAACTTTGCACATGTCTACTGGCTAATAAATGTGACATGTCTGTCGAGTTTCATGCAATTTCAAGCATGCTAAGAGTCTCAAAAGCATCCTAAAAGAATTTTAAAGTATGATGCGTTGCCACGGCAACAGTATCAAAGATATCAAGAATCCATTCACAGGTCTACATCTGCCGTATGTTTACATTATACAGATGAAGTTTGAAGCAATTTGGGTTCAAATAAGAGGGTGATTTCACAGCATTTTGAAAGTGACACACTTCCTGCTGCCAGTTGGTGGCGCTATAACTTTGACTCACAATAGTCACATCCATGTGATCGTCCTCTTACAACGAACACACTGCTGAAGTTTCATTAAGATCAGTTAATGTATGCTGAAGTTATAACACACTTCCTGTTTCACGTTTCTCGCCATAATTTCGTTTCCTCGCCACGGCCAAACCGTTCGAGATATCAAAAATCCCCTGGCAATTTTTCATCCTCAATGTATTGACTTCATGCTGACCGAGTTTTGTGCCATTTCTTTGAATTCTCTAGGAGAAGTACTTTAAATTCCATTGCATGCGTTTTACAAACAACCCTAAATAGCCGACTTCCTGTTGGGCTGGGGTAAAAAGTAAGAGTATGAAGTATATATGAACCGATGAGATCTATATGTGTACCGAGTTTCATATTCTTACATGCAAGCGTGTTTGATTTATGGACCAAGATTTCGGACCCCGTTCCAGGGGGCGCTGTCTAGCCCCCCTGCCACGCCTGGGTATCATCTTCAGCCCGACCCTGATGGCCGCGGGTTCTGACCCGCGTGCAAAGTTTCAAGAGTTTTCGGGCACGTTAAGGGCCCCAAAAGTGCCCGAATAGTCGTAAGAAAAAAAAGAAAAAAATAAATAAAAAATAATCCTAAGGAAAACAATAGGGCTCTTCGCCCTTTCAGGGCTTGGGCCCTAATTAGGTTCAATTACCAAACATACAATCTTAATTTAATTTAAAGCAAACAATACATTTAAAATATATGGGTTGTATGCCCTTTTTTTTATAAAAAAAGATATATATCCAAAAAGACAAGGCCTTAAAGGGTTAAACTCTTGTCACTGTAACAGACACAATCTCTCTCACACACACACAAACGTCAAGTCACTTACATTTTAGATGCAATATTGAATAAGCAGAAAAATCGGATTTTCTGCTCTGAAAATATAAATAAGCATAAAAATTGAATAAGCACTTTGAATATTCTAAACAGAATAAGCACTAGTCGCTAATGAATAAGTACTAGTACTTAATGGAATAGATACTAGTATCTAAAAAATAAGTACTAGTAGCATGAAAATAGAGACTAGTAGGTTAAAATGATTAAATGTTAAAACGGCTTGCCATATCGGCTCAGAGAGAGAGAGAGAGAGAGAGAAAATTACCTTTTAGATACTAGTACCCATTAAATAGATACCAGTACTTATTCATTAGCTACTAAAACGTATTCAAAAGAATATCTAAAAAATAAGCACTAGTATCTAAAGAATAGGCAGTAGTACTAAAGAATAAGTACTAGTCGCAAATGAATAAGTACTAGTACTTAATGGAATAGATACTAGTATCTAAAAAATAAGTACTAGTAGCATAAAAATAGAGACTAGTAGGTTAAAATGATTAAATGTTAAAACGGCTTGCCATATTGGCTCAGAGAGAGAGAGAGAGAGAGAGAGAGAGAGAGAGGAAATGACCATATTCAAACCAAAATATCTGACTTCCTCTTGGTCGTTGCTAATGACTGTAAATTAGAAAGTTGTCTTGCTTGAGGAGAACTATATAAATACCGATTTTTGTAACTGTAGATTAAACTAACCCACCCCCACTTTTGTCAAAAGGTGGCGCTACTGAGTCCCTGCACCACACCCATTTCTGAAACTTTGCACATGTCTACTGGCTAATAAATGTGATCTGTCTGTCGAGTTTCATGCAATTTTAAGTAATTCCAGGCATGCTAAGAGTCTCAAAAGCATCCAAAAAGAATATTAAAGTTTGATGCGTTGCCATGGCAACAGTATCTAAGATATCAATAATCCTTTCACAGGTCTACATCTGGCGTGTGTCTACATTATACACATCAAGTTTGAAGCAAATCGGGTAAAAATAAGAGGGTGATTTCAAAGCATTTTGAAAGTGACACACTTCCTGCTGCCAGTTGGTGGCACTATAACTTTGACTCACAATAGTCACATCCATGTGATCGGCATCTTACAACAAACACACTGCTGAAGTTTCATCAAGATCAGTTAATGTATGCAGTAGTTATAACACACTTCCTGTTTCACGTTTCTCGCCATAATTTCGTTTCCTCGCCACGGCCAAACCGTTCGAGATATCAATAATCCCCTCGCAATTTTTCATCCTCAATGTCTTGACTTCAAGCTGACCGAGTTTTGTTGTATTTCTTTGAATTCTCTAGGAGAAGTACTTTAAATTCCATTGCATGCGTTTTACAAACAACCCTAAATAGCCGACTTCCTGTTGGGCTGGGGTAAAAAGTAAGAGCATGAAGTATATATGAACCGATGAGATCTATATGTGTACCGAGTTTCATATTCTTACATGCAAGCATGTTTGATTTATGGACCAAGTTTTCGGACCCCGTTCAAGGGGGCGCTGTCGAGGCCCCCTGCCACGCCCGGGTACCATTTTCAGCCCGACCCTGATGGCCGCGAGTTCTGACCCGCGTGCAAAGTTTCAAGAGTTTTCGGGCACGTTAAGGGCCCCAAAAGTGCCCGAATAGTCGTAAGAAAAATAATAGAGGAGAAAAAAATAAAATAAAATATAGCTGCGAGCAGCGATTACGGGCCCAAGCCGGTGGCACCGCAACCCCGGTGCCTTTAGTTACCTAAAGGCACCGGAGTGGCGGTGCCGCCGGCTTGGGCCCTTCATCGCTGCTCGCAGCTATATTTATATATATATATATATATGTAAACAAGCCGGTGGCACCGCCACCCTGGTGCCTTTGGGGTTACTGTGCATGACGGGCAATAACGTAACCCCGCTTTGACCTTTGAGAAGATGTGTGCTGTAGAGCTTGCATTGGTGTGGGCTCTGCAAAAGTGTGCATTGAGGGCACATATCAACCACAAAGTATGCGTGAGCAACCTTCTGAAACCTAAAATGAAAAATGAGACACCCTACGGTCTCATGGACTTAATGGACACATGAAATAAGTACACAAGTTTGAAAGTTATATGAAGTGTGCCAAGACAGAATATTTGCCTGATCTGATTAGAAAAATAGTTTGTGTGTGTGTGTGTGTGTGAGGCGTGATTGAACAATGTAGACATAAAAACATACTCCGTCCTTTTGTTCATACAGGACATTATTCAAACTGCAAAGTGTTTACTTATATTTGTGTACAATCGCAATAAAACTTTTGTCAAACTGTACTGCTAAACTACAACTGTCACCCAACCAAAATCTCTTACACACACACACACACACACACATAGTTTAAAAGCAAAAAAATCTTTTGGACATTCATCATATTGCATTGGTTTTCATTTCTTGTCCTCGAACAGAGCCCTAATCTGTTTATTTTTTCAGTTACACATTCTACATTGATTAAAAAAGAAAAATCAAATGTGTTTTTATTTTATACATAAATAAATAATCTATCATTCAGATGAGAATAAAGTTAGTGTTAGTTCAAATTTTAAGGAAAACAAATATATGATCTGAAATATAGCACATTCATTTAAAATTTATTCAGGTTCAATTACCAAACATACAAATCTCAGTGTAATTTAAAGCAAACAATACATTTAAAATATATGGTTTGTATGCTATTTTTTTTTATATAAAAAGATATATATCCAAAAAGACAAGGCCTAAACTTTAACAAGGGTTAAACAATCACTGTAACAGACACAATCACACACACACACACACACACACACACACACACACACACGTCAAATCACTTACATTTTAGATGCAATATTGACTTTTTTTTCTGTTTCAGCAGCGAAAATAGTTAAACAAAGATCACAGCAGAACCATCGAGGATCTCACAGCAACGCGTTCTCATTACTGAATGATTCAGCATTTTGAACTAATCGGTTGACTCAAAGATTCAACGACCAATCCATAATCTGTCTCATTCATGAATGACTCAGCCGTTCGAACGAATCGTTTGAACCAATGAATCAATGACTCGCTCATTAAGACGGTCGCCTGGCGACACCTAATGACGGTTTAGTGATATGTTTAAAAGTATCATTCTTTCCAACGATTGTTAATTAACTTATATTTAAAACATAAGCTATATATATATATATATATATATATATATATATATATACACACATGTATACACAAAAATAAAATAAAAACACATTTGAAGCGTGTTTGCTTACTAAATTGTGAGCTGAACGAAAGTTGCAGCAAAGATCAGCAACAGGAGTCAAAATTCATTAATCACGAGAGTGAAGAGCTGACTGAAAAAAATTATGACGGAATATTTTGTGTAAAAGCGCCTATTTAAGCGAATCTGTCATTTACTCATTTGTTGTTGTGTTTTACCTGAAAACCGGAAACAATCGGCCCCCGATATGGTGCTAATTTTAAAGTGACACTAAAAAGTATGCGGCTGCACTGGCATTCATAACGGTGCGCGTCCATGGCGACGAGCGAGCAGAACAGAGCGATTGTTTTTTCATTTCTACTTCCATAGAAATTCATTCGAGCGCACTGCGAGCGCCACCACTATAAATGTCCGTGCGGACGTCCTTATACTTTACTTTCACTTTTATATTAGCGATTTAAAAGGCCTCGCTGGTGTCTAACGTCGATTAACCGGTGGGAAAAGATCCTCACAGCCACATACCTAATATATTTATATTTAATTACAATAGCCATACCTGTTAAAAAAGTTTTATGTACTGAGTTGATATCATTTTGGACACAAGAGGGCAGTATAGCCCTTTGTATTACTTGATGTATTTATTTTTTAACTGAATGGCACATTCTGGCTGTTTTAAAACTTGTACATTATTCTTAAATTGAAAACAAGAATAAAATGGGTTTAGTTCTGATATTTGTGTAATTTTATCTAGAAATAAATGGTGTATAATTAATTTTTTAGAAGATATGAGGCTTTTAGTGTTTACTTTTTTGACATGACTTGAATCCCTCGCCATAGCAAAACAATTTGAGATATTCAATAGCCATTCACAATTTAGCTTCTTTATTGTATTTTCATCATGTTGAAAAAGTTTGGTGGGAATTGAATAAACCACTTAAGAGGAGTGGGTAAAAAATCAGAGGCTGATTTTGCCAAAAATCCACATTAAGACCAAAGTAGCCCACTTCCTGTTGGGCTGGCTTAAAGTTGTTTGGCCCGATGAGATCTATATGTGTACCGAGTTTCATAATATTACATGCAAGTGTGTTTAATTTATGGACCAAATTTTCTGACCAAGTTTATGGACCAAGTTAATTTAATTAATAAACTAATTATATAAAACTATTTTCAATGCACTACAATTCAACTGGTTATATGCCTTTACTTATTAATACAACTTATTTAAAAAATACAAGGCGTAAGACATTTATTTTCTTTTTAAATGCAGGCCAGACCAAACAGCAGTGAAATGGTTAATCTAGCCCCCCTCCCCCTCCCCACACTCACAGACACACACACACACACACATAGACGTAGGATCAGAGAGAGAGAAGACATAAAATGACAATTTTCAAACCAAAATATCTGACTTCCTGTTGGTTGGAGCTATTGAGTGCAAATTAGAAAGTTGTCTGGCTGGAGGAGTACAATACACATACCGATTCTTATTACTGTAGATAAAATTAATCCCCCCACTTTTGACAAAAGGTGGCGCTACTGAGCCCCTCACCACGCCCGTTTCTGAAACTTTGCACATGTCTACTGGCTAATAAATGTGATGTGTCTGTCGAGTTTCATGCAATTTCAAGTATGCTAAGAGTCTCAAAAGCATAAAAAAGAATATTAAGGTTTGATGCGTTGCCACGACAACAGTATCTAAGATATCAAGAATCCATTCACAGGTCTACATCTGCCGTGTGTTTACATTATAGTAGTGAAGTTTGAAGCAAATCGGGTTAAAATAAGAGGGTGATTTCAAAGCATTTTGAAAGTGACACACTTCCTTCTGCCAGTTGGTGGCGCTATAACTTTGACTCACAAGAGTCACATCCATGTGATCGGCCTCTTACAACGAACACACTACTGAAGTTTCATCAAGATCAGTTAATGTATGAAGAAGTTATAACACACTTCCTGTTTCCATTATTCGCCATAATTTCGTTTCCTCGCCACGGCCAAACCGTTCGAGATATCAAAAATCCGCTGGCAATTTTTCATCCTCAATTGCTTGACTTCATGCACACCGAGTTTGGTGGTGATTGGACGAATTTCCTAGGAGAAGTGTTTCGAATTCCATTGCATGCGTTTCCAAACAACCTTAAATAGCCGACTTCCTGTTGGGCTGGGGTAAAAAGTAAATGCACGAAGGATATATGAACCGATGAGATCTATAAGTGTACCGAGTTTCATATTATTACATGCAAGCATGTTTTATTTATGGACCAAGGTTTCGGACCCTGTTCAAGGGGGCGCTGTCGAGCCCCCCTGCCAAGCCCGGGTACCATCTTCAGCCCGGCCCTGATGGTTGCGGGTTCTGACCAGTGTGCAAAGTTTCAAGAGTTTTTGAGCACGTTAAGGGCCCCAAAAGTGCCCGAAAGGTTGATAAAAAATAATAATAAATAATCCTTAGAAGAACAATAGGGGTCTGCGCCCTTTTAGGGCTTGGGCCCTAAATATATAAATATAGCTGCGAGCAGCGATTACGGGCCCAAGCCGGTGGCACCGCAACCCCGGTTCCTTTAGTTACCTCAAGGCACCGGGGTGGCGGTGCCGCCGGCTTTGGCCCTTCATCGCTGCTCGCAGCTATATTTATATATATATATATATATATATAAATTATATATATATATAAAAAAAAATATATATATATATATAAACAAATATATATTTACAACTATATATATATATATATATATATTTATCACTTGCCTTACCTGATTAGAACAAAGAAAACAATAAAAAAAATAACTAGGGAATCACTAAACCGAGATAATTAATCTGTTTTGATGATACACTCAAAATATTACACAAGCAATTCTTTAAATTTAATGATATTCAGAACAGAACAAGAATAAAAAAAACTATAATTAAGAAATAACCGAAATAATTGAAAGCGAAAGTGAAAGTAAGTGGTGTTTGGCTCACGTAACTCTCTCATTAGAATCAAACTGTTTCAACATTTGCGATGTATTTGGATGCTAAACTATTCTTCATTATGGGCTTTGTACTTCACTCAGGTTTCAATATGTGTGTGTGTGTGTGTGTGTGTGTGTGTGTGTGTGTGTGTGTGTGTGTGTGTGTGTGTGTGTGTGTGGGGGAGGTGCGGGTGCGGGTGCGGGTGCGGGTGCGATTGAACTGTTACACATAAAAACATACTCCGTCATTTTGTTCATAGAGGACATCATTCAAACTGCAAAGTGTTTACTTATATTTGTGTACACTCGCAATAAAACACAACAAAGTGCTTTTGTCAAACTATAAACTCTTGTCAAACTGTAACCTACAACTGTCACCCAACTAAAATCACACGCACACACTGTCTAAAAGCAAAAAATATTTATCCAACCCCATTTAAAACAGTCTGTGGGTGCCATCTTTTGGACATTCACCATATCGCATTGATTTTCATTTATTGTCCTCAGAGCCCTAATCTGTTTATTTTTCAATTACACATTCTACATTGATTAAAAAAGAAAATTCAAATGTGTTTTTATTTTATACAGGAATAAATTATTTATAATTCAGATGAGAATAAAGTTAGTGTTAGTTCAAATTTTAAGGAAAACAAATATATTGATCTGAAATATAGCACATTCCTTTTAAATTCATTCAGGTTAAATTACCAAACATACAATCTAAATTTAATTTAAAGCAAACAATACATTTAAAATATATGGGTTGTATGCATATTTTGGAATTTAAAAAAAAGATACATATCCAAAAAGACAAGGCCTTAAACTTGAACAAGAGTTAAACTCTTGTCGCTGTAAGAGACACAATGATTCAGCATTTTGAACGAATCGATTGACTCAAAGATTCAATGACCAATCCATAAACATGTATTGTCTCATTCATGAATGACTCAGTCGTTCGAAAGAATCATTTGAACGAATGAATCAATGACTCGCTCATTAAGACGGTCGCCTGCCGACACCTAATGACGGTTTAGTGTTATGTTTAAAAGTATCATTCTTTCCAACTCATATTTAAAACAATCTCACATTATTTAATGCATTGTTATTTTTCAGTGTAAACGATTTAATTTGATCACCCCTACCTAGAGTAACAGCCATATAGTGTCTTATTATTCTAAATAATTGAATTTATTGATCAAATTTACAAATTAAAAATGAAAGAAGAAGCATACATTTAATAAGACTAGACTAGGGGTGCCCAGCAGATATTACAATATGCAGATTTAAATATACCATGGCCCCCCACCGTCAATTTGGTGTGTGTATAATAAAATCATTTAGTCACTACAATTAAAACTTGAACGTATTTGCTTACTAAATTGTGAGCAGAACGAAAGTTGCAGCAAAGATCAGCAACAGGAGTCAAAATTCATTAATCACGAGAGTGAAGAGCTGACTGGAAAAATTATGACGGAATATTTTGTGTAAAAGCGCCTATATAAGCGAATCTGTCATTTACTCTTTTGTTGTTGTGTTTTCCCTGAAAACCGGAAGCAATCGGTCCCCGATATGGCGCTAATTTTAAAGTGACACTAAAAAGTATGCGGCTGCACTGGCATTCATAACGGTGCGCGTCCATGGCGACGAGCGAGCAAAACAGAGCGAACATTTTTTCATTTCTACTTCCATAGAAATTCATTCGAGCGCACTGTGAGCGCCACCACTATAAATGTCCATGCGGACGTCCTTACTTTACTTTCACTTTTAACTTAGCGATTTAAAAGCCCCCGGTGTTACACGTCAAATAACCGGTGAGAAAATATTCTCAGAGTCACATAGGCTACCTAATATATTTAAATACAATAGGCCTACCTGATTTTGAACACAAGAGGGCAGTATAGCCCTATGTATTATTTGATATATTTATTTTTTTAACTGAATAGTGCATCCTGGCTGTTTTTAAACTTGTACATTATTCTTAAATTGAAAACAAGAATAAAATGGGTTTAGTTGTGATATTTGTATAATTTTATCTAGAAGTAAATGGTGTATAATTACATTTTTAGAAGATATGAGGCTTTTAGTGTTTATTTTTTTTTACCTGACTTTAATCCCTCGCCATAGCAAAACAATTAGAGATATTCAATAGATATTCACAATTATGCTTCTTTAATGTATTTTCATCATATTGAAAAAGTTTGGTGGGAATAAAATAAACCACTTAAGAGGAGTGGGTAAAAATGTAGAGCCTGGTTTTGTAAAACATCCACATTAAGACAAAAATAGCCCACTTCCTGTTGGGCTGGCTTAAAGTTGTTTGGCCCGATGAGATCTATATGAGTACCGAGTTTCATAATATTACATGCAAGTGTGTTTGATTTATGGACCAAATTTTCTGACGAAGTTTATGGACCAAGTTAATTTAATTAATAAACTAATTATATAAAACTATTTTCAATGCACTACAATTCAACTGGTCATATGCCTTTACTTATTAATACAACTTATTTAAAAAATACAAGGCGTAAGACATTTATTTTCTTTTTTAATGCAGGCCAAACCACACAGCAGTCAAATGGTTAATCTAGCCCCCCTCCCCCTCCCCACACTCACAGACACACACACACACACACACACACACACACACACAGAGACGTAGGCTCAGAGAGAGAGAGAGACATAAAATGACAATTTTCAAACCAAAATAATTGACTTCCTGTTGGTTGGAGCTATTGAGTGTAAATTAGAAACTTGTCTGGCTCGAGGAGAACAATACACATACCGATTTTTATTACTGTAGATAAAATTAATCCCCCCACTTTTGAAAAAAGGTGGCGCTACTGAGCCCCTCACCACGCCCGTTTCTGAAACTTTGCACATATCTACTGGCTAATAAATGTGACGTGTCTGTCGAGTTTCATGCAATTTCAAGTATGCTAAGAGTCTCAAAAGCATAAAAAAAAGAATATTAAAGTTTGATGCGTTGCCACGACAACAGTATCTAAGATATCAAGAATCCATTCACAGGTCTACATCTGCCGTGTGTTTACATTACAGTAGTGAAGTTTGAAGCAAATCGGGTTAAAATAAGAGGGTGATTTCAAAGCATTTTGAAAGTGACACACTTCCTTCTGCCAGTTGGTGCCAGTTGGTGTAACTTCAACTCACAAGAGTCACATCCATGTGATCGGCCTCTTACGACGAACACACTACTGAAGTTTCATCAAGATCAGTTAATGTATGAAGAAGTTATAACACACTTCCTGTTTCCATTATTCGCCATAATTTCGATTCCTCGCCACGGCCACACCGTTTGAGATATCAAAAATCCGTTCGCAATTTGGGATCCTCAATGTCTTGACTTCATGCACACCGAGTTTGGCGATGATTGAATGAATTCCCTAGGAGAAGTGTTTCAAATGCCAGAGCATGCGTTTCCAAACAACCCTAAATAGCCGACTTCCTGTTGGGTTGGCGTAAAAAGTAAGAGCATGAAGGATATATGAACCGATGAGATCTATATGTGTACCAAGTTTCAAATTATTACAAGCAAGCGTGTTTGATTTATAGACCCAGTTTTCGGACCCCGTTCCAGGGGGCGCTGTCGAGCCCCCCTGCCACGCCCGGGTACCAGCTTCAGCCCGGCCCTGATGGCCGCGGGTACTGACCTGTGTGCAAAGTTTCAAGAGTTTTCCTCGCGCACTGAATCGTCCGAAGCGCTTTCAATTCACACTCGGAGTCGAAACAGGAAGATTTAAGAGCATCAAGAGCGTTGGATGAAGTGGCCGATCTACAGTCTAGTCTAGTGAATGCAAATCTGCAAATGCATCATATTTTTTGCCAGCGATGAAGATCTTTATTAGTTGAACATCTTTGTAAGCTGTCTGTGAATGAATGATTCCACAGGACGATACATTCGATTTCATTTCATTCAGGTAATACATTGTGTGTGTATTGCGCGTGTATTGTGCAGTGGCATAATCACACGAATAGTTTACATTGATTGAAACTAATTTGTTTAAAAATGAGGCTATTGCAGTAACAAGGCAGGTTCCCATAAAATTCTTATGACATATGATGACATTATTTTTTGATCTAACGAGCATTGGCGATGCAAAAACGGACTGTCGTGCGTATTGTTTTTCTTCTTCTTCCAATAAGCCTACTATGTTAAAAAAAAGGACGAAAACATGTTACTTGTTCAATTAATAAACAGTTTGTTTGATGACAAATCGCTAAAGATGAAATTGGCCTCCCTTTCTGTCATTGCGTTTTTTTTTTTTTTTTTTACGATATTCGACTTTTGCTCCTCGATTGTCGAATGGCATTTTTGGCAGAAATGCACATCCCTTCGCGAGGCAAACTATTCTCAAAGACTTACTTTAGTCATTATTTGGCTAGCACACATATTCTGAATCCCTTCGGGAGAATTCAAATGAGCCATTTTAATCTAATATTAATCTAGATTAATCTAGATTAAAAAAATTAATCTATGCCCACCTCTAATATATACACACAAAAATAAAAACACATTTGAAGCGTGTTTGCTAAATTGTGAGCTGAACGAAAGTTGCAGCAAATATCAGCAACAGGAGTCAAATTTCATTAATCACGAGAGTGAAGAGCTGACTGAAAAGATGATGACGGAATAGGCTATTTTATGTAAAAGCGCCTATTTAAGCGAATCTGTCATTGTACTCTTTTGTTGTTGTGTTTTCCGTGAAAAATAATAGACTATTGAACTCACAATTCAAGCAATCGGCCTCCAATATTGCACTAATTTTAAAGTGACACTAAAAAGTATGCGGCTGCACTGGCATTCATAACGGTGCGCGTCCATGGCGACGAGCAGAGCTGAGCGAACGTTTAGTTAATTTATTCATTCGACCGCTCTGCAAGCGCCACCATTATCAATGTGGACGTCCGCATTTAAAAGCTCTCGATCCTCAGTCACATACCAAATATGTAAATAATTTTGAACACAAGAGGGCAGTATGGCCCTATGTATGAGTTGGTGTTTAAACTAAACTATCACTCAAAGAGCCCCCCCCATGCCCCCTCCCCCCTCCCCACACAGACACACACACACACACACACACACACACAAACAGAATGGCAGGGGGACAAGAAATCCATTCAAACTACAATATTTGACTTTCTGTTGCTCTGAGCTAATGACTTTAAATTAGAAAGTCGATTGGCTTGATGAGAACAATATGCATGGCAAGTTTTGTAACTGTAGGTAAAACGAGCAAAGTTATAACACACTTTATGTGTCCTTTTTTAGTCATAAAATTAATTTCCTCGCCACGGCCAAACCGTTCGAGATATCAAAAATCCCTCCGGAATTTAGCATCATCAATGTCTTGACGTCATGCTGACCGAGTTTGCTTGAAATCCGATCAATTCCCAAGGAGAATTAAATAGAATTTCAGGGGTATGCGTTTCCAAACAAACCATGATAGCCGGCTTCCTGTTGTGATGTCGTAAAACTTAGAGCACTAAAGTTGTTCAACCCAATGAGATCTATAAGTGTACCGAGTTTCATATTATTACATGCAAGTGTCTTTGATTTATGGACAAGTGTTCGAATCCCAGTCCAGGGGGCGCTGTCGGTCCGCCCTGCCACGCCCGGGTACCAGCTTCAGTCCGGCCCTGATGGCCACGGGTTCTGACCCGTGTGCAAAGTTTCAAGAGTTTTAGAAGATGTTAAGGGCCCCAAAATCCCCCGAAGCCTTGATCAACAATATTTAAAAGCTTTGTCACTCAAACAGACACATCCCCCTCCCCCCACAGACACAGAGGTATGCAGAGAGAGGGAGAGAGGGACAGAGATTACTCCAAAACATCCACATTCAAACCAAAATATCTGACTTCCTGTTGTTTGGAACCAAAATCTGTAAATTAGAAAGTTGTCCGGCTTGATCTGAACAATATGCCTACCGAGTTTTAAGATTGCAGGTAAAACTATGAAACTAACCCTCTCACTTTTGTCAAAAGGTGGCGCTACTGAGTCCCTGCACCACGCCCGTTTCTGAAACTTTGCACATGTCTACTGGCTAATATAGGTGACATGTCTGTCGAGTTTCATGCAATTTCAAGCATGCTAAGAGTCTCAAAAGCATCAAAAAAGAATTTTAAAGTTTGATGTGTTGCCACGGCAACAGTATCAAAGATATCAAGAATCCATTCACAGGTCTACATCTGGCGTATGTTTACATTATACAGATGAAGTTTGAAGCAAATTGGGTTAAAATAAGAGGGTGATTTCGAAGCATTTTGAAAGTGACACACTTCCTGCTGCCAGTTGGTGGCGCTATAACTTTGACTCACAATAGTCACATACATGTGATCGGCCTCTTACAGCGAACACACTGCTGCAGTTTCATTAAGATCAGTTAATGTATGCAGAAGTTATAACACACTTCCTGTTTCACGTTTCTCGCCATAATTTTGTTTCCTCGCCACGGCCAAACCGTTCGAGATATCAAAAATCCCCTCGCAATTTTTCATCCTCAATGTCTTGACTTCATGCTGACCGAGTTTCGTGGCATTTCTTTGAATTCTCTAGGAGAAGTACTTTAAATTCCATTGCATGCGTTTTACAAACAACCCTAAATAGCCGACTTCCTGTTGGGCTGGGGTAAAAAGTAAGAGCATGAAGTATATATGAACCGATGAGATCTATATGTGTACCGAGTGTCACGATCGCTAGCGGAGAAATGGGTGGATCCAAACGCAGCAACATGGTAATCAGGGCAATCCAAATAATCGTCATCCATGCAAGAGTCAAAGTCCAAATAATCAGAATCGTAGTCATCCATGCCAGTGTCGAAAACCATTTAATCAGTCAGCGAACAAATAATCAAAACAAGAACAAAAACAAGAACAAACTTGAAACCAGACCTTAGCATAAACAAGTGATATACAATAATGACTCCGTGACATGAACTAACACAGACAAGGTATTTATGCACAGACACTAACAACATAAATGGGAACAGCTGGGTGCAATCACAAGTGATGGGAACAAACAAGGATTATGGGAAATGTGGTTCCAGGATGAATGGAGACAGGAAGGAGACATCTAGTGGACACCCAGTGGAAACACAACAGACACTCTGACATAACTCCCCCTCTACGGAGCGGCTACCAGACGCTCCATGACAAAAAAAAACAACTCGACAAAAGTCCAGGAGGGAGATGGAACTGTGGGGAATCAGGGGGAGGGATGGAGGGCCAGGACCATGGGAGGGAATGGACACAGGGGATGACAGTTCATCGGGCGGCCTGGGCGGAGACGACCCTTCAGGTGGCCAGGGTGGAACAGACCGTCCATCGGGAGGCCAGGGCGGTGAAGACCCCTCGGGCGGCCAGGGCGGTGAAGACCCATCGGGCGGCCAGGGCGGTGAAGACCCATCGGGCGGCCAGGGCGGTTAAGACCCATCAGGCAGCCCGGGCGGTGAAGACCCCTCGGGCGGCCACGGCGGAGACTTTCCCTCGGGCGGATCCGGCTGTGCAGGCGGCCGGAACGGGGCAGGTCCTTCGAGCTGCCACGGCAGTGAAGACGCCTCAGGCGGCCACGGCGGAAACGACCAAGGCGACCACGGCACAGCAACAGAAACCGGCTCAGGAACAGCAACAGACACCGGCTCAGGAACAGCAACAGACACCGGCTCAGGAACAGCAACAGACACCGGCTCAGGAACAGCAACAGACACCGGCTCAGGAACAGCAACAGACACCGGCTCAGGAACAGCAACAGACACCGGCTCAGGAACAGCAACTGGCTCCGGCTCAGGAACAGACACTGGCTCCGGCTCAGGAACAGACACTGGCTCCGGCTCAGGAACAGACACTGGCTCCGGCTCAGGAACAGACACTGGCTCCGGCTCAGGCTCTGGATCAGGCACTGGCTCCGGCTCTGGAAAAGTGAACACAGGCATGTCCAGTATCCGAGCCAAACGCTCCAAATAGTCCCTCAGTAGACCCCCGGCTACGAGAAAGGGTATTTCCTGATCCGTCTCTGACTGGGCAGACGTGACGTGAACAGTCTCTGGCTGGGCAGACGGGACGTGAACAGTCTCTGGCTGGGCAGACGGGACGTGAACAGTCTCTGGCTGGGCAGACGGGACGTGAACAGTCTCTGGCTGGGCAGACGGGACGTGAACAGTCTCTGGCTGGGCAGGCGTGACGTGAACAGTCTCTGGCTGGGCAGACGTGACGTGAACAGTCTCTGGCTGGGCAGACGGGACGTGAACCATCTCCGACTCAGCCTCCAGAAAAGCGGCGGGCTGCTGGGACACGGCCTCCGGGTCTTTGGAGAGGCTAGGGGTCTTCCTCCTCCTCTACCGTTTCCGCTGGTGAAGTGCGGGTTCAGGACGGGACAGGACCCGCGGCGAAGGGTGTTCTGGGCTGCGCATCACCGGACCATGGTCGAAGGAGGACCGAAGTATAGACTGGGTCCGGGGCTCACCTCGAGTACTTCCTCCTCTGCGAGCTCCACGAGCCCCCGGAAATCTGGCCAGACGCTCTCCTCTAAAAGACTCTCTGTCGTTGAACAAAAAATCTTTAGGAAACCTGAGCGTCGTGGCCTCCTCCCTTTGACGGACCACAAACGCAAAAGCCTGCAAAATGTTTATGCTGCTGGATCCATTTGCTGACGGAGTCATTCTGTCACGATCGCTAGCGGAGAAATGGGTGGATCCAAACGCAGCAACATGGTAATCAGGGCAATCCAAATAATCGTCATCCATGCAAGAGTCAAAGTCCAAATAATCAGAATCGTAGTCATCCATACCAGTGTCGAAAACCATTTAATTAGTCAGCGAACAAATAATCAAAACAAGAACAAAAACGAGAACAAACTTGAAACCAGACCTTAGCGTAGACAAGTGATATACAATAATGACTCCGTGACATGAACTAACACAGACAAGGTATTTATGCACAGACACTAACAACATAAATGGGAACAGCTGGGTGCAATCACAAGTGATGGGAACAAACAAGGATTATGGGAAATGTGGTTCCAGGATGAATGGAGACAGGAAGGAGACATCTAGTGGACACCCAGTGGAAACACAACAGACACTGTGACATAACTCCCCCTCTACGGAGCGGCTACCAGACGCTCCATGACAAAAAAAACAACTCGACAAAAGTCCAGGAGGGAGGTGGAACTGTGGGGAATCAGGGGGAGGGATGGAGGGCCAGGACCATGGGAGGGAATGGACACAGGGGATGACAGTTCATCGGGCGGCCTGGGCGGAGACGACCCTTCAGGTGGCCAGGGTGGAACAGACCGTCCATCGGGAGGCCAGGGCGGTGAAGACCCCTCGGGCGGCCAGGGCGGTGAAGACCCATCAGGCGGCCAGGGCGGTGAAGACCCATCGGGCGGCCAGGGCGGTGAAGACCCATCAGGCAGCCGGGGCGGTGAAGACCCCTCGGGCGGCCACGGCGGAGACTTTCCCTCGGGCGGATCCGGCTGTGCAGGCGGCCGGAACGGGGCAGGTCCTTCGAGCTGCCACGGCAGTGAAGACGCCTCAGGCGGCCATGGCGGAAACGACCAAGGCGACCACGGCACAGCAACAGAAACCGGCTCAGGAACAGCAACAGACACCGGCTCAGGAACAGCAACAGACACCGGCTCAGGAACAGCAACAGACACCGGCTCAGGAACAGCAACAGACACCGGCTCAGGAACAGCAACAGACACTGGCTCAGGAACAGCAACAGACACCGGCTCAGGAACAGCAACAGACACCGGCTCAGGAACAGCAACAGACACCGGCTCAGGAACAGCAACAGACACCGGCTCAGGAACAGCAACAGACACCGGCTCAGGAACAGCAACAGACACCGGCTCAGGAACAGCAACAGACACCGGCTCAGGAACAGCAACTGGCTCCGGCTCAGGAACAGACACTGGCTCCGGCTCAGGAACAGACACTGGCTCCGGCTCAGGAACAGACACTGGCTCCGGCTCAGGAACAGACACTGGCTCCGGCTCAGGCTCTGGATCAGGCACTGGCTCCGGCTCTGGAAAAGTGAACACAGGCATGTCCAGTATCCGAGCCAAACGCTCCAAATAGTCCCTCAGTAGACCCCCGGCTGCGAGAAAGGGTATTTCCTGATCCGTCTCTGACTGGGCAGACGTGACGTGAACAGTCTCTGGCTGGGCAGACGGGACGTGAACAGTCTCTGGCTGGGCAGACGGGACGTGAACAGTCTCTGGCTGGGCAGACGGGACGTGAACAGTCTCTGGCTGGGCAGGCGTGACGTGAACAGTCTCTGGCTGGGCAGACGTGACGTGAACAGTCTCTGGCTGGGCAGACGGGACGTGAACCATCTCCGACTCAGCCTCCAGAAAAGCGGCGGGCTGCTGGGACACGGCCTCCGGGTCTTTGGAGAGGCTAGGGGTCTTCCTCCTCCTCTGCCGTTTCCGCTGGTGAAGTGCGGGTTCAGGACGGGACAGGACCCGCGGCGAAGGGTGTTCTGGGCTGCGCATCACCGGACCATGGTCGAAGGAGGACCGAAGTATAGACTGGGTCCGGGGCTCACCTCGAGTACTTCCTCCTCTGCGAGCTCCACGAGCCCCCGGAAATCTGGCCAGACGCTCTCCTCTAAAAGACTCTCTGTCGTTGAACGAAAAATCTTTAGGAAACCTGAGCGTCGTGGCCTCCTCCCTTTGACGGACCACAAACGCAAAAGCCTGCAAAATGTTTATGCTGCTGGATCCATTTGCTGACGGAGTCATTCTGTCACGATCGCTAGCGGAGAAATGGGTGGATCCAAACGCAGCAACATGATAATCAGGGCAATCCAAATAATCGTCATCCATGCAAGAGTCAAAGTCCAAATAATCAGAATCGTAGTCATCCATGCCAGTGTCGAAAACCATTTAATCAGTCAGCGAACAAATAATCAAAACAAGAACAAAAACGAGAACAAACTTGAAACCAGACCTTAGCGTAGACAAGTGATATACAATAATGACTCCGTGACATGAACTAACACAGACAAGGTATTTATGCACAGACACTAACAACATAAATGGGAGCAGCTGGGTGCAATCACAAGTGATGGGAACAAACAAGGATTATGGGAAATGTGGTTCCAGGATGAATGGAGACAGGAAGGAGACATCTAGTGGACACCCAGTGGAAACACAACAGACACTGTGACACCGAGTTTCATATGCTTACATACAAGCGTGTTTGATTTATGGACCAAGTTTTCGGACCCTGCCACACCCGGGTACCATCTTCACCCCGACCCTGATGGCTGCGGGTTCTGACACGCGTGCAAAGTTTCAAAAGTTTTCGTGCACGTTAAGAGCCCCAAAAGTGCCCGAATAGTCGTAAGAAAAATAAAAGAGGAGAAAAAAAATATATATATAGCTGCGAGCAGCGATTACGGGCCCAAGCCGGTGGCACCGCAACCCCGGTGCCTTTAGTTACCTAAAGGCACCGGGGTGGCGGTGCCGCCGGCTTTGGCCCTTCATCGCTGCTCGCAGCTATATTTATATATATATATATATATATATATATATATATATATATATATATATATATATATATAAAGCCGGTGGCACCGCCACCCTGGTGCCTTTAGGGTTATTGTGCATGACGTGACACAAAATATCTGCTCGCTATCTGCCGAACGGCTCTGGTAGTTCCGCTTCAGCACTGATGATGTTGTAGAAATAGTGCGCTCTGGTTGGTCTGGATTATTCGGGATTTTTTATTTTATACAGAAATAAGTTATTTATAATTCAGATGAGAATAAAGTTAGTGTTGATTAAAATGAAGGAAAACAAATATATTGATCTGAAATATAGAACATTAATTTTAAAGGGTTAAACTCTTGTCACTGTAACAGACACAATCTCTCACACACACACACACACACACACGTCAAGTCACTTACATTTTAGATGCAATATTGAATAAGCAGAAAAATCGGATTTTCTGCTCTGAAAATATAAATAAGCATAAAAATTGAATAAGCACTTTGAATATTCTAAACAGAATAAGCACTAGTCGCTAATGAATAAGTACTAGTACTTAATGGAATAGATACTAGTATCTAAAAAATAAGTACTAGTAGCATGAAAATAGAGACTAGTAGGTTAAAATGATTAAATGTTAAAACGGCTTGCCATATTGGCTCAGAGAGAGACAGAGAGAGGCTCACCATATTCAAACCAAAATATCTGACTTCCTCTTGGTCTGAGCTAATTACGGTAAATTAGAAAGTTGTCCGGACTTCTTGCTGCCAGTTGGTGGCGCTATAACTTTAACTCACAATAGTTACATCCATCTGATCGGCCTTCCTAAACCCATAATAGCCGATTTCCTAATTTTAAATTTATTTAGGTTCAATTACCAAACAGACAATCTTAATTTA
This sequence comes from Rhinichthys osculus, assembly GCA_029959095.1. Taxonomy (NCBI): domain Eukaryota; kingdom Metazoa; phylum Chordata; class Actinopteri; order Cypriniformes; family Leuciscidae; genus Rhinichthys; species Rhinichthys osculus. The sequence continues at coordinate 24,770,802 of JARWKJ010000018.1, read as the reverse complement.
ATTTAAAGCAAACAATACATTTAAAATATATTGGTTGTATGCACTTTTTTTTATAAAAAAAAGATATATATCCAAAAAGACAAGGCCTTAAAGGGTTAAACTCTTGTCACTGTAACAGACACAATCTCTCTCACACACACGTCAAGTCACTTACATTTTAGATGCAATATTGACTTTTTTCAGTTTTAGCAGCGAAAATAGTTAAATAAAGATCCCAGCAGAACCATTGCGCATCTCACAGCAACGTGTTTTCTCATTACTGAATGATTCAGCATTTTGAACGAATTGGTTGACTCAAAGATTCAATGACCAATCCATAAACATCTGTCTCATTCATGAATGACTCAGTCGTTCGAACGAATCGTTTGAACGAATGAATCAATGACTTGCTCATTAAGATGGTCGCCTGGCGACACCTAATGACGGTTTAGTGTTATGTTTAAAAGTATCATTCTTTCCAACAATTTTTAATTGACTTATATTTAAAACAATCTCATAACATTATTTAATGCATTGTTATTTTTCAGTGTAAACGATTTAATTTGATCAGCCCTACCTAGGGTAAAAGCCATATAGTGTCTTATCATTTTAAATAATTGAATTTATTGATCAAATTTACAAATTAAAAATGAAAGATGAAGAATACATTTAATAAGACTACACTGGGGTGCCCTGCATATATTACAATATGCAGATTTAAATAGACCATTGCCCCCCACCGTCAATTTGATGTGTGTGTGTGTGTGTGTGTGTGTTTAATAAAATCATTTAGTCACTACAATTAAAACCTGAACGTGTTTGCTTACTAAATTGTGAGCTGAACGAAAGTTGCAGCTAAGATCAGCAACCGGAGTCAAATTTCATTAATCACGAGTCGAGAGTGAGCGTCTCTCTCTGCTGTGTTATGCTGCATCACATCGGCATTCATAACGCTGCGCGTCCACGACGATGAGCGAGCAGAACAGAGAGAACGTTTTTTAGTTCATTCCTACTTCATAGGAATTCCCTCGAGCGCTCTGCACGCGCCGCCATTATGAATGTCCGTGTGGACGTCCGCGATCGAACAGTGGAAACATTGGTTACTCCGTCATTTTATTCAAGAAGATCATTCAAACTGCAAAGTGTTTACTTATATTTTTGGATACTCGCAATCAAACACAACATTGTGATTTTGTAAAATACATTCAAGAAATCCGCCCCGATATGGGGCTTCTTTTAAAATGAAACGAAAATGCTCACGGCTGCACGGGCATTCATAACGGTGCGCGTCCACGCCGAGGAACGAGCAGAACAGAGTGAATGTTGTTTAGTTCATTCCTACTTCCATAGGATTTAATTGAAAACTCTCGCTGTACTCTGCACCCTTGTTAATGTCTTGTGGGGACGTCCGTTACTTTCGCTTTCAAGTTAGCGATTTTAAAGCCCCCAGCGGTGTCACGGTGGGAAAATATTCCCATAGTAGCGTCCCTACAATTTAATACAATTTGCCTACCTGATTTTGAACACAAGAGGGCAGTAAAGCACTATGAATGATTTTTTTTTTTGGCTAAACAACCATTCTGACTGTTTTTAAACTTAACATTAATCTTAAATTGAAAAAAAGGAATACAATGGGTTTAGTTCTAATATTAGTATAATTTTATAGAAAAATAAATGGTGTATAATTACATTTTAGAAAGATATGAGACATTTCCTGATTCTTTTTTTGACATAATCCCTCGCCATAGCAAAACCGTTTGATATATTCAATATCCGTTCACAATTTAGCATCTTTAATGTATTTTCATCAAGTTGAAAAAGTTTTGTAACTGTAGATGAAACTAACCCCCCCACTTTTGTCAAAAGGTGGCGCTACTGAGTCCCTGCACCACGCCCGTTTCTGAAACTTTGCACATGTCTACTGGCTAATAAATATGATCTGTCTGTCAAGTTTCATGCAATTTCAAGCAATTTCAGGCATGCTAAGAGTCTCAAAAGCATCCTAAAAGAATTTTAAAGTTTGATGCATTGCCATGGCAACAGTATCAAAGATATCAATAATACTTTCACAGGTCTACATCTGCCGTGTATTTACATTATAGAGATGAAGTTTGAAGCAAATCGGGTTAAAATAAGAGGGTGATTTCAAAGCATTTTGAAAGTGACACACTTCCTGCTGCCAGTTGGTGGTGCTATAACTTTGACTCACAATAGTCACATCCATGTGATCGGCCTCTTACAGCGAACACACTGGTGAAGTTTCATTAAGATCAGCTAATGTATGCTGAAGTTATAACACACTTCCTGTTTCACGTTTCTCGCCATGAATTCGTTTCCTCGCCACGGCCAAACCGTTCGAGATATCAAAAATCCCCTGGCAATTTTTCATCCTCAATGTCTTGACTTCATGCTGACCGAGTTTCGTGGCATTTCTTTGAATTCTCTAGGAGAAGTACTTTAAATTCCATTGCATGCGTTTAACAAACAACCCTAAATAGCCGACTTCCTGTTGGGCTGGGGTAAAAAGTAAGAGCATGAAGTATATATGAACCGATGAGATCTATATGTGTACCGAGTTTCATATTATTACATGCAAGTGTGTTTGATTTATGGACCAAGTTTTCGGACCCCGTTCCAGGGGGCGCTGTCTAGCCCCCCTGCCACGCCCGGGTACCATCTTCAGCCCGGCCCTGATGGCCGCGGGTTCTGACCTGTGTGCAAAGTTTCAAGAGTTTTCGAGCACGTTAAGGGCCCCAAAACCTTGAAAAACTATTTTAAAAGCATTTTCACTCAACAGACAATCCCCTCACCCCACACACACACACATAGATGCAGAGACAGAGAGAGAGGGAGGGAGAAAATCCTCCTGAAAATCACATTCAAGCCAAAATATCTGACTTCCTGTCGATCCGAGCTAGTGAGTGTAAATTAGAAAGTTGTCCGGCTCGAGGAGAACAATTTTCCTTCCCTTTTTTTGTTACTGTAGGTAAAACTAATACCCCATTTTTGACTAAAGGTGGCGCTACTGAGCCCCTCACCACGCCCGTTTCTGAAACTTTGCACATGTCTACTAGCTAATAAATGTAATGTGTCTGTCGAGTTTTATGCAATTTGAAGAATGTTAAGAGCCTCAAAAGCATTCAAAAAAAATATTAAGGTTTAATGCGTTGCCATGGCAACAGTATTTAAGATATCAATAATCCTTTCACAGGTCTACATCTGGCGTGTATTTACATTATACAGATGAAGTTTGAAGCAAATCGGGTAAAAATAAGAGGGTGATTTCAAAGCATTTTGAAAGTGACACACTTCCTGCTGCCAGTTGGTGGCGCTATAACTTTGACTAACAATAGTTACATCCATGTGATCGGCCTCTTACAACGAACACACTGCTGAAGTTTCATCAAGATCAGTTAATGTATGCAGAAGTTATAACACACTTCCTGTTTCCATTATTCGCCATAAATTCGTTTCCTTGCCACGGCCAAACCGTTCGAGATATCAAAAATCCCCTGGCAATTTTTCATCCTCAATGTCTTGACTTCATGCAAACCGAGTTTGCTGACGAACGGATAAATCCCCTAGGAGAACTGTTTCAAATTCCTGAGCATGCGTTTCCAAACAACCCATAATAACTGACTTCCTGTTGGGCTGCCGTAAAACTTAGAGCACGAAAGTTGTTCGGCCCGATGATGTCTATAGGTGTAGCCAGTTTCAGATTATTACATGCAAGCGTGTTTGATATATGGACATGTTTTCGAATCTCGTCCCAGGGGGCGCTGTCGAGCCCCCCTGCCACGCCCGGGTACCAGCTTCAGCCCGGCCCTGATGGCCGCGGGTTCTGACCCGTGTGCAAAGTTTCAAGAGTTTTCGAGCACGTTAAGGGCCCCAAAAGTGCCCAAAAGGTAGTAAAATAATAATAATAAGTCGGAAGAAGAATAAAAGGCACCGGGGGTGGCGGTGCCGCTGGCTTTGGCCCTTCATCGCTGCTTGCAGCTATATTTATATATATATATATATATATTAAAGCCGGTGGCACCGCCACCCTGGTGCCTTTAGGGTTATTTTGCACAACGTGACACAAAATATCTGCTCGCTATCTGCCGAACGGCTCTGGTAGTTCCGCTTCAGCACTGATGATGTTGTAGAAATAGTGTGCTCTGTTTGGTCTGGATTATTCGGGATTTTTTATTTTATACAGAAAAAAGTTATTTATAATTCAGATGAGAATAAAGTTAGTGTTGATTAAAATGAAGGAAAACAAATATATTGATCTGAAATATAGCACATTAGTTTTAAATTTATTTAGGTTCAAAAACCAAACATACAATCTTAATTTAATTTAAAGCAAACAATACATTTAAAATATATGGGTTGTATGCACATTTTTTTTTTATAAAAAAAAGATATATATCCAAAAAGACAAGGCCTTAAAGGGTTAAACTAATAAGCACTTTGAATATTCTAAACAGAATAAGCACTAGTCGCTAATGAATAAGTACTAGTACTTAATGGAATAGATACTAGTATCTAAAAAATAAGTACTAGTAGCATGAAAATAGAGACTAGTAGGTTAAAATGATTAAATGTTAAAACGGCTTGCCATATTGGCTCAGAGAGAGAGAGAGAAAATGACCTTTTAGATACTAGTACCTATTAATAGATACTAGTATTTATTCAATAAATACTAGTACTACGTCATTAGATACTAGTACCTATTAAATAGATACCAGTACTTATTCATTAGCTACTAATACGCATTCAAAAGAATATCTAAAGAATAAGCACTAGTATCTAAAGAATAGCCACTAGTACTAAAGAATAAGCACTAGTCGCTAATTAATAAGTACTAGTACTTAATGGAATAGATACTAGTATCTAAAAAATAAGTACTAGAAGCATGAAAATAGAGACTAGAAGGTTAAAATGATTAAATGTTAAAACGGCTTGCCATATTGCTTGCCTACTGGCTAATAAATGTGATCTGTCTGTCGAGTTTCATGCAATTTTAAGCAATTTCAGGCATGCTAAGAGTCTCAAAAGCATCCAAAAAGAATATTAAAGTTTGATGCGTTGCCATGGCAACAGTATCTAAGACATCAATAATCCTTTCACAGGTCTACATCTGGCGAGTGTCTACATTATACACATCAAGTTTGAAGCAAATCGGGTAAAAATAAGAGGGTGATTTCAAAGCATTTTGAAAGTGACACACTTCCTGCTGCCAGTTGGTGGCGCTATAACTTTGACTCACAATAGTCACATCCATGTGATCGGCCTCTTACAGCGAACACACTGTTGAAGTTTCATCAAGATCAGTTAATGTATGCTGAAGTTATAACACACTTCCTGTTTCCATTATTCGCCATAAATTCGTTTCCTCGCCACGGCCAAACCGTTCGAGATATCAAAAATCCCCTGGCAATTTTCCATCCTCAATGTCTTGACATCATGCTGACCGAGTTTCGTTGCGATTGGTTGAATTCTCTAGGAGGAGTATATCGAATTCCAGGGGCATACGCTTCCAAACAAACCATAATAGCCGACTTCCTGTTGGGCTGGGGTAAAAAGTAAAAGTACAAAGGATATATGAACCGATGAGATATGTCTACCGAGTTTCATATTATTACATGCAAGCGTGTTTGATTTATGGACCAAGTTTTCGCACCCCGTTCCAGGGGGCGATGTCGAGCCCCCCTGCCACGCCCGGGTACCATCTTCAGCCCGGCCCTGATGGCCGCGGGTTCTGACCTGTGTGCAAAGTTTCAAGAGTTTTCGTGCACGTTAAGAGCCTCAAAAGTGTCCGAATATTCGTTAGAATAATAATAATATATATATATATATATATATATATATATATAAATATAGCTGCGAGCAGCGATTACGGGCCCAAGCCGGTGGCACCGCAACCCCGGTGCCTTTAGTTACCTAAAGGCACCGGAGTGGCGGTGCCGCCGGCTTTGGCCCTTCATCGCTGCTCGCAGCTATATTTATATATATATATATATATATATAAACAAGCCGGTGGCACCGCCACCCCGGTGCCTTTGGGGTTACTGTGCATGACGGGCAATAACGTAACCCCGCTTTGACCTTTGAGAAGATGCGTGCTGTAGAGCTTGCATTGGTGTGGGCTCTGCAAAAGTGTGCATTGAGGGCACATATCAACCACAAAGTATGCGTGAGCAACCTTCTGAAAGCTAAAATGAAAAATTAGACACCCTATGGTCTCATGGACTTAACCCTCTGGGGACCAAGGGTTTTTTGAGGCCCTTGGGATGTTTTGACATGCACTGACATTTGTGCTTTTTTTAGTTATTTATAAACATGTTAATGGCAACGGTGTAAATTCACTCTATATAGCACAAATGGGGCTACCATAATATGTGAGCAACATGTATGTAAATGTTTGTATTTTTGAGAGAATATTATTTATGCATGGTTATTGAAAAACTTAAAAATAAAAGTTTCTGAAATAAGGCCACAAAACACATATTGATTATTTATTCACAAGACTTTTGAAAATTGTATCACATAGCCTAGAATATTTGCTCCAAAACTATGTGAGAATCATCCTGACTACTCATTCAGATAAGTCAATAAAGTCTTTTATAATGTGTATGACGTGTTTAGTGTGAGAAAGCTTTATGCGAGGAGGCGTGATCTCTCATTAATATGTATGGCATTTCACACCTGAGAAAGACAAAGACCCTCCCATAATGGCCCTATTAGGTGCTATCAGGCCCTTATGAGGAGCCTTGCACAAAGAATGAGGAGATTTAAAAAAGAATGACTTTTAGATTGTTTGGATTTATTTACAACACAACATAATCCAAAGATACACAACAAAGGACTGGTTTCTGGTTAAAATTGCTTTTTAATTATATATACACTACCGTTCAAAAGTTTGGGGTCGGTACGATTTTAAATACTTTTAAAAGAATTCTCTTCTGCTAACCATGGCTGCGCTTTTTTTATTAAAAATACAACAAAAATCGGTTATAGTATTAAATTTTATTCCAGTGTAAATCAGCTGTTTTCTGTGTGAATATATAGTAAAGTGTAATTTATTCCTGTGATCAAAGCTGAATTTTCAGCATCACCAGTGTCAGTGTCTTCAGTGTCAAATGATCCTTCACAAATCAGTATAATATGAGGATTTGATGCTCAAGAAACATTTATTATTATTATCAATGTTGAAACAGTTGTTGGTCTGTCAGTTGTACAGTTTTTTTGTTTTGTTTTTTAGGATTCTTTGATGAAAAGGAAGTTCAAAAGACTTTTGTAACATTATAAATGTCTTTACTGTCACTTTCGATGAAATTAATTATTCCTTGATAAATAAAAGTATTGATTTCTTTCCTCCAAAAAATAAAAATAAAATTCTCACTGACCCCAAACTTTTGAACGGTAGTGTATATACACACACACACACACACACTGCTTGGAATAAGTGAAAACACCCATGCTAAAGTTGACTAAGAAGAGGAATAAAAAATCTTAATGCCTTAATTTAAAAAATGAGGAAAACTCTAACCTTTAGGGAAATGAATAATGTCCCTGAATTCTTTGTGAATTAATAATGTATCGCAAATAATTAAATGTTCTTCTTTAAAATACAGGGTGCATACTCTGGACACTTCTATCACACACCCTTCACCATATAGACATGGTTTTATTTCAGTTCAAAGTTAGAGTTGGAAACATCTTGAAAAGAAAATAGTCTTTTTCCATAAATCTTAGTTTGATCATACATATTTCAAAGTTGAGGATTCATTATTTTGATTTAGCTTGCATTGGAACAAACATTTTAGTTGATTAGTTTATTGACAAAACATAAGCTTATTTGATGTCTTTATTTTGAAGCTTATTTGATGCTTATTTGATTTGAAAAACTTTATCCAAAACTAGTCAAAGAAATGTTCTTTTATTTCGTCTGTAACAGTGCGTATCTGTGCGTTCATTCATTCATTCACACACACACACACACACACACACACACACACACACACACACAGAGAGAGAAACATAATTCACATTTGAACAGTAGGATATGCTATTTGTCCGTTTACAGACGTTATTTACAGACGTTATTCTATATCGCGATTAGAACAAAGCACAAAACACTTACACTTCTCAGCTGAATCTGTTGCTCCTCCTCGAAGTGAAAATAAACCAGCCCTTCCGTGGTAAATGTCCCAGGATTATTCCTCATAGCCGCGCAAGACGAATCTTAATCTGACTAAAAAATATTGTGTGTTTACAGCATTTGCCTGGGGGCGTTTATCTATTTTGCAAATGGCCTCAACACATTATCTTATGAATAGCGCGCTCTGCGAGTGGGTGTGAACAAATTAACGATAATGAGCTGAGACAGGAGAAACTGTACTTCTCTTTAGTTTTTGACAGATTACATTGCAGGAGAATATTTGTTTTAAATGTGAATTGTTTTATTTAAAAGTAGAAATTTAAAGCGTTCTTTAGACGTATGTTTCATGTTTGTGTGATAAGTATTAGCGGAGTTTCCGTTCATTTTCCAGACATGTTTCAGAAAGATTTTTGCGGAGACAGAGTGAGCTGAAAGCGCACCCTGTTTATTTTATTTATTTTTAAAAAAACACAAGGTTTTGATGTTAATGTGAGTGTACACAAAAAAGAAGACCCTCTATAGTTTATAATCATGTATTGATTTTATTTATATGACCATAAATGACGGAGTATTTTAAGTCTATGTTGCTGCTATGTGAAAAAAAAAAAACAGCAAAACGCGCGGGCGCGTTCTTGGTCCCCAGAGGGTTAATGGACACATGAAATAAGTACACAAGTTTGAAAGTTATATGAAGTGTGCCAAGACAGAATATTTGCCTGATCTGATTAGAAAAATAGTTTGTGTGTGTGTGTGTGTGTGTGTGTGTGTGTGAGAGGCGTGATTGAACAATGTAGACATAAAAACATACTCCGTCCTTTTGTTCATACAGGACATTATTCAAACTGCAAAGTGTTTACTTATATTTGTGTACAATCGCAATAAAACACAACATTGTGCTTTTGTCAAACTGCAAACTACTACTGTCACCCAACCAAAATCTCTTACACACACACACACACACACACACACACACACACACACACACACACACACACACACACACACACACACACACACACACACAGTTTAAAAGCAAAAAAATCTTTTGGACATTCATCATAGTGCATTGGTTTTCATTTCTTGTCCTCGAACAGAGCCCTAATCTGTTTATTTTTTCAGTTACACATTCTACATTGATTAAAAAAGAAAAATCAAATGTGTTTTTATTTTATACATAAATAAATAATCTATCATTCAGGTGAGAATAAAGTTAGTGTTAGTTCAAATTTTAAGGAAAACAAATATATGATCTGAAATATAGCACATTCATTTAAAATTCATTCAGGTTCAATTACCAAACATAAAAATCTCAATGTAATTTAAAGCAAACAATACATTTAAAATATATAGGTTGTATGCTATTTTTTTTATATAAAAAGATATATATCCAAAAAGACAAGACCTAAACTTTAACAAGGGTTAAACAATCACTGTAACAGACACAATCACACACACACACACACACACGTCAAATCACTTACATTTTAGATGCAATATTGACTTTTATTCAGTTTTAGCAGCGAAAATAATTAAATAAAGATGACAGCAGAACCATTGCGCATCTCACAGCAACGTGTTTTCTCATTACTGAATGATTCAGCATTTTGAACGAATTGGTTGACTCAAAGATTCAATGACCAATCCATAAACATCTGTCTCATTCATGAATGACTCAGTCGTTCGAACGAATTGTTTGAACGAATGAATCAATGACTCGCTCATTAAGACGGTCGCCTGGCGACACCTAATGACGGTTTAGTGTTATGTTTAAAAGTATCATTCTTTCCAACGATTTTTAATTGACTTATATTTAAAACAATCTCATAACATTATTTAATGCGTTGTTATTTTTCAGTTTAAACGATTTAATTTGATCAGCCCTACCTAGGGTAAAAGCCATATAGTGTCTTATCATTCTAAATAAATGAATTTATTGATCAAATTTACAAATTAAAAATGAAAGATGAAGCATACACTCACCTAAAGGATTATTAGGAACACCTGTTCAATTTCTCATTAATGCAATTATCTAATCAACCAATCACATGGCAGTTGCTTCAATGCATTTAGGGGTGTGGTCCTGGTCAAGACAATCTCCTGAACTCCAAACTGAATGTCAGAATGGGAAAGAAAGGTGATTTAAGCAATTTTGAGCGTGGCATGGTTGTTGGTGCCAGACGGGCCGGTCTGAGTATTTCACAATCTGCTCAGTTACTGGGATTTTCACGCACAACCATTTCTAGGGTTTACAAAGAATGGTGTGAAAAGGGAAAAACATCCGGTATGCGGCAGTCCTGTGGGCGAAAATGCCTTGTTGATGCTAGAGGTCAGAGGAGAATGGGCCGACTGATTCAAGCTGATAGAAGAGCAACTTTGACTGAAATAACCACTCGTTACAACCGAGGTATGCAGCAAAGCATTTGTGAAGCCACAACACGCACAACCTTGAGGCGGATGGGCTGCAACAGCAGAAGACCCCACCGGGTACCACTCATCTCCACTACAAATAGGAAAAAGAGGCTACAATTTGCAAGAGCTCACCAAAATTGGACAGTTGAAGACTGAAAAAATGTTGCCTGGTCTGATGAGTCTCGATTTCTGTTGAGACATTCAGATGGTAGAGTCAGAATTTGGCGTAAATAGAATGAGAACATGGATCCATCATGCCTTGTAACCACTGTGCAGGCTGGTGGTGGTGGTGTAATGGTGTGGGGGATGTTTTCTTTGCACACTTTAGGCCCCTTAGTGCCAATTGGGCATCGTTTAAATGCCACGGCCTACCCGAGCATTGTTTCTGACCATGTCCATCCCTTTATGACCACCATGTACCCATCCTCTGATGGCTACTTCCAGCAGGATAATGCACCATGTCTCAAAGCTCGAATCATTTCAAATTGGTTTCTTGAACATGACAATGAGTTTACTGTACTAAAATGGCCCCCACAGTCACCAGATCTCAACCCAATAGAGCATCTTTGGGATGTGGTGGAACGGGAGCTTCGTGCCCTGGATGTGCATCCCACAAATCTCCATCAACTGCAAGATGCTATCCTATCAATATGGGCCAACATTTCTAAAGAATGCTTTCAGCACCTTGTTGAATCAATGCCACGTAGAATTAAGGCAGTTCTGAAGGTGAAAGGGGGTCAAACACAGTATTAGTATGGTGTTCCTAATAATTCTTTAGGTGAGTGTACATTTAATAAGACTGGACTGGGGTGCCCTATTGCAATATGCAGATTTAAATATACCATTGCCCCCCACCGTCAATTTCCTGAACGTGTTTGCTTACTAAATTGTGAACTGAACGAAAGTTGCAGCAAAGATCAGCAACCGGAGTCAAATTTAATTAATCACGAGTCGAGAGTGAGCGTCTCTCTCTGCTGTGTTATGCTGGATCACACGGGCATTCATAACACTGCGCGTCCACGACGATGAGCGAGCAGAACAGAGTGAACGTTTTTTAGTTCATTCCTACTTCCATAGGAATTCCCTCGAGCGCTCTGCACGCGCCACCATTATCAATGTCCGTGTGGACGTCCGCGATCGAATAGTGGAAACATTGGCTACTCCGAATTAACTGAATAGTGCATCCTGGCTGTTTTTAAACTTGTACATTATTCTTAAATTGAAAACAAGAATAAAATGGGTTTAGTTCTGATATTTGTATAATTTTATCTAGAAATAAATGGTGTATAATTACATTTTTAGAAGATATGAGGCTTTTAGTGTTTTTTTTTTTTTACATGACTTTAATCCCTCGCCATAGCAAAACAATTAGAGATATTCAAAAGATATTTACAATTATGCTTCTTTAATGTATTTACATCATGTTGAAAAAGTTTTGTGACTGTAGATGAAACTAACCCCCCCACTTTTGTCAAAAGGTGGCGCTACTGAGTCCCTGCACCACGCCCGTTTCTGAAACTTTGCACATGTCTACTGGCTAATAAATGTGATCTGTCTGTCGAGTTTCATGCAATTTCAAGCAATTTCAGGCATGCTAAGAGTCTCAAAAGCATCCTAAAAGAATTTTAAAGTTTGATGCGTTGCCACGGCAACAGTATCAAAGATATCAATAATCCTTTCACAGGTCTACATCTGCCGTGTATTTACATTATACAGATGAAGTTTGAAGCAAATCGGGTTAAAATAAGAGGGTGATTTCAAAGCATTTTGAAAGTGACACACTTCCTGCTGCCAGTTGGTGGCGCTATAACTTTGACTCACAGTTGTCACATCCATGTGATCGGCCTCTTACAGCGAACACACTGGTGAAGTTTCATTACGATCAGCTAATGTATGCTGAAGTTATAACACACTTCCTGTTTCCATTATTCGCCATAAATTCGTTTCCTCGCCACGGCCAAACCGTTCGAGATATCAAAAATCCCCTGGCAATTTTTCATCCTCAATGTCTTGACTTCATGCTGACCGAGTTTCATGGCATTTCTTTGAATTCTCTAGGAGAAGTACTTTAAATTCCATTGCATGCGTTTCCAAACAACCCTAAATAGCCGACTTCCTGTTGGGTTGGCGTAAAAAGTAAGAGCATGAAGGATATATGAACCGATGAGATCTATATGTGTACCAAGTTTCAAATTATTAAAAGCAAGCGTGTTTGATTTATAAACCCAGTTTTTGGACTCCGTTCCAGGGGGCGCTGTCGAGCCCCCCTGCCACGCCCGGGTACCAGCTTCAGCCCGGCCCTGATGGCCGCGGGTTCTGACCTGTGTGCAAAGTTTCAAGAGTTTTCGAGCACGTTAAGAGCCCCAAAACTTTGAAAAACAATTTTAAAAGCATTTTCACTCAACAGACAATCCCCTCACCCCACACACACACACATAGATGCAGAGACAGAGAGAGAGGGAGGGAGAAAATCCTCCTGAAAATCACATTCAAACCAAAATATCTGACTTCCTGTCGATCCGAGCTAGTGAGTGTAAATTAGAAAGTTGTCCGGCTCGAGGAGAACAATTTTCCTTCCCTTTTTTTGTTACTGTAGGTAAAACTAATACCCCATTTTTGACTAAAGGTGGCGCTACTGAGCCCCTCACCACGCCCGTTTCTGAAACTTTTGCACATGTCTACTAGCTAATAAATGTAATGTGTCTGTCGAGTTTTATGCAATTTGAAGAATGTTAAGAGCCTCAAAAGCATTCAAAAAGAATATTAAAGTTTAATGCGTTGCCATGGCAACAGTATTTAAGATATCAATAATCCTTTCAAGGGTCTACATCTGGCGTGTATTTACATTATACAGATGAAGTTTGAAGCAAATCGGGTAAAAATAAGAGGGTGATTTCAAAGCATTTTGAAAGTGACACACTTCCTGCTGCCAGTTGGTGGCGCTATAACTTTGACTCACAATAGTTACATCCATGTGATCGGCCTCTTACAACGAACACACTGCTGAAGTTTCATCAAGATCAGTTAATGTATGCAGAAGTTATAACACACTTCCTGTTTCCATTATTCGCCATAAATTCGTTTCCTCGCCACGGCCAAACCGTTCGAGATATCAAAAATCCCCTGGCAATTTTTCATCCTCAATGTCTTGACTTCATGCACACCGAGTTTGCTGATGAACGGATAAATCCCCTAGGAGAAGTGTTTCAAATTCCTGAGCATGCGTTTCCAAACAACCCATAATAACTGACTTCCTGTTGGGCTGCCGTAAAACTTAGAGCACGAAAGTTGTTTGGCCCGATGATGTCTATAGGTGTAGCCAGTTTTAGATTATTACATGCAAGCGTGTTTGATATATGGACATGTTTTCGAATCTCGTCCCAGGGGGCGCTGTCGAGCCCCCCTGCCACGCCCGGGTACCGGCTTCAGCCCGGCCCTGATGGCCGCGGGTACTGACCCGTGTGCAAAGTTTCAAGAGTTTTCGAGCACGTTAAGGGCCCCAAAACCTTGAAAAACTATTTTAAAAGCATTTTTACTCAACAGACAATCCCCTCACCCCACACACACACACATAGATGCAGAGACAGAGAGAGAGGGAGGGAGAAAATCCTCCTGAAAATCACATTCAAACCAAAATATCTGACTTCCTGTCGATCCGAGCTAGTGAGTGTAAATTAGAAAGTTGTCCGGCTCGAGGAGAACAATTTTCCTTCCCTTTTTTTGTTACTGTAGGTAAAACTAATACCCCATTTTTGACTAAAGGTGGCGCTACTGAGCCCCTCACCACGCCCGTTTCTGAAACTTTGCACATGTCTACTAGCTAATAAATGTAATGTGTCTGTCGAGTTTTATGCAATTTGAAGAATGTTAAGAGCCTCAAAAGCATTCAAAAAGAATATTAAAGTTTAATGCGTTGCCATGGCAACAGTATTTAAGATATCAATAATCCTTTCACAGGTCTACATCTGGCGTGTATTTACATTATACAGATGAAGTTTGAAGCAAATCGGGTAAAAATAAGAGGGTGATTTTAAAGCATTTTGAAAGTGACACACTTCCTGCTGCCAGTTGGTGGCGCTATAAGTTTGACTCACAATAGTTACATCCATGTGATCGGCCTCTTACAACGAACACACTGCTGAAGTTTCATCAAGATCAGTTAATGTATGCAGAAGTTATAACACACTTCCTGTTTCCATTATTCGCCATAAATTTGTTTCCTCGCCGCGGCCAAACCGTTCGAGATATCAAAAATCCCCTGGAAATTTTTCATCCTCAATGTCTTGACTTCATGCACACCGAGTTTGCTGACGAACGGATAAATCCCCTAGGAGAAGTGTTTCAAATTCCTGAGCATGCGTTTCCAAACAACCCATAATAACTGACTTCCTGTTGGGCTGCCGTAAAACTTAGAGCACGAAAGTTGTTCGGCCCGATGATGTCTATAGGTGTAGCCAGTTTCAGATTATTACATGCAAGCGTGTTTGATATATGGACATGTTTTCGAATCTCGTTCCAGGGGGCGCTGTCGAGCCCCCCTGCCACGTCCGGGTACCAGCTTTAGCCCGGCCCTGATGGCCGCGGGTTCTGACCCGTGTGCAAAGTTTCAAGAGTTTTCGAGCACGTTAAGGGCCCCAAAAGTGCCCAAAAGGTAGTAAAATAATAATAATAATAAGTCGGAAGAAGAATAATAATAAATATAGCTGCGAGCAGCGATTACGGGCCCAAGCCGGTGGCACCGCAACCCCGGTGCCTTTAGTTACCTAAAGGCACCGGGGTGGCGGTGCCGCCGGCTTTGGCCCGTAATCGCTGCTCCCAGCTATATTTATATATATATATATATATATATATAAAGCCGGTGGCACCGCCACCCTGGTGCCTTTAGGGTTATTGTGCACGACGTGACACAAAATATCTGCTGGCTATCTGCCGAACGGCTCTGGTAGTTCCGCTTCAGCACTGATGATGTTGTAGAAATAGTGCACTCTGGTTGGTCTGGATTATTCGGGATTTTTTATTTTATACAGAAATAAGTTATTTATAATTCAGATGAGAATAAAGTTAATGTTGATTAAAATGAAGGAAAACAAATATATTGATCTGAAATATAGCACATTAATTTTAAATTTATTTAGGTTCAATTACCAAACATACAATCTTAATTTAATTTAAAGCAAACAATACATTTAAAAGATATGGGTTGTATGCACTTTTTTTTTATAAAAAAAGATATATATCCAAAAAGACAAGGCCTTAAAGGGTTAAACTCTTGTCACTGTAACAGACACAATCTCTCTCTCTCTCACACACACACACACACACACACACGTCAAGTCACTTACATTTTAGATGCAATATTGAATAAGCAGAAAAATAGGATTTTCTGCTCTGAAAATATAAATAAGCATAAAAATTGAATAAGCACTTTGAATATTCTAAACAGAATAAGCACTAGTCGCTAATGAATAAGTACTAGTACTTAATGGAATAGATACTAGTGTCTAAAAAATAAGTACTAGTAGCATGAAAATAGAGACTAGTAGGTTAAAATGATTAACCCCCTGAGGTCGGATGACGCGCGGGCGCGTCAACTCAATGTTTACTCAATGTTTCTATTAATATCTCCGCGATTGTGCAGCACACATAAATGGTTCTGATTTTGCCGTAATCGACAGATTCTCAGCTTCAACGTCCTTATACTCGCGAGATCATATGTGACTCACACAGAGAGCAAGAGGGAAGACAAGATGGTCATTCACCGTGCGTGATTGGTGGGCTAGCTTGCCTGTCTGCATTTTGTGTGAAACCAACCAATAGATGAGGTTGAAATCCCTAAGTACCCTCCCATCTCCTCACAGTGAGGAAAATACCAGCTGACATGGAGAGAGAAAGAGTAAAAAAGTCCGCGAAAGAAAAAGTCCGCGAAAAAAACATGGCAAAAATATATATAAAGAAGAGGAAAAGTAAGAAGAAGACGAGGAGAGAAAATGGTGAAGACATTGACATTGAAAGACGCACTTGCGGCGATTTTGGATAGCAGCGACGAGGATGAAAGGCGAGTTTCCGAGCCTGATGGATTTTCTTCTGATGAGGATTATGATCACAGAAGAGATCCAGTTGAGGACGGGTAAGCGTATTTATTTTATAAAAACCTCGTTCGCATAGTGACCATCTTGGCTAAAATAAGCTGCGCTGTGCTGCTTTGACAAATTGACTGCGCCTTTAGCAAAGTGTTTACTTTATGTAAAAGTTATTTTCTTGTGTAAAACCGGGGTACACTTACAAATAGTAACGTTGTAGGCTGTTCTTGCTGGTCTCCTTATGATAACTAATGTAATATTTATTCACCTCAATTCACAATTTGAATAACATCAGGCCTATCTCTTGTAGTGATGAATCGATATGGTTTGGCCATTGACCTTTTTTATCATATTGTTTATACTTGTATAGATGTGGCTTGATCTTTCATATAATTTTATTTATGTTTAGTAGGCCTATATTTATACTGAATGTAAAATTATAAATCTCTGTGGAGTTTTGAAATGGAAGAGACAGTATTCCCACATCTCATTCAGGTGTTATTTGCTGTGATTTGGGGTGGACAGGATAGCTAGCACATGTGATAAATTGGAATAACAAAATAAGTCAAATCCTCACACATCTTCCACATTCTTGTTAGGTGGAGATTGGTCTGTGTGTGTGTGTGTGAGAGAGAGAGAGAGAGAGAGAGAGAGAGAGAGAGAGAGAGAGAGAGAGAGAGAGAGAGATGTAAACTTTATGTTTTTGTGTTTTTTCAGAGAGGATTCACAGCTACCAGGGCCCAGTGTAACACAGGCAGCCTCACCTGTGCCTGCCACCAGGTCACCACCAGCCCCTACACCGCAGTCATTCTCACCAGCCCGGCCAGCTAAGAGGTTCCGTACCCCCCAGCATCAACCAGCACCCCCACCTACACAGCAACCATCATCACCAACCCGGCCAGCCAAGAGGTCCCGTAACCCCCAGCATCAACCAGCACCCCCACCCACACAGCAACCATCATCAGCAACCCGGCCAGCCAAGAGGTCCCGTAACGCCCAGCATCAACCAGCACCCCCACCTACACAGCAGCCAGCTCCACTGTCTTGGAAGACGGAAAAATACCCAGACATCGCTCCCCCTGTCTCCAGGTTTCAACCAGCTCGAACACCAGGGCCACAGCTCAGCTCCACTTCCACATATACACCACTCGACCTCTTCAAACTTTTCTTCCCTGTACAAATCATACAAACACTGTGCCAAAACACAAACAAGCAGGCTGCTAAACAAATGGCACAGGGAAAGAAATATAAATGGTTAGATGTGAACATAGGGGAGTTTTACAAGTACATTGGACTGCTTCTGTACATGGCCATGGTGAAACTTGACAGCATTGCAGATTACTGGAGACAGAATCACTTCTTCTCTTTGCCACTTCCAGTACAGATCATGCCACGGGACAGATACAGAGCACTTTCTTGGAACCTTCACCTTAGCGACCCTGAAGAGGATGTCCAGAACGACAAAAAAAAGGGCACAGCCGACCATGACAAACTTTTCAGACTGAAACCCCTGATGAACACCATCAAAAATGCCTGCAAGTCATTTTATCATCCTCACAGAGATGTGGCTGTGGATGAAAGAATGGTTGCATCAAAGGCCAAAACTGGGATGACGCAGTACATGAAGGCAAAACCGATAAAGTGGGGATTCAAGTTGTTTGTCTTGGCAGACTCACGGAATGGCTATACAGTGGACTTTTCCGTTTACACCGGCAAAAGTGACATCCCCTCTGGACATGGCCTTTCCTATGATGTTGTGATGTCCCTGGTACAACCAGGTTACCTTGGCACAGGCTACCACATTTACATGGATAATTTTTATTCAAGCCCCAAACTCTTCAGGGCTCTCCATGAGCAAAAATTTGCTGCCTGTGGGACCTACAGGGAGAACCGCAAGGACTGCCCTCGGACAACAAATAACGCCCTCACAAAAAAATCAGAAAGAGGCTCCATAAGATGGATCCGGGACGGGCCCCTCATCTATGTGAAATGGATGGACACGAGAGAAGTATCAGTCTGCTCCACACTTCACACAGCACACTCTGGTAACACTGTTCAGAGGAGGGTGAAACAACAAGATGGCTCTTGGACAAAGACATCAATCCCCTGTCCCACACCAGTTTTGGCGTACAATGAACACATGGGGGGAGTTGATCATTCAGACCAGCACATTCAATATTACTCTGCACAACACAAAACAATGCGCTGGTACAGACACCTGTTTTACCATTTTCTGGACATTGCCACCACCAACAGCTACATCCTCCACAAGGAACTCTGTCTGGCCCAGCAAACAACACCCATGACACACAGAGCTTTCATGGAGGAGCTGACTGCTGAACTCTGTGGTAAGCCTCTTCACACTGCTCCAGTCCCGGTACCTGCAGGTCATATTCCTGTGCCAATTGCCGTTCATGCAGCAGATTCTTCCACAAAAGCCACCACAGGTCGCAGCAGGTGTGAGCATTGCCAAAGCCAAGGCCAGAGAAAGGACACACCTTGGAAATGCAGGGAGTGTGGTGTTGCGCTTTGCATGCAGCTGGACAGAAACTGTTTTGCAGCATGGCATGACAGCTGAAAAACTGAAACATGAAAACATGCACATTGTGTATATATTGTAAATAGTGGTAAGTTTCTGTGTTATATATATATATATATTTCTAATATATAGTTCATCTTTGGTTTGAATTTTTTTTTTGACATGTAAAACATGAAAATGTGTACATTTTGTGAATATTGTTAGTAGTGAGTTTTTTTCACAAAGTAAACATTTTGCTTGAAAGAAAGACCTGTTGTAATGCTACTTTTTCATTTGCACACATCCCATAAAGCTTGATATGTAGTAGGAAGTTATTTTAGTCCTATTTTATCTCAGTCCCTCTAACATTTGGTGAAGGTAGAGTCACAGACAAAACGATTTTTCAAAAATGTCACTTTAGACAATTATTATTCATTATCTACTATTTTATTCATATATTACACTCCTTTTGTGACCCTAAGACTTTGGGAAACCCATTTCAAGGACCAAAATAATTCGTCCACATGAGTAATGGTATGTTTTCACAAGAGATTTGAAGAATTTCAAAAATCGGACTTAAATTTTTCACCTTTTAGAGACAGATTATCCCTCTCTCTCTCTTTAGACAATTCTCCAGGACAAGTGGTGAACTCACCAGTAAGAGAGCTGGGTTTTCTCTGCACATTTTGATATAAAACATGTGGGATTATGTTATGTAATTACCTTTAAAAGGTGAATTTAATAAGATTTGTAAAATCGAAGGAAAAAGTGAAAAAATGCCCTTAGACCTCAGAGGGTTAAATGTTAAAACGGCTTGCCATATTGGCTCAGAGAGAGAGAGAGAGAAAATGACCTTTTAGATACTAGTACCTATTAATAGACACTAGTATTTATTCAATAAATACTAGTACTAAGTCATTAGATACTAGTACCTATTAAATAGATACCAGTACTTATTCATTAGCTACTAATACGTATTCAAAAGAATATCTAAAGAATAAGCACTAGTATCTAAAGAATAGGCACTAGTACTAAAGAATAAGCACTAGTCGCAAATGAATAAGTACTAGTACTTAATGGAATAGATACTAGTATCTAAAAAATAAGTACTAGAAGCATGAAAATTGAGACAAGTAGGTTAAAATGATTAAATGTTAAAATGGCTTGCCATATTGGCTCAGGGCTTGGGCCCTAATAAAGGCACCGGGGTGGCGGTGCCGCCGGCTTTGGCCCTTTCATCGCTGCTCGCAGCTATATTTATATATATATACACTCACCGGCCACTTTATTAGGTACCCCATGCTAGTAACGGGTTGGACCCCCTTTTGCCTTCAGAACTGCCTCAATTCTTCGTGGCATAGATTCAACAAGGTGCTGGAAGCATTCCTCAGGGAGTTTGGTCCATATTGACATGATGGCATCACACAGTTGCCGCAGATTTGTCGGCTGCACATCCATGATGCGAATCTCCCGTTCCACCACATCCCAAAGATGCTCTATTGGGTTGAGATCTGGTGACTGTGGAGGCCATTTTAGTACAGTGAACTCATTGTCATGTTCAAGAAACCAATTTGAAATGATTAGAGCTTTGTGACATGGTGGAAGTAGCCATCAGAGGATGGGTACATGGTGGCCATAAAGGGATGGACATGGTCAGAAACAATGCTCAGGTAGGCCGTGGCATTTAAACGATGCCCAATTGGCACTAAGGGGCCTAAAGTGTGCCAGGAAAACATCCCCCACACCATTACACCACCACCACCAGCCTGCACAGTGGTAACAAGGCATGATGGTTCCATGTTCTCATTCTGTTTACGCCAAATTCTGACTCTAACATCTGAATGTCTCAACAGAAATCGAGACTCATCAGACCAGGCAACATTTTTCCAGTCTTCAACTGTTCAATTTTGGTGAGCTCTTGCAAATTGTAGCCTCTTTTTCCTATTTGTAGTGGAGATGAGTGGTACCCGGTGGAGTCTTCTGCTGTTGTAGCCCATCCGCCTCAAGGTTGTGCGTGTTGTGGCTTCACAAATGCTTTTTGCTGCATACCTCGGTTGTAACGAGTGGTTATTTCAGTCACTGTTGCCCTTCTATCAGCTCGAACCAGTCTGGCCATTCTCCTCTGACCTCTGGCATCAACAAGGCATTTCCGCCCACAGAACTGCCGCTCACTGGATGTTTTTTCTTTTTCGGACCATTCTCTGTAAACCCTAGAGATGGTTGTGCGTGAAAATCCCAGTAGATTAGCAGTTTCTGAAATACTCAGACCAGCCCTTCTGGCACCAACAATCATGCCACGTTCAAAGTCACTCAAATCAACTTTCTTCCCCATACTGATGCTCGGTTTGAACTGCAGGAGATTGTCTTGACCATGTCTACATGCCTAAATGCACTGAGTTGCCGCCATGTGATTGGCTGCTTAGAAATTGAGTGTTAACGAGCAGTTGGACAGGTGTACCTAATAAAGTGGCCGGTGAGTGTATATACACACACACACACACATATATATATATATATATATATATATATATATATATATATATATATATATATATATATATACACACATAAATATATATATACATAAATATATATATATTGTTTTTTTAAGAGACAAGACAGAATATTACTTTCCTGATCTGATTAGAAAAATAGTGTTTGTGTGTGTGTGTGTGTGTGTGTGTGTGTGTGTGTGTGTGTGTGTGTGTGTGTGTGTGTGTGTGTGTGTGTGTGTGTGTGTGTGTGTGACGTAATTGAACAATGTAGACATAAAGACATACTCCGTCCTTTTGTTCATACAGGACATTATTCAAACTGCAAAGTGTTTACTTATATTTGTGTACACTCGCAATAAAACACAACATTGTGCTTTTGTCAAACTATAAACTCTTGTCAAACTGTAAACTACAACTGTCACCCAACCAAAATCTCTTACACACACACACACACACACACACACACACAGTAAAAAAGCAAAAAATATCAAACAATCCTATTTAAAAAACAGTCTGTGGGAGCCATCTTCATATCGCATTGGTTTTCATTTCTTGTCATCGAACAGAGCCCTAATCTGTTTATTTTTTCAGTTACACATTCTACATTGATTCAAAAAGAAAAATCAAATGTGTTTTTATTTTATACAGAAATAAATAATCTATCATTCAGATGAGAATAAAGTTATTGTTAGTTCAAATTTTAAGGAAAACAAATATATGATCTGAAATATAGCACATTCATTTAAAATTCATTCAGGTTCAATTACCAAACATACAATCTTAATGTAATTTAAAGCAAACAATACATTTAAAATATATGGGTTGTATGACTATTTTTTTTATATAAAAAGATATATATCCAAAAAGACAAGGCCTAAACTTTAACAAGGGTTAAACTCTTATCACTGTAACAGACACAATCACACACACAATCACACACACACACACACACACACACACACACAAACACAAGTCAAATCACTTACATTTTAGATGCAATATTGACTTTTTTTTCTGTTTCAGCAGCGAAAATAGTTAAGCAAAGATCACAGCAGAACCATCGCGCATCTCACAGCAACGCGTTCTCATTACTGAATGATTAAGCATTTTGAACGAATCGGTTGACTCAAAGATTCAATGACCAATCAATCCATAAACATCTGTCTCATTCATGAATGACTCAGTCATTCGAACGAATGAATCAATGACTCGCTCATTAAGACGGTCGCCTGGCGACACCTAATGACGGTTTAGTGTTATGTTTAAAAGTATCATTCTTTCCAACGATTGTTAATTAACTCATATTTGAAACATAAGCTATATTTATATATATACATACATATACACACACATACACAAAAATAAAATAAAAACACATTTGAAACGTGTTTGCTTACTAAATTGTGAGCTGAACGAAAGTTGCAGCAAAGATCAGCAACAGGAGTCAAATTTCATTAATCACGAGAGTGAAGAGCTGACTGAAAAGATGATGACGGAATAGGCTATTTTATGTAAAAACGCCTATTTAAGCGAATCTATCATTGTACTCTTTTATTGTTGTGTTTTCCGTGAAAAATAATAGACTATTGAACTCACAATTCAAGCAATCAGCCCCCGAAATTGCACTAATTTTAGTGACACTAAAAAGTATGCGGCTGCACTGGCATTCATAACGGTGCGCGTCCATGGCGACGAGCGAGCAGAACAGAGCGAACGTTTAGTTAATTTCTACTTCCATAGGAATTCATTCGAGCGCTCTGCGAGCGCCACCATTATCAATGTCCGTGCGGACGTCCATATTATACTTTCGCTTTCAAGTTAGTGTTTTTAAACCCCCCAGCGGGAGGTTTACACAATTGTTTTACACAATCACACGTTGATTAACCGGTGGGAAAATATTCCCATAGTAACATCCCTAATATATAAATTAGGGGTGCGCCGATCCGATATTCGGTATCGGTATTAGTCCGATACTGGCCAAAATCACTGGATCGGATATTGTATGAATCGCGGGAGTATATTCCGATCCGATACGACCACGGACCTAGTCCTAAACTGTCAAACAAATGCTTAACAACACCTGAGAGACATGCCGTAAAGAGAGATGAGCAACATGCGTCACGCTGCAGCTGCACACAGGGTCGCCAGATTTTCACAACAAAACCCGCCCAATTGCATTTTAAAAAGTAGCCAATCGCGTTTCGGGGTGTGAGAGGGAGCGCGGACTTGGCAACACTGGCGTCACGTGAACAGTAGCTAGAACGAGACTGAGTAAGGTGAGACCTGTCAGCAATTATCATGTCAGCTGTGTGGAGTTATTTTAAAAAAGTGTGTATTTTGTTTTGTGAGTCTCCGCAACGGCGATAGATTGGAGCGCGTCCGAGTGAAGATTGTGCGCGCGCCACAAGAGAACACTGTATCCGTGCAACTGATAGCAGCGGCAACGAGCGCTCAGCTTGATTAAAAAAAAAAAAACACATTTTAGCGCTAGGTCTAACTATGTTAATTAATGCTCTGTTAAATGGAGATGTTTTATTTATTTGTATTACATCTGTGCCTCATAATGTTTCAAAAGTGGTGGGGGGCAATATCGATCCTGAGAAAAAGTGGCTGGGACATGTCGCACCCTCAAATTACACCTATGATCCCCAGATGTTACATGTGAAAAACTTTAGAGCTTGGACTGTCTATCCAAAATGTTTTTCCCCTTTATAAGGTGTAATGGCCTAGTAAAGTTTAATTTGTGAGTGCCTTATTGTACTATTCTGTTCTATTGTACATTTTATAATGGAGATACCATTATTTTTATGGTAGGTTATACTTATTTAAGTTATGACTACATAGAGTTTTGTGTTACATCCAGTATTTGGCACTGGAATTATATATTTTTTTATTTGCACAGTTGGACTTAATTAATTGAATGGTGCTGAATAATTAAAAATGCTGCTACAAGTTCTGTTTAAAAATTATTTTAATAAAAATTAAGCAGCAGTAGATGTTGTGGGCTACGTATTTCTTCCTTTAGGGGAGTAGATATTTATTGCACTATTTGAGCATGATGCTTTTTAGATGGCTAGGTTAATCACAGTGCATCCTCCTGACAAACGTGTTATTAACAGCTTAATTAAGAGGGAGAAAAATATGGTATGGTATTGTATCAGTATCGGTATCGGCAGATACTCAAGTTTGTGGTATCAGTATCGGTATCGGACATGAAAAAGTGGTATCGAGCCAGCCCTAATATAAATATATATAAATTCAATAGGCCTACCGGATTTTGAACACAAGAGGGCAGTATAGCACTATATATGATTTGGATTATTATTATTTTTGACTAAACAACCATTCTGGCTGTTTTTAAACTTAAAAATAATTCTTAAATTGAAAAAAAAGGAATAAAATGGGTTTAGTTCTAATATTTGTATAATTTTATATAAAAAATAAATGGTGTATAATTACATTTTAGAAAGATATGAGACATGCCCTGATTCCTTTTTTGACATAACTTGAATCCCTCGACCATAGCAAAACCGTTTTAGATATTCAATATCCGTTCACAATTTAGCATCTTCAATGTATTTTCATCATGTTGAAAAAGTTTGGCGTGAATAAAATAAACTACTTAGGAGGAGTAGCTAAAAACTCAGAATCTGAAATCCACATTCAAACCAAAATATCTGACTTCCTGTTGGTCGTAGCTAATTACGGTAAATTAGAAAGTTGTCCGGCTCGAAGAGTACAATATACATATCGAGTTTTGTTACTGTAGATAAAACTAACCCCCCCACTTTTGCCAAAAGCATTTAGAAAGTGACACACTTCCTGCTGCCAGTTGGTGGCGCTATAACTTTGACTCACAATAGTCACATCCATGTGATCGGCCTCTTGCAGCGAACACACTGCTGAAGTTTCATCAAGATCAGTCAATGTATGCAGAAGATATAACACACTTCCTGTTTCCATTATTCGCCATAAATTCGTTTCCTCGCCACGGCCAAACCGTTCGAGATATCAAAAATCCCCTGGCAAATTTTCATCCTCAATGTCTTGACTTCATGCACATCGAGTTTGGCGATGATCGAAGGAATTCCCTAGAAGTGTTTCAAATTCCTGAGCATGCGTTTCCAAACAACCCTAAATAGCCAACTTCCTGTTGGGCTGGCGTAAAACTTAGAGGGCGAAAGTTGTTCAGCCCGATGAGATCTATAAGTGTACTGAGTTTCAGATTATTACATGCAAGCGTGTTTGATATATGGACAAGTGTTCAAACCCCATTCCAGGGGGCGCTGTCGAGCCCCCCTGCCAAGCCCAGGTACCAGCTTCAGCCCGGCCCTGATGGCCGCGGGTTCTGACCCGTGTGCAAAGTTTCAAGAGTTTTCGATCACGTTAAGGGCCCCAAAAGTGCCCAAAATGTTAAAAAAAAATAATAATAAAGAAGAAGAAGAATAGCAAATAATCCTAAGAAGAACAATAGGGCTCTGCGCCCTTTCAGGGCTTGGGCCCTAATAAATATATATATATATATAAATATAGCTGCGAGCAGCGATTGCGGGCCCAAGCCGGTGGCACCGCAACCCCGGTGCCTTTAGTTACCTAAAGGCACCGGGGTGGCGGTTCCGCCGGCTTTGGCCCTTCATCGCTGCTCGCAGCTATATTTATATATATATATATAAAAGAAGCCGGTGGCACCGCCACCCTGGTGCCTTTAGGGTTATTTTGCACAACGTGCAAAAACGTAACCCCGCTTTGACTGTCGAAAAGAAGTGTTCTGTAGAGCTTGTATCAGTGTGGGCTCTGCAAAAGTGCGCATCGAGGGCACATATCAATCACAAAGTATGCGTGAGCAACCTTCTGAGACCTAAAATGAAAAATGAGACACCCTACATGGATTTAACGGACATATGAAATAAATACACAAGACCGAGTATTCATTTGAAGTGTGCCATTTGGGACTAGGCCTATGATTGTGAACCACAACAGCCACATATATGAGATCATTTAAATATAGAATAATTTTTTATGTCATAGCTGAATATGTTTTGCAGCACTTAAATGTGTAAATATAGAGGCCCAGTATTTATCTGGAGGTCTTTGTACAGGTTTATTAATGTAATTTTATTTTACGCTTATGTGTTCTATGATATGCAATATCAAGTAAATTTTAATGTTTAACATGGGTGTATTCACAACACATAGCATACAATAAAATATAGTAAGATTATTCATCATTATGTTGTCTCTGCCTTTTCTGTTCTGCCCTGTTTTCCATTGTTCACCCTGCCTTTCTTTTTCCATTCTTAATAAAAAGCTGCAAATGGATTCCCCTGGCCTGACCCTGCCTCGTTATAACACATATGCTGCATCTGCTCGCTATCTGCCAAACGGCTCTGGTAGTTCCGCTTCAGCACTGATGATGTTGTAGGAATAGTGCCCTCTGGTTGGTCTGGATTATTAGGAATTTTTTATTTTATACAGAAAAAAAGTTATTTATAATTCAGACGATATATATATATATATATACACTCACCGGCCACTTTATTAGGTACACCTGTCCAACTGCTCGTTAACACTTAATTTCTAAGCAGCCAATCACATGGCGGCAACTCAGTGCATTTAGGCATGTAGACATCGTCAAGACAATCTCCTGCAGTTCAAACCGAGCATCAGTATGGGGAAGAAAGGTGATTTGAGTGACTTTGAACGTGGCATGATTGTTGGTGCCAGAAGGGCTGGTCTGAGTATTTCAGAAACTGCTAATCTACTGGGATTTTCACGCACAACCATCTCTAGGGTTTGCAGAGAATGGTCCGAAAAAGAAAAAACATCCAGTGAGCGGCAGTTCTGTGGGCGGAAATGCCTTGTTGATGCCAGAGGTCAGAGGAGAATGGCAAGACTGGTTTGAGCTGATAGAAGGGCAACAGTGACTGAAATAACCACTCGTTACAACCGAGGTATGCAGCAAAGCATTTGTGAAGCCACAACACGCACAACCTTGAGGCGGATGGGCTACAACAGCAGAAGACTCCACCGGGTACCACTCATCTCCACTACAAATAGGAAAAAGAGGCTACAATTTGCAAGAGCTCACCAAAATTGAACAGTTGAAGACTGGAAAAATGTTGCCTGGTCTGATGAGTCTCGATTTCTGTTGAGACATTCAGATGTTAGAGTCAGAATTTGGCGTAAACAGAATGAGAACATGGAACCATCATGCCTTGTTACCACTGTGCAGGCTGGTGGTGGTGGTGTAATGGTGTGGGGGATGTTTTCCTGGCACACTTTAGGCCCCTTAGTGCCAATTGGGCATCGTTTAAATGCCACGGCCTACCTGAGCATTGTTTCTGACCATGTCCATCCCTTTATGGCCACCATGTACCCATCCTCTGATGGCTACTTCCACCATGTCACAAAGCTCTAATCATTTCAAATTGGTTTCTTGAACATGACAATGAGTTCACTGTACTAAAATGGCCTCCACAGTCACCAGATCTCAACCCAATAGAGCATCTTTGGGATGTGGTGGAACGGGAGACTCGCATCATGGATGTGCAGCCGACAAATCTGCGGCAACTGTGTGATGCCATCATGTCAATATGGACCAAACTCCCTGAGGAATGCTTCCAGCACCTTGTTGAATCTATGCCACGAAGAATTGAGGCAGTTCTGAAGGCAAAAGGGGTCCAACCCGTTACTAGCATGGGGTACATAATAAAGTGGCCGGTGAGTGTATATATATATATTTATATAAAGACAAAGAGAATATTATTTGCCTTACCTGATTAGAACAATGAAAAAATAATAATAATAACTAGGGAATCACTAAACCGAGAGAATTATTCTGATTTGATGGTACACTCAAAATATTTCACAACAAAACCTTTAAATTTAATAATATTCAGACCAGAACACGAATACAAAAATAACTATAATCAAGCCAAAACGAAATAATTTAAAACAAAACTGAAAGTAGGCTAAACGGTGTTGGGCTCATGTAAATCTCTCTTTAGAATCAAAATGTTTCAACATTTGCGATGTATTTCGATGCTAAACTATTCTTTATTATACACTTTGTAGCTACTTCACCCACGTTCTAATATCTATCGAAAAAATCATCCTCTTCACTTGCAGAAAAATGTTTTTGGAAAAATCACAGTGGAGCGGTGCTTACTGTGAATGATACGAATTGTACGACTATTTAAATATAGAAGTGTAATTTTTATATGTTAGGTTGACTATTTTATTATTATATATTATTTTCGCTATAGTGAACAGGCTGCGATGTCAAGATTGCAATGATGGAATGTGTGTGTGTGTGTGCGTGAGTCCCAGCAAAGATCAGCAGCATGGGTCAAATTTCATTACAGAGAGTGAAGAGCTGACTGAATAAATGATGAGGGAATCTGTCATTATACTCTTTTGTTGTTGTGTTTTCCATGAAAAATAATAGGCCATTGAACTCACAATTCAAGCAATCGGCCCCAGAAAAGGCGGTAATTTTAAAAGGAAACTAACAGCTGCACGGGCATTCATAACGATTCGCATACACGGCGATTTCATTTATAAATATAATTTGGACACAAGAGGGCAGTATGGCCCCATGTATGATTTTGTGTTTAAACTAAACTATCACTCGAAGAGCCCCTCCCCCCTCCCCACACAGACACACACACAGAGAGAATGGCAGGTTGCATTGTCAGAGAGAGACAGAATCCACATTCAAACCAAAATATCTGACTTTCTGTTGTTTGTAGCTAATGACTATAAATTAGAAAGTTGTCTGGTTTAAGGAGTACAATATACATACCAAGTTTTGTTACTCTAGATAACTAACAACCCCACTTTTGTCAAAAGGTGGAGCTACTGAGTCCCTGCACCACGCCCATTTCTGATACTTTGCACATGTCTACTGGCTAATAAATGTGATCTGTCTGTCGAGTTTCATGCAATTTCAAGCAATTTCAGGCATGCTAAGAGTCTCAAGCATCAAAAAAGAATATTAAAGTTTGATGCGTTGCCATGGCAACATTCTCTTAGATATTAAATAATCTTCTCACAGGTCTACATCTGGCGTGGGTTTACATTATACAGATTAAGTTTGAAGCAAATTGGGTAAAAATAAGAGGGGGATTTCAAAGCATTTTGAAAGTGACACACTTCCTGCTGCCAGTTGGTGGCGCTATAACTTTGACTCACAATAGTCACATCCATGTGATCGGCCTCTTACAGCGAACACACTGCTGAAGTTTCATCAAGATCAGTTAATGTATGCTGAAGTTATAACGCACTTCCTGTTTCCATTATTCGCCATAAATTCGTTTCCTCGCCACGGCCAAACCGTTCGAGATATCAAAAATCCCCTGGCAATTTTTCATCCTCAATGTCTTGACTTCATGCACACCGAGTTTGGCGATGATCGAAGGAATTCCCTAGGAGAAGTGTTTCAAATTCCTGAGCATGCGTTTCCAAACAACCCTAAATAGCCGACTTCCTGTTGGGCTGGCGTAAAACTTAGAGGGCGAAAGTTGTTCAGCCCGATGACATCTATAAGTGTACTGAGTTTCAGATTATTACATGCAAGCGTGTTTGATATATGGACAAGTGTTCAAACCCCATTCCAGGGGGCGCTGTCGAGCCCCCCTGCCACTCCCGGGTACCATCTTCAGCCCGGCCCTGATGGCCGCGGGTTCTGACCCGTGTGCAAAGTTTCAAGAGTTTTCGAGCACGTTAAGGGCCCCAAAAGTGCCCAAAATGTTAAAAAAATAATAATAAATATATATATATATATATATATATATATATATATATATAAACAAGCCGGTGGCACCGCCACCCTGGTGCCTTTAGGGTTACTGTGCATGACGGGCAATAACTTAACCCCGCTTTGACTGTTGAGAAGATGTGTACTGTAGAGCTTGCATTGGTGTGGGCTCTGCAAAAGTGTGCATTGAGGGCACATATCATATGCGTGAGCAACCTTCTGAAACCTAAAATGAAAAATGAGACACCCTACGGTCTCATGGACTTAATGGACACATGAAATAAGTACACAAGATTGAAAGTTAAATCAAGTGTGCCAAGACAGAATATTACTTGCCTGATCTGATTAGAAAAAAGTTTGTGTGTGTGTGTGTGTGTGTGTGTGTGTGTGAAACGTGATTGAACAATGTAGACATAAAAACATACTCCGTCCTTTTGTTCATACAGGACATTATTAAAACTGCAAAGTGTTTACTTATATTTGTGTACAATCGCAATAAAACACAACATTGTGCTTTTGTCAAACTGTAAACTACAACTGTCACCCAACCAAAATCTCTTTTTTATTTTATACAAAAATAAATAGTCTATCATTCAGATGAGAATAAAGTTAGTTCAAATTTTAAGGAAAACTCTGAAATATAGCACATTCATTTAAAATTCATTCAGGTTCAATTACCAAACATACAAATCTAAATGTAATTTAAAGCAAACGATACATTTAAAATATATGGGTTGTATGCCTATTTTTTTTATATAAAAAGATATATATCCAAAAAGACAAGGCCTAAACTTTAACAAGGGTTAAACAATCACTGTAGCAGACACAATCATACACACACACACACACACACACACACACACAGACACAGACACAGACACAGACACAGACACAGACACACACACACACAAGTCAAATCACTTACATTTTAGATGCAATATTGACTTTTTTCTGTTTCAGCAGTGAAACTAGTTAAACAAAGATCACAGCAGAACCATCGAGCATCTCACAGCAACGTGTTTTCTCATTACTGAATGATTCAGCATTTTGAACGAATCGGTTGACTCAAAGATTCAATGACCAATCCATAATCTGTCTCATTCATGAATGACTCAGCCGTTCGAACGAATCGTTCGAACAAATGAATCAATGACTCGCTCATTAAGACGGTCGCCTGGCGACACCTAATGACGGTTTAGTGATATGTTAAAAAGTATCATTCTTTCAAACGATTGTTAATTAACTCATATTTGAAACATAAGCTATATATATATATATATATACACACATATATATACACACATATATATACACAAAAATAAAATAAAAACACATTTGAAGCGTGTTTGCTTACTAAATTGTGAGCAGAACGAAAGTTGCAGCAAATATCAGCAACAGGAGTCAAATTTCATTAATCACGAGAGTGAAGAGCTGACTGGAAAAATTATGACGGAATATTTTGTGTAAAAGCACCTATTTAAGCGAATCTGTCATTTACTCTTTTGTTGTTGTGTTTTCCCTGAAAACCGGAAGCAATCGGTCCCCGATATGGCGCTAATTTTAAAGTGACACTAAAAAGTATGCGGCTGCACTGGCATTCATAACGGTGCGCGTCCATGGCGACGAGCGAGCAAAACAGAGCGAACGTTTTTTCATTTCTACTTCCATAGAAATTCATTCGAGCGCACTGTGAGCGCCACCACTATAAATGTCCATGCGGACGTCCTTACTTTACTTTCACTTTTAACTTAGCGATTTAAAAGCCCCCGGTGTTACACGTCAAATAACCGGTGAGAAAATATTCTCGGAGTCACATAGGCTACCTAATATATTTAAATACAACAGGCCTACCTGATTTTGAACACAAGAGGGCAGTATAGCCCTATGTATTATTTGATATATTTATTTTTTTAACTGAATAGTGCATTCTGGCTGTTTTTAAACTTGTACATTATTCTTAAATTGAAAACAAGAATAAAATGGGTTTAGTTGTGATATTTGTATAATTTTATCTAGAAATAAATGGTGTATAATTAAATTTTTAGAAGATATGAGGCTTTTAGTGTTTATTTTTTTTACATGACTTCAATCCCTCGCCATAGCAAAACAATTAGAGATATTCAATAGATATTCACAATTATGCTTCTTTAATGTATTTTCATCATGTTGAAAACATTTGGTGGGAACAAAATAAACCACTTAAGAGGAGTGGGTAAAAATGTAGAGGCTGGTTTTGCAAAACATTCACATTCAGACCAAAATAGCCCACTTCCTTTTGGGCTAGCTTAAAGTTGTTTGGCCCGATGAGATCTATATACCGAGTTTCATAATATTACATGCAAGTGTGTTTGATTTATGGACCAAATTTTCAGACCAAGTTTATGGACCAAGTTAATTTAATTAATAAACTAATTATATAAAACTATTTTCAATGCACTACAATTAATTTGGTTATATGCCTTTACTTATTAATAAAACCTATTTAAAAATTACAAGGCATTAGCCATTTATTTTCCTTTTTAATGCAGGCAAAACCACACAGCAGTGAAATGGTTAATCTAGCCCCCCTCCCCCTCCCCACACTCACAGACACACACACACACACACACACACACACACAGAGACGTAGGCTCAGAGAGAGACACATAAAATGACAATTTTCAAACCAAAATATCTAACTTCCTGTTGGTCGTAGCTAATTACGGTAAATTAGAAAGTTGTCCGGCTCGAAGAGTACAATATACATATCGAGTTTTGTTATTGTAGATAAAACTAACCCCCCCACTTTTGTCAAAAGCATTTAGAAAGTGACACACTTCCTGCTGCCAGTTGGTGGCGCTATAACTTTGACTCACAATAGTTACATCCATCTGAATGGCCTCTTACCACGAACACACTGCTGAAGTTTCATCAAGATCAGTTAATGTATGCAGAAGTTATAACACTTCATGTTTCTCTTTTCTCGCCATAAATTAGTTTCCTCGCCACGGCCAAAGCGTTCGAGATATCAAAAATCCGTCCGCAATTTAGCATCTTCAAAGTGTTGACCTCAAGCTGACCGAGTTTGGCGGTAAACGGATGCAATCTCTAGGAGAAGTACTTCAAATTCCTGAGCAAGCGTTCTCCAAACAACCCATAATAGCCGACTTCCTGTTGGGCTGGCGTAAAACTTGACCGAGGGTAAGTTGTTCGGCCCGATGAGATCTAAATGTGTATTGAGTTTCAGATTAATTCATGCAAGCGTGTTTGATCTATGGACCAAGTTTTGGGGACCCCGTTCAAGGGGGCGCTGTTGAGCCCCCCTGCCACGCCCGGGTACCAGCTTCAGCCCGGGCCTGATGGCTGTGGGCGCTGACCTGTGTGCAAAGTTTCAAGAGTTTTCAAGCACGTTAAGGGCCCCAAAAGCCCCTGAAACATTGAACACCATTAAAATAATAGTCAAATTCCCCAACCCCCCCACACACAGAGACAGGGGGAGAAAATTCTCCTGAAAATCATATTCAAACCAAAATATCTGACTTTGTGTTGTTCGGAGCTAATGACTGTCAATTAGAAAGTTGTCCGGCTCGAGGAGACGAATATCCATACCGATTTTTGTTACTGTAGGTAAAACTAATACCCCATTTTTGACTAAAGGTGGCGCTACTGAGCCCCTCACCACGCCCGTTTCTGAAACTTTGCACATGTCTACTAGCTAATAAATGAGATGTGTCTGTCGAGTTTCCTGCAATTTCAAGCATGCTAAGAGTCTCAAAAGCATCAAAAAAGAATATTAAAGTTTGATGCGTTGCCATGGCAACATTATCTTAGATATTAAACAATCCTTTCACAGGTCTACATCTGGCGTGTTTTTACATTATACAGATGAAGTTTGAAGCAAATCGGGTTAAAATAAGAGGGTGATTTCAAAGCATTTTGAAAGTGACACACTTCCTGCTGCCAGTTGGTGGCGCTATAACTTTGACTCACAATAGTCACATCCATGTGATCGGCCTCTTACAGCGAACACACTGCTGAAGTTTCATCGAGATCAGTTAATGTATGAAGAAGTTATAACACACTTCCTGTTTCTTGTTTCTCGCCATAAATTCGTTTCCTCGCCACGGCCAAACCGTTCGAGATATCAAAAATCCCCTGGCAATTTTTCATCCTCAGTGTCTTGACTTCATGCTGACCGAGTTTCGTGCCGTGTGTTTGAATTCTCTAGGAGGAGTATTTCGAATTCCTGAGCATGGGTTTTCCAAACAACCCTAAATAGCCGACATCCTGTCGGGCTGGGGTAAAAAATCAGAGCATGAAGTATATATGAACCGATGAGATCTATAAGTGTACCGAGTTTCATATTATTCCATGCAAGCGTGTTTGATTTATGGACCAAGTTTTCGGACCGCGTTCCAGGGGGCGCTGTCGAGCCCCCCTGCCACGCCCGGGTACCAGCTTCAGCCCGGCCCTGATGGCCGTGGGTTCTGACCCGCGTGCAAAGTTTCAAGAGTTTTCGGGCACGTTAAGGGCCCCAAAAGTGCCCGAATAGTCGTAAGAAAAATAGAAAAAAAAATAAAAATATAGCTGCGAGCAGCGATTACGGGCCCAAGCCGGTGGCACCGCAACCCCGGTGCCTTTAGTTACCTAAAGGCACCGGAGTGGCGGTGCCACCGGCTTTGGCCCTTCATCGCTGCTCGCAGCTATATTTATATATATATATATATATATATAAACAAGCCGGTGGCACCGCCACCCTGGTGCCTTTAGGGTTACTGTGCATGACGGGCAATAACTTAACCCCGCTTTGACTGTTGAGAAGATGTGTACTGTAGAGCTTGCATTGGTGTGGGCTCTGCAAAAGTGTGCATTGAGGGCACATATCATATGCGTGAGCAACCTTCTGAAACCTAAAATGAAAAATGAGACACCCTACGGTCTCATGGACTTAATGGACACATGAAATAAGTACACAAGATTGAAAGTTAAATCAAGTGTGCCAAGACAGAATATTACTTGCCTGATCTGATTAGAAAAAAGTTTGTGTGTGTGTGTGTGTGTGTGTGTGTGAAACGTGATTGAACAATGTAGACATAAAAACATACTCCGTCCTTTTGTTCATACAGGACATTATTAAAACTGCAAAGTGTTTACTTATATTTGTGTACAATCGCAATAAAACACAACATTGTGCTTTTGTCAAACTGTAAACTACAACTGTCACCCAACCAAAATCTCTTTTTTATTTTATACAGAAATAAATAGTCTATCATTCAGATGAGAATAAAGTTAGTTCAAATTTTAAGGCAAACTCTGAAATATAGCACATTCATTTAAAATTCATTCAGGTTCAATTACCAAACATACAAATCTTAATGTAATTTAAAGCAAACGATACATTTAAAATATATGGGTTGTATGCCTATTTTTTTTATATAAAAAGATATATATCCAAAAAGACAAGGCCTAAACTTTAACAAGGGTTAAACAATCACTGTAGCAGACACAATCATACACACACACACACACACACACACACACAGACACAGACACAGACACAGACACACACACACACAAGT
Source organism: Rhinichthys osculus (assembly GCA_029959095.1). Classification (NCBI taxonomy): domain Eukaryota; kingdom Metazoa; phylum Chordata; class Actinopteri; order Cypriniformes; family Leuciscidae; genus Rhinichthys; species Rhinichthys osculus. The sequence goes on along the minus strand of JARWKJ010000018.1, from coordinate 24,734,856 downwards.
CAAATCACTTACATTTTAGATGCAATATTGACTTTTTTCTGTTTCAGCAGTGAAACTAGTTAAACAAAGATCACAGCAGAACCATCGAGCATCTCACAGCAACGTGTTTTCTCATTACTGAATGATTCAGCATTTTGAACGAATCGGTTGACTCAAAGATTAAATGACCAATCCATAATCTGTCTCATTCATGAATGACTCAGCCGTTCGAATGAATCGTTCTAACAAATGAATCAATGACTCGCTCATTAAGACGGTCGCCTGGCGACACCTAATGACGGTTTAGTGATATGTTAAAAAGTATCATTCTTTCAAACGATTGTTAATTAACTCATATTTGAAACATAAGCTATATATATATATATATATATATATATATATATACACAAATATATATACACACATATATATACACAAAAATAAAATAAAAACACATTTGAAGCGTGTTTGCTTACTAAATTGTGAGCAGAACGAAAGTTGCAGCAAATATCAGCAACAGGAGTCAAATTTCATTAATCACGAGAGTGAAGAGCTGACTGGAAAAATTATGACGGAATATTTTGTGTAAAAGCACCTATTTAAGCGAATCTGTCATTTACTCTTTTGTTGTTGTGTTTTCCCTGAAAACAGGAAGCAATCGGTCCCCGATATGGCGCTAATTTTAAAGTGACACTAAAAAGTATGCGGCTGCACTGGCATTCATAACGGTGCGCGTCCATGGCGACGAGCGAGCAAAACAGAGCGAACGTTTTTTCATTTCTACTTCCATAGAAATTCATTCGAGCGCACTGTGAGCGCCACCACTATAAATGTCCATGCGGACGTCCTTACTTTACTTTCACTTTTAACTTAGCGATTTAAAAGCCCCCGGTGTTACACGTCAAATAACCGGTGAGAAAATATTCTCGGAGTCACATAGGCTACCTAATATATTTAAATACAACAGGCCTACCTGATTTTGAACACAAGAGGGCAGTATAGCCCTATGTATTATTTGATATATTTATTTTTTTAACTGAATAGTGCATTCTGGCTGTTTTTAAACTTGTACATTATTCTTAAATTGAAAACAAGAATAAAATGGGTTTAGTTGTGATATTTGTATAATTTTATCTAGAAATAAATGGGGTATAATTAAATTTTTAGAAGATATGAGGCTTTTAGTGTTTATTTTTTTTACATGACTTCAATCCCTCGCCATAGCAAAACAATTAGAGATATTCAATAGATATTCACAATTATGCTTCTTTAATGTATTTTCATCATGTTGAAAACATTTGGTGGGAACAAAATAAACCACTTAAGAGGAGTGGGTAAAAATGTAGAGGCTGGTTTTGCAAAACATTCACATTCAGACCAAAATAGCCCACTTCCTTTTGGGCTAGCTTAAAGTTGTTTGGCCCGATGAGATCTATATACCGAGTTTCATAATATTACATGCAAGTGTGTTTGATTTATGGACCAAATTTTCAGACCAAGTTTATGGACCAAGTTAATTTAATTAATAAACTAATTATATAAAACTATTTTCAATGCACTACAAATAATTTGGTTATATGCCTTTACTTATTAATAAAACCTATTTAAAAAATACAAGGCATAAGCCATTTATTTTCCTTTTTAATGCAGGCAAAACCACACAGCAGTGAAATGGTTAATCTAGCCCCCCTCCCCCTCCCCACACTCACAGACACACACACACACACACACACACACAGAGACGTAGGCTCAGAGAGAGACACATAAAATGACAATTTTCAAACCAAAATATCTAACTTCCTGTTGGTCGTAGCTAATTACGGTAAATTAGAAAGTTGTCCGGCTCGAAGAGTACAATATACATATCGAGTTTTGTTACTGTAGATAAAACTAACCCCCCCACTTTTGTCAAAAGCATTTAGAAAGTGACACACTTCCTGCTGCCAGTTGGTGGCGCTATAACTTTGACTCACAATAGTTACATCCATCTGAATGGCCTCTTACCACGAACACACTGCTGAAGTTTCATCAAGATCAGTTAATGTATGCAGAAGTTATAACACTTCGTGTTTCTCTTTTCTCGCCATAAATTAGTTTCCTCGCCACGGCCAAAGCGTTCGAGATATCAAAAATCCGTCCGCAATTTAGCATCTTCAAAGTGTTGACCTCAAGCTGACCGAGTTTGGCGGTAAACGGATGCAATCTCTAGGAGAAGTACTTCAAATTCCTGAGCAAGCGTTCTCCAAACAACCCATAATAGCCGACTTCCTGTTGGGCTGGCGTAAAACTTGACCGAGGGTAAGTTGTTCGGCCCGATGAGATCTAAATGTGTATTGAGTTTCAGATTAATTCATGCAAGCGTGTTTGATCTATGGACCAAGTTTTGGGGACCCCGTTCAAGGGGGCGCTGTTGAGCCCCCCTGCCACGCCCGGGTACCAGCTTCAGCCCGGGCCTGATGGCTGTGGGCGCTGACCTGTGTGCAAAGTTTCAAGAGTTTTCAAGCACGTTAAGGGCCCCAAAAGCCCCTGAAACCTTGAACACCATTAAAATAATAGTCAAATTCCCCAACCCCCCCACACACAGAGACAGGGGGAGAAAATTCTCCTGAAAATCATATTCAAACCAAAATATCTGACTTTGTGTTGTTCGGAGCTAATGACTGTCAATTAGAAAGTTGTCCGGCTCGAGGAGACGAATATCCATACCGATTTTTGTTACTGTAGGTAAAACTAATACCCCATTTTTGACTAAAGGTGGCGCTACTGAGCCCCTCACCACGCCCGTTTCTGAAACTTTGCACATGTCTACTAGCTAATAAATGAGATGTGTCTGTCGAGTTTCCTGCAATTTCAAGCATGCTAAGAGTCTCAAAAGCATCAAAAAAGAATATTAAAGTTTGATGCATTGCCATGGCAACATTCTCTTAGATATTAAACAATCCTTTCACAGGTCTACATCTGGCGTGTTTTTACATTATACAGATGAAGTTTGAAGCAAATCGGGTTAAAATAAGAGGGTGATTTCAAAGCATTTTGAAAGTGACACACTTCCTGCTGCCAGTTGGTGGCGCTATAACTTTGACTCACAATAGTCACATCCATGTGATCGGCCTCTTACAGCGAACACACTGCTGAAGTTTCATCGAGATCAGTTAATGTATGAAGAAGTTATAACACACTTCCTGTTTCTTGTTTCTCGCCATAAATTCGTTTCCTCGCCACGGCCAAACCGTTCGAGATATCAAAAATCCCCTGGCAATTTTTCATCCTCAGTGTCTTGACTTCATGCTGACCGAGTTTCGTGCCGTGTGTTTGAATTCTCTAGGAGGAGTATTTCGAATTCCTGAGCATGGGTTTTCCAAACAACCCTAAATAGCCGACATCCTGTCGGGCTGGGGTAAAAAATCAGAGCATGAAGTATATATGAACCGATGAGATCTATAAGTGTACCGAGTTTCATATTATTCCATGCAAGCGTGTTTGATTTATGGACCAAGTTTTCGGACCGCGTTCCAGGGGGCGCTGTCGAGCCCCCCTGCCACGCCCGGGTACCAGCTTCAGCCCGGCCCTGATGGCCGCGGGTTCTGACCCGCGTGCAAAGTTTCAAGAGTTTTCGGGCACGTTAAGGGCCCCAAAAGTGCCCGAATAGTCGTAAGAAAAATAGAAAAAAAAAAAAGAAAATATATATATATATATATATATATATATATAAATATAGCTGCGAGCAGCGATTACGGGCCCAAGCCGGTGGCACCGCAACCCCGGTGCCTTTAGTTACCTAAAGGCACCGGAGTGGCGGTGCCGCCGGCTTTGGCCCTTCATCGCTGCTCGCAGCTATATTTATATATATATATATATATATATATAAACAAGCCGGTGGCACCGCCACCCCGGTGCCTATATATATATATATATATATATATATAAACAAGCCGGTGGCACCGCCACCCCGGTGCCTTTAGGGTTACTGTGCATGGCGGGCTATATCGTAACTCCGCTTTGACCTTTGAGAAGATGTGTGCTGTAGAGCTTGCATTGGTGTGGGCTCTGCAAAAGTGTGCATTGAGGGCACATATCAACCACAAAGTATGCGTGAGCAACCTTCTGAAACCTAAAATGAAAAATGAGACACCCTACGGTCTCATGGACTTAATGGACACATGAAATAAGTACACAAGTTTGAAAGTTATATGAAGTGTGCCAAGACAGAATATTTGCCTGATATGATTAGAAAAATAGTTGGTGTGTGTGTGTGTGTGTGTGTGTGTGAGGCGTGATTGAACAATGTAGACATAAAAACATACTCCGTCCTTTTGTTCATACAGGACATTATTAAAACTGCAAAGTGTTAACTTATATTTGTGTACAATCGCAATAAAACACAACATTGTGCTTTTGTCAAACTGTAAACTACAACTGTCACCCAACCAAAATATCTTACACACACACACACACACACACACACACACACACACACAGTTTAAAAGCAAAAAAAATCTTTTGGACATTCATCATATTGCATTGGTTTTCATTTCTTGTCCTCGAACAGAGCCCTAATCTGTTTAGTTACACATTCTACATTGATTAAAAAAGAAAAATCAAATGTGTTTTTATTTTATACATAAAGAAATAATCTATCATTCAGATGAGAATAAAGTTAGTGTTAGTTCAAATTTTAAGGAAAACAAATATATGATCTGAAATATAGCACATTCATTTAGAATTCATTCAGGTTCAATTACCAAACATACGAATCTCAATGTAATTTAAAGCAAACAATACATTTAAAATACATGGGTTGTATGCTATTTTTTTTTATATAAAAAGATATATATCCAAAAAGACAAGGCCTAAACTTTAACAAGGGTTAAACAATCACTGTAACAGACACAATCACACACACACACGTCAAATCACTTAAATTTTAGATGCAATATTGACTTTTTTTTCTGTTTCAGCAGCGAAAATAGTTAAACAAAGATCACAGCAGAACCATCGAGCATCTCACAGCAACGCGTTCTCATTACTGAATGATTCAGCATTTTGAACGAATCGGTTGACTCAAAGATTCAACGACCAATCCATAATCTGTCTCATTCATGAATGACTCAGCCGTTCGAACGAATCGTTTGAACGAATGAATCAATGACTCGCTCATTAAGACGGTCGCCTGGCGACACCTAATGACGGTTTAGTGATATTAAAAGTATCATTCTTTCCAACGATTGTTAATTAACTCATATTTGAAACATAAGCTATATATATATATATATATATATACACACATATATATACACACACATATATATATACACAAAAATAAAATAAAAACACATTTGAAGCGTGTTTGCTTACTAAAGCGGAACGAAAGTTGCAGCAAATATCAGCAACAGGAGTCAAATTTCATTAATCACGAGAGTGAAGAGCTGACTGAAAAGATGATGACGGAATAGGCTATTTTATGTAAAAGCCCCTATTTAAGCGAATCTATCATTGTACTCTTTTGTTGTTGTGTTGTCCGTGAAAAATAATAGACTATTGAACTCACAATTCAAGCAATCGGCCCCGTTATTGCACTAATTTTAAAGTGACACTAAAAAGTATGCGGCTGCACAGGCATTCATAATGGTGCGCGTCCATGGCGACGAGTGAGCAGAGCTGAGCGAACGTTTTTTAGTTCATTCCTACTTCCATAGGAATTCCCTCAAGCGCTCTGCAAGCGCAACCCTTATCAATGTCCGTGTGGACGTCCGTATTTAAAAGCTCTCGGTCCTCAGTCACATGCTTGCCAAATATATGTATAAATATCATTTTGGACACAAGAGGGCAGTATGGCCCTATGTATAATTTTGTATAATAACTATCACTCGAAGAGCCCCTCCCCACACAGACACACACACACACACACACACAGTTCGCCCGCGCCTCTCTCTCACACGCACACACACACACACACACACACACACACACACACACTCCAGCATTGCGATCTTGAGATCGCAGCTTGTTCATTATGCTGCGTTCACACCAAACTTTTATACTCTTTTGTTGTTGTGGTTTCCATGAAGAATAATAGGCTATTGAACTCACAATTCAAGCAATCGGCCCCAGAAAAGGCGCTAATTTTAAAATGAAACTAACGGCTGCACGGGCATTCATAACGGTGCGCGTCCACGGCGATGAGCGAGCAGAACTTCCATAGGAATTCCCTCGAGCGCTCTGCACGTGGCCATTATCAATGTCCCGTATTTAAAAGCTCTCGGTCCTCAGTCACATACCAAATATATGTATAATGTATATATAAATATAATTTTGGACACAAGAGGGCAGTATGGCCCTATGTATAATTTTGTGTTTAAACTAAAAGAGCCCCTCCCCCCCTCCCCACACAGACACAGACACACACACGAATGGCAGGGTGCATTCTCTCTGTCAGAGGGAGAGGGAGAGAAAATTCTCAGAAACATCCACATTCAAACCAAAATATCTAACTTCCTCTTGGTCTGAGCTAATGACAGTTAATTAGAAAGTTGTCCGGCTTGATCTGAACCATATGCATACCTGTGTCTGTCGAGTTTCATGCAATTTCAAGCATGCTAAGAGTCTCAAAAGCATCAAACAAGAATATTAAAGTTTGATGTGTTGCCACGGCAACAGTATCTAAGATATCAATAATCCTTTCACAGGTCTACATCTGCCGTGTGTTTACATTATACACATAAAGTTTGAAGCAAATCGGGTAAAAATAAGAGGGTGATTTCAAAGCATTTAGGAAGTGACACACTTCCTGCTGCCAGTTGGTGGCGCTATAACTTTGACTCACAATAGTCACATCCATGTGATCGGGCTCTTACAACGAACACACTGTTGAAGTTTCATCAAGATCAGTTAATGTATGGAGTAGTTATGACACACTTCCTGTTTCACGTTTCTCGCCATAATTTTGTTTCCTCGCCACGGCCAAACCGCTCGAGATATCAAAAATCCCCTCGCAAACTTTCATCCTCAATGTCTTGACTTCATGCTGACCGAGTTTCGTGCCGTTTGTTTGAATTCTCTAGGAGGAGTATTTCACATTCCATTGCGTGTGTTTTACCAACAACCCTAAATAGCCCACTTCCTGTTGGGCTGGGGTAAAAAGTAAGAGTGTGAAGTATATATGAAACGAGGAGATCTACATGTGTACCGAGTTTCATATTAAGCGTGTTTGATTTATGGACCATGTTTTCGGACCCCGTTCCAGGGGGCGCTGTCGAGCCCCCCTGCCACGCCCGGGTACTGTCACCCAACCAAAATCTCTTTTTTATTTTATACAGAAATAAATAGTCTATCATTCAGATGAGAATAAAGTTAGTTCAAATTTTAAGGAAAACTCTGAAATATAGCACATTCATTTAAAATTTATTCAGGTTCAATTACCAAACATACAAATCTTAATGTAATTTAAAGCAAACGATACATTTAAAATATATGGGTTGTATGCCTATTTTTTTTATATAAAAAGATATATATCCAAAAAGACAAGGCCTAAACTTTAACAAGGGTTAAATAATCACTGTAGCAGACACAATCATACACACACACACAGACACAGACACAGACACAGACACAGACACACACACACACACACAAGTCAAATCACTTACATTTTAGATGCAATATTGACTTTTTTCTGTTTCAGCAGTGAAACTAGTTAAACAAAGATCACAGCAGAACCATCGAGCATCTCACAGCAACGTGTTTTCTCATTACTGAATGATTCAGCATTTTGAACGAATCGGTTGACTCAAAGATTCAATGACCAATCCATAATCTGTCTCATTCATGAATGACTCAGCCGTTCGAACGAATCGTTCGAACAAATGAATCAATGACTCGCTATTTAAGACGGTCGCCTGGCGACACCTAATGACGGTTTAGTGATATGTTAAAAAGTATCATTCTTTCAAACGATTGTTAATTAACTCATATTTGAAACATAAGCTATATATATATATATATATATATATATATATATATATATACACACATATATATACACACATATATATACACAAAAATAAAATAAAAACACATTTGAAGCGTGTTTGCTTACTAAATTGTGAGCAGAACGAAAGTTGCAGCAAATATCAGCAACAGGAGTCAAATTTCATTAATCACGAGAGTGAAGAGCTGACTGGAAAAATTATGACGGAATATTTTGTGTAAAAGCACCTATTTAAGCGAATCTGTCATTTACTCTTTTGTTGTTGTGTTTTCCCTGAAAACCGGAAGCAATCGGTCCCCGATATGGCGCTAATTTTAAAGTGACACTAAAAAGTATGCGGCTGCACTGGCATTCATAACGGTGCGCGTCCATGGCGACGAGCGAGCAAAACAGAGCGAACGTTTTTTCATTTCTACTTCCATAGAAATTCATTCGAGCGCACTGTGAGCGCCACCACTATAAATGTCCATGCGGACGTCCTTACTTTACTTTCACTTTTAACTTAGCGATTTAAAAGCCCCCGGTGTTACACGTCAAATAACCGGTGAGAAAATATTCTCGGAGTCACATAGGCTACCTAATATATTTAAATACAACAGGCCTACCTGATTTTGAACACAAGAGGGCAGTATAGCCCTATGTATTATTTGATATATTTATTTTTTTAACTGAATAGTGCATTCTGGCTGTTTTTAAACTTGTACATTATTCTTAAATTGAAAACAAGAATAAAATGGGTTTAGTTGTGATATTTGTATAATTTTATCTAGAAATAAATGGTGTATAATTAAATTTTTAGAAGATATGAGGCTTTTAGTGTTTATTTTTTTTACATGACTTCAATCCCTCGCCATAGCAAAACAATTAGAGATATTCAATAGATATTCACAATTATGCTTCTTTAATGTATTTTCATCATGTTGAAAACATTTGGTGGGAACAAAATAAACCACTTAAGAGGAGTGGGTAAAAATGTAGAGGCTGGTTTTGCAAAACATTCACATTCAGACCAAAATAGCCCACTTCCTTTTGGGCTAGCTTAAAGTTGTTTGGCCCGATGAGATCTATATACCGAGTTTCATAATATTACATGCAAGTGTGTTTGATTTATGGACCAAATTTTCAGACCAAGTTTATGGACCAAGTTAATTTAATTAATAAACTAATTATATAAAACTATTTTCAATGCACTACAATTAATTTGGTTATATGCCTTTACTTATTAATAAAACCTATTTAAAAAATACAAGGCATAAGCCATTTATTTTCCTTTTTAATGCAGGCAAAACCACACAGCAGTGAAATGGTTAATCTAGCCCCCCTCCCCCTCCCCACACTCACAGACACACACACACACACACACACACACACAGAGACGTAGGCTCAGAGAGAGACACATAAAATGACAATTTTCAAACCAAAATATCTAACTTCCTGTTGGTCGTAGCTAATTACGGTAAATTAGAAAGTTGTCCGGCTCGAAGAGTACAATATACATATCGAGTTTTGTTACTGTAGATAAAACTAACCCCCCCACTTTTGTCAAAAGCATTTAGAAAGTGACACACTTCCTGCTGCCAGTTGGTGGCGCTATAACTTTGACTCACAATAGTTACATCCATCTGAATGGCCTCTTACCACGAACACACTGCTGAAGTTTCATCAAGATCAGTTAATGTATGCAGAAGTTATAACACTTCGTGTTTCTCTTTTCTCGCCATAAATTAGTTTCCTCGCCACGGCCAAAGCGTTCGAGATATCAAAAATCCGTCCGCAATTTAGCATCTTCAAAGTGTTGACCTCAAGCTGACCGAGTTTGGCGGTAAACGGATGCAATCTCTAGGAGAAGTACTTCAAATTCCTGAGCAAGCGTTCTCCAAACAACCCATAATAGCCGACTTCCTGTTGGGCTGGCGTAAAACTTGACCGAGGGTAAGTTGTTCGGCCCGATGAGATCTAAATGTGTATTGAGTTTCAGATTAATTCATGCAAGCGTGTTTGATCTATGGACCAAGTTTTGGGGACCCCGTTCAAGGGGGCGCTGTTGAGCCCCCCTGCCACGCCCGGGTACCAGCTTCAGCCCGGGCCTGATGGCTGTGGGCGCTGACCTGTGTGCAAAGTTTCAAGAGTTTTCAAGCACGTTAAGGGCCCCAAAAGCCCCTGAAACCTTGAACACCATTAAAATAATAGTCAAATTCCCCAACCCCCCCACACACAGAGACAGGGGGAGAAAATTCTCCTGAAAATCATATTCAAACCAAAATATCTGACTTTGTGTTGTTCGGAGCTAATGACTGTCAATTAGAAAGTTGTCCGGCTCGAGGAGACGAATATCCATACCGATTTTTGTTACTGTAGGTAAAACTAATACCCCATTTTTGACTAAAGGTGGCGCTACTGAGCCCCTCACCACGCCCGTTTCTGAAACTTTGCACATGTCTACTAGCTAATAAATGAGATGTGTCTGTCGAGTTTCCTGCAATTTCAAGCATGCTAAGAGTCTCAAAAGCATCAAAAAAGAATATTAAAGTTTGATGCGTTGCCATGGCAACATTATCTTAGATATTAAACAATCCTTTCACAGGTCTACATCTGGCGTGGTGGTGGTGTAATGGTGTGGGGGATGTTTTCTTGGCACACTTTAGGCCCCTTAGTGCCAATTGGGCATCGTTTAAATGCCACGGCCTACCTCAGCATTGTTTCTGACCATGTCCATGATTTTATGGCCACCATGTACCCATCCTCTGATGGCTACTTCCAGCAGGATAATGCACCATGTCACAAAGCTCGAATAATTTCAAATTGGTTTCTTGAACATGACAATGAGTTCACTGTACTAAAATGGCCCCCACTGTCACCAGATCTCAACCCAATAGAGCATCTTTGGGATGTGGTGGAACGGGAGCTTCGTGCCCTGGATGTGCATCCCACAAATCTCAATCAACTGCAAGATGCTATCCTATCAATATGGGCCAACATTTCTAAAGAATGCTTTCAGCACCTTGTTGAATCAATGCCACGTAGAATTAAGGCAGTTCTGAAGGCGAAAGGGGGTCAAACACAGTATTAGTATGGTGTTCCTAATAATCCTTTAGGTGAGTGTATATATATATATATATATAAACAAGCCGGTGGCACCGCCACCCTGGTGCCTTTAGGGTTACTGTGCATGACGGGCAATAACTTAACCCCGCTTTGACTGTTGAGAAGATGTGTACTGTAGAGCTTGCATTGGTGTGGGCTCTGCAAAAGTGTGCATTGAGGGCACATATCATATGCGTGAGCAACCTTCTGAAACCTAAAATGAAAAATGAGACACCCTACGGTCTCATGGACTTAATGGACACATGAAATAAGTACACAAGATTGAAAGTTAAATCAAGTGTGCCAAGACAGAATATTACTTGCCTGATCTGATTAGAAAAAAGTTTGTGTGTGTGTGTGTGTGTGTGAAACATGATTGAACAATGTAGACATAAAAACATACTCCGTCCTTTTGTTCATACAGGACATTATTCAAACTGCAAAGTGTTTACTTATATTTGTGTACAATCGCAATAAAACACAACATTGTGCTTTTGTCAAACTGTAAACTACAACTGTCACCCAACCAAAATCTCTTTTTTATTTTATACAGAAATAAATAGTCTATCATTCAGATGAGAATAAAGTTAGTTCAAATTTTAAGGAAAACTCTGAAATATAGCACATTCATTTAAAATTCATTCAGGTTCAATTACCAAACATACAAATCTTAATGTAATTTAAAGCAAACGATACATTTAAAATATATGGGTTGTATGCCTATTTTTTTTATATAAAAATATATATATCCAAAAAGACAAGGCCTAAACTTTAACAAGGGTTAAACAATCACTGTAGCAGACACAATCATACACACACACACACACACACACACACACACACACACACACACACACACACACAGACACAGACACAGACACACACACACAAGTCAAATCACTTACATTTTAGATGCAATATTGACTTTTTTCTGTTTCAGCAGTGAAACTAGTTAAACAAAGATCACAGCAGAACCATCGAGCATCTCACAGCAACGTGTTTTCTCATTACTGAATGATTCAGCATTTTGAACGAATCGGTTGACTCAAAGATTCAATGACCAATCCATAATCTGTCTCATTCATGAATGACTCAGCCGTTCGAACGAATCGTTCGAACAAATGAATCAATGACTCGCTCATTAAGACGGTCGCCTGGCGACACCTAATGACGGTTTAGTGATATGTTAAAAAGTATCATTCTTTCAAACGATTGTTAATTAACTCATATTTGAAACATAAGCTATATATATATATATATATATATATATATACACACATATATATACACACATATATATACACAAAAATAAAATAAAAACACATTTGAAGCGTGTTTGCTTACTAAATTGTGAGCAGAACGAAAGTTGCAGCAAATATCAGCAACAGGAGTCAAATTTCATTAATCACGAGAGTGAAGAGCTGACTGGAAAAATTATGACGGAATATTTTGTGTAAAAGCGCCTATTTAAGCGAATCTGTCATTTACTCTTTTGTTGTTGTGTTTTCCCTGAAAACCGGAAGCAATCGGTCCCCGATATGGCGCTAATTTTAAAGTGACACTAAAAAGTATGCGGCTGCACTGGCATTCATAACGGTGCGCGTCCATGGCGACGAGCGAGCAAAACAGAGCGAACGTTTTTTCATTTCTACTTCCATAGAAATTCATTCGAGCGCACTGTGAGCGCCACCACTATAAATGTCCATGCGGACGTCCTTACTTTACTTTCACTTTTAACTTAGCGATTTAAAAGCCCCCGGTGTTACACGTCAAATAACCGGTGAGAAAATATTCTCGGAGTCACATAGGCTACCTAATATATTTAAATACAACAGGCCTACCTGATTTTGAACACAAGAGGGCAGTATAGCCCTATGTATTATTTGATATATTTATTTTTTTAACTGAATAGTGCATTCTGGCTGTTTTTAAACTTGTACATTATTCTTAAATTGAAAACAAGAATAAAATGGGTTTAGTTGTGATATTTGTATAATTTTATCTAGAAATAAATGGTGTATAATTACATTTTTAGAAGATATGAGGCTTTTAGTGTTTATTTTTTTACATGACTTTAATCCCTCGCCATAGCAAAACAATTAGAGATATTCAATAGATATTCACAATTATGCTTCTTTAATGTATTTTCATCACGTTGAAAAAATTTGGTGGGAATAAAATAAACCACTTAAGAGGAGTGGGTAAAAATGTAGAGGCTGGTTTTGCAAAACATTCACATTCAGACCAAAATAGCCCACTTCCTTTTGGGCTAGCTTAAAGTTGTTTGGCCCGATGAGATCTATATACCGAGTTTCATAATATTACATGCAAGTGTGTTTGATTTATGGACCAAATTTTCAGACCAAGTTTATGGACCAAGTTAATTTAATTAATAAACTAATTATATAAAACTATTTTCAATGCACTACAATTAATTTGGTTATATGCCTTTACTTATTAATAAAACCTATTTAAAAAATACAAGGCGTAAGACATTTATTTTCCTTTTTAATGCAGGCAAAACCACACAGCAGTGAAATGGTTAATCTAGCCCCCCTCCCCCTCCCCACACTCACAGACACACACACACACACACACACACACACACACACACACACAGAGACGTAGGCTCAGAGAGAGACACATAAAATGACAATTTTCAAACCAAAATATCTAACTTCCTGTTGGTCGTAGCTAATTACGGTAAATTAGAAAGTTGTCCGGCTCGAAGAGTACAATATACATATCGAGTTTTGTTACTGTAGATAAAACTAACCCCCCCACTTTTGTCAAAAGCATTTAGAAAGTGACACACTTCCTGCTGCCAGTTGGTGGCGCTATAACTTTGACTCACAATAGTTACATCCATCTGAATGGCCTCTTACCACGAACACACTGCTGAAGTTTCATCAAGATCAGTTAATGTATGCAGAAGTTATAACACTTCGTGTTTCTCTTTTCTCGCCATAAATTAGTTTCCTCGCCACGGCCAAAGCGTTCGAGATATCAAAAATCCGTCCGCAATTTAGCATCTTCAAAGTGTTGACCCACTAAAAAGTATGCGGCTGCACTGGCATTCATAACGGTGCGCGTCCATGGCGACGAGCGAGCAAAACAGAGCGAACGTTTTTTCATTTCTACTTCCATAGAAATTCATTCGAGCGCACTGTGAGCGCCACCACTATAAATGTCCATGCGGACGTCCTTACTTTACTTTCACTTTTAACTTAGCGATTTAAAAGCCCCCGGTGTTACACGTCAAATAACCGGTGAGAAAATATTCTCGGAGTCACATAGGCTACCTAATATATTTAAATACAACAGGCCTACCTGATTTTGAACACAAGAGGGCAGTATAGCCCTATGTATTATTTGATATATTTATTTTTTTAACTGAATAGTGCATTCTGGCTGTTTTTAAACTTGTACATTATTCTTAAATTGAAAACAAGAATAAAATGGGTTTAGTTGTGATATTAGTATAATTTTATCCAGAAATAAATGGTGTATAATTAAATTTTTAGAAGATATGAGGCTTTTAGTGTTTATTTTTTTTACATGACTTCAATCCCTCGCCATAGCAAAACAATTAGAGATATTCAATAGATATTCACAATTATGCTTCTTTAATGTATTTTCATCATGTTGAAAACATTTGGTGGGAACAAAATAAACCACTTAAGAGGAGTGGGTAAAAATGTAGAGGCTGGTTTTGCAAAACATTCACATTCAGACCAAAATAGCCCACTTCCTTTTGGGCTAGCTTAAAGTTGTTTGGCCCGATGAGATCTATATACCGAGTTTCATGATATTACATGCAAGTGTGTTTGATTTATGGACCAAATTTTCAGACCAAGTTTATGGACCAAGTTAATTTAATTAATAAACTAATTATATAAAACTATTTTCAATGCACTACAATTAATTTGGTTATATGCCTTTACTTATTAATAAAACCTATTTAAAAAATACAAGGCATAAGCCATTTATTTTCCTTTTTAATGCAGGCAAAACCACACAGCAGTGAAATGGTTAATCTAGCCCCCCTCCCCCTCCCCACACTCACAGACACACACACACACACACACACACACACACACACACAGAGACGTAGGCTCAGAGAGAGACACATAAAATGACAATTTTCAAACCAAAATATCTAACTTCCTGTTGGTCGTAGCTAATTACGGTAAATTAGAAAGTTGTCCGGCTCGAAGAGTACAATATACATATCGAGTTTTGTTACTGTAGATAAAACTAACCCCCCCACTTTTGTCAAAAGCATTTAGAAAGTGACACACTTCCTGCTGCCAGTTGGTGGCGCTATAACTTTGACTCACAATAGTTACATCCATCTGAATGGCCTCTTACCACGAACACACTGCTGAAGTTTCATCAAGATCAGTTAATGTATGCAGAAGTTATAACACTTCGTGTTTCTCTTTTCTCGCCATAAATTAGTTTCCTCGCCACGGCCAAAGCGTTCGAGATATCAAAAATCCGTCCGCAATTTAGCATCTTCAAAGTGTTGACCTCAAGCTGACCGAGTTTGGCGGTAAACGGATGCAATCTCTAGGAGAAGTACTTCAAATTCCTGAGCAAGCGTTCTCCAAACAACCCATAATAGCCGACTTCCTGTTGGGCTGGCGTAAAACTTGACCGAGGGTAAGTTGTTCGGCCCGATGAGATCTAAATGTGTATTGAGTTTCAGATTAATTCATGCAAGCGTGTTTGATCTATGGACCAAGTTTTGGGGACCCCGTTCAAGGGGGCGCTGTTGAGCCCCCCTGCCACGCCCGGGTACCAGCTTCAGCCCGGGCCTGATGGCTGTGGGCGCTGACCTGTGTGCAAAGTTTCAAGAGTTTTCAAGCACGTTAAGGGCCCCAAAAGCCCCTGAAACCTTGAACACCATTAAAATAATAGTCAAATTCCCCAACCCCCCCACACACAGAGACAGGGGGAGAAAATTCTCCTGAAAATCATATTCAAACCAAAATATCTGACTTTGTGTTGTTCGGAGCTAATGACTGTCAATTAGAAAGTTGTCCGGCTCGAGGAGACGAATATCCATACCGATTTTTGTTACTGTAGGTAAAACTAATACCCCATTTTTGACTAAAGGTGGCGCTACTGAGCCCCTCACCACGCCCGTTTCTGAAACTTTGCACATGTCTACTAGCTAATAAATGAGATGTGTCTGTCGAGTTTCCTGCAATTTCAAGCATGCTAAGAGTCTCAAAAGCATCAAAAAAGAATATTAAAGTTTGATGCGTTGCCATGGCAACATTATCTTAGATATTAAACAATCCTTTCACAGGTCTACATCTGGCGTGTTTTTACATTATACAGATGAAGTTTGAAGCAAATCGGGTTAAAATAAGAGGGTGATTTCAAAGCATTTTGAAAGTGACACACTTCCTGCTGCCAGTTGGTGGCGCTATAACTTTGACTCACAATAGTCACATCCATGTGATCGGCCTCTTACAGCGAACACACTGCTGAAGTTTCATCGAGATCAGTTAATGTATGAAGAAGTTATAACACACTTCCTGTTTCTTGTTTCTCGCCATAAATTCGTTTCCTCGCCACGGCCAAACCGTTCGAGATATCAAAAATCCCCTGGCAATTTTTCATCCTCAGTGTCTTGACTTCATGCTGACCGAGTTTCGTGCCGTGTGTTTGAATTCTCTAGGAGGAGTATTTCGAATTCCTGAGCATGGGTTTTCCAAACAACCCTAAATAGCCGACATCCTGTCGGGCTGGGGTAAAAAATCAGAGCATGAAGTATATATGAACCGATGAGATCTATAAGTGTACCGAGTTTCATATTATTCCATGCAAGCGTGTTTGATTTATGGACCAAGTTTTCGGACCGCGTTCCAGGGGGCGCTGTCGAGCCCCCCTGCCACGCCCGGGTACCAGCTTCAGCCCGGCCCTGATGGCCGCGGGTTCTGACCCGCGTGCAAAGTTTCAAGAGTTTTCGGGCACGTTAAGGGCCCCAAAAGTGCCCGAATAGTCGTAAGAAAAATAGAAAAAAAAAAAATAAAAAAAATAATCCTAAGGAAAACAATAGGGCTCTTCGCCCTTTCAGGGCTTGGGCCCTAAAAAAAATAAAATAATCCTAAGGAAAACAATAGGGCTCTTCGCCCTTTCAGGGCTTGGGCCCTAATAAATAAATAATCCTAAGGAAAACAATAGGGCTCTTCGCCCTTTCAGGGCTTGGGCCCTAATAAAGAAGAATAGCAAATAATCCTAAGAAGAACAATAGGGCTCTGCGCCCTTTCAGGGCTTGGGCCCTAATAATAATAATCCTAAGGAAAACAATAGGGCCTTCGCCTTTTCAAGGCTTGGGCCCTAATAATAATAATAAATAATCCTTAGGAAAACAATAGGGCCTTCGCCTTTTCAAGGCTTGGGCCCTAATAAGTCGGAAGAAGAATAATAATAATAATCCTAAGGAGAACAATAGGGCCTTCGCCTTTTCAAGGCTTGGGCCCTAAATATATATATATATATATATATATATGTATATAAATATAGCTGCGAGCAGCGATTACGGGCCCAAGCCGGTGGCACCGCAACCCCGGTGCCTTTAGGGTTATTGTGCACGACGTGACACAAAATATCTGCTCACTATCTGCCGAACGGCTCTGGTAGTTTCGCTTCAGCACTGATGATGTTGTAGAAATAGTGCGCTCTGGTTGGTCTGGATTATTTGGGTTTTTTTTATTTTATACAGAAATAAATTCTTCATAATTCAGATGAGAATAAAGTTAGTGTTGATTAAAATGAAGGGAAAAAATATATTGATCTGAAATATAGCACATTAATTTAAAATTTATTTAGGTTCAACTACCAAACATACAATCTTAATTTAATTTAAAGCAAACAATACATTTAAAATATATGGGTTGTATGCACATTTTTTTTTAATAAAAAAAGACATATATCCAAAAAGACAAGGCCTTAAAGGGTTAAACTCTTGTCACTGTAACAGACACAATCTCTCTCACACACTTATTTTCCTTTTTAATGCAGGCAAAACCACACAGCAGTGAAATGGTTAATCTAGCCCCCTCCCCCTCCCCCTCCCCCTCCCCCTCCCCACACTCACAGACACACACACACACACACACACACAGAGACGTAGGCTCAGAGAGAGAGACACATAAAATGACAATTTTCAAACCAAAATATCTAACTTCCTGTTGGTCGTAGCTAATTACGGTAAATTAGGGCGGCAGTGGTTCATGTGGGTTGTCTACAAACCGGAAGGTTGGTGGTTCAATCCTCGGTTCCACCTGACCAAGTGTCGAGGTGTCCATGAGCAAGACACCTAACCCCAGCTGCTCCCGACGAGCTGGATGGCGCCTTGCATGGCTGCCGTCGCCCGTCGGTGTATGAATGAGAGAGTGAATGGGTGAATGTGAGGCAAATTGTAAAGCGCTTTGGTGGCCATTGGGTCTGTGAAAGCGCTATATAAATGCAGTCCATTTACCATTTACCATTACGGTAAATTAGAAAGTTGTCCGGCTCGAAGAGTACAATATACATATCGAGTTTTGTTACTGTAGATAAAACTAACCCCCCCCCACTTTTGTCAAAAGCATTTAGAAAGTGACACACTTCCTGCTGCCAGTTGGTGGCGCTATAACTTTGACTCACAATAGTTACATCCATCTGATTGGCCTCTTACCACGAACACACTGCTGAAGTTTCATCAAGATCAGTTAATGTATGCAGAAGTTATAACACTTCGTGTTTCTCTTTTCTCGCCATAAATTCGTTTCCTCGCCACGGCCAAAGCGTTCGAGATATCAAAAATCCGTCCGCAATTTAGCATGTTCAATGTGTTGACCTCAAGCTGACCGAGTTTGGCGGTAAACGGATGCAATCTCTAGGAGAAGTACTTCAAATTCCTGAGCAAGCGTTCTCCAAACAACCCATAATAGCCGACTTCCTGTAGGGCTGGCGTAAAACTTGACCGAGGGTAAGTTGTTCGGCCCGATGAGATCTATATGTGTATTGAGATTCAGATTAATTCATGCAAGCGTGTTTGATCTATGGACCAAGTTTTGGGGACCCCGTTCAAGGGGGCGCTGTTGAGCCCCCCTGCCACGCCCGGGTACCAGCTTCAGCCCGGGCCTGATGGCTTTGGGCGCTGACCTGTGTGCAAAGTTTCAAGAGTTTTCAAGCACGTTAAGGGCCCCAAAAGCCCCTGAAACCTTGAACACCATTAAAATAATAGTCAAATTCCCCAACCCCCCCACACACAGAGACAGAGGGAGAAAATTCTCCTGAAAATCATATTCAAACCAAAATATCTGACTTTGTGTTGTTCGGAGCTAATGACTGTCAATTAGAAAGTTGTCCGGCTCGAGGAGACGAATATCCATACCGATTTTTGTTACTGTAGGTAAAACTAATACCCCATTTTTGACTAAAGGTGGCGCTACTGAGCCCTTCACCACGCCCGTTTCTGAAACTTTGCACGTGTCTACTAGCTAATAAATGAGATGTGTCTGTCGAGTTTCATGCAATTTCAAGCATGCTAAGAGTCTCAAAAGCATCAAAAAAGAATATTAAAGTTTGATGCGTTGCCATGGCAACATTATCTCAGATATTAAACAATCCTTTCACAGGTCTACATCTACCCTGTTTTTACATTATACAGATGAAGTTTGAAGCAAATCGGGTAAAAATAAGAGGGTGATTTCAAAGCATTTTGAAAGTGACACACTTCCTGCTGCCAGTTGGTGGCACTATAACTTTGACTCACAATAGTCACATCCATGTGATCGGCCTCTTACAGCGAGCACACTGCTGAAGTTTCATCGAGATCAGTCAATGTATGCAGAAGTTATAACACACTTCCTGTTTCTTGTTTCTCGCCATAAATTCGTTTCCTCGCCACGGCCAAAGCGTTCGAGATATCAAAAATCCCCTGGCAATTTTTCATCCTCAGTGTCTTGACTTCATGCTGACTGAGTTTCGTGCCGTGTGTTTGAATTCTCTAGGAGGAGTATTTCGAATTCCTGAGCATGGGTTTTCCAAACAACCCTAAATAGCCGACATCCTGTCGGGCTGGGGTAAAAAATCAGAGCATGAAGTATATATGAACCGATGAGATCTATAAGTGTACCGAGTTTCATATTATTCCATGCAAGCGTGTTTGATTTATGGACCAAGTTTTCGGACCGCGTTCCAGGGGGCGCTGTCGAGCCCCCTGGAACAATCTCTCTCACACACACACACACACACACACACGTCAAGTCACTTACATTTTAGATGCAATATTGAATAAGCAGAAAAATCGGATTTTCTGCTCTGAAAATATAAATAAGCATAAAAATTGAATAAGCACTTTGAATATTCTAAACAGAATAAACACTAGTCGCTAATGAATAAGTACTAGTACTTAATGGAATAGATACTAGTATCTAAAAAATAAGTACTAATAGCATGAAAATAGAGACTAGTAGGTTAAAATGATTAAATGTTAAAACGGCTTGCCATATTGGCTCAGAGAGAGAGAAAGAGAAAATGACCTTTTAGATACTAGTACCTATTAATCGATACTAGTATTTATTCAATAAATACTAGTACTAAGTCATTAGATACTAGTATCTATTAAATAGATACCAGTACTTATTCGTTAGCTACTAATACGTATTCAAAAGAATATCTAAAGAATAGGCACTAGTACTAAAGAATAAGCACCAGTCGCTAATGAATAAGTACTAGTAATTAATGGAATAGATACTAGTTTCTAAAAAATAAGTACTAGTAGCATGAAAATAGAGACTAGTAGGTTAAAATGATTAAATGTTAAAACGGATTGCCATATTGGCTCAGAGAGAGAGAGAGAGAAAGAGAAAATGACCTTTTAGATACTAGTACCTATTAATAGATACTAGTATTTATTCAATAAATACTAGTACTAAGTCATTAGATACTAGTATCTATTAAATAGATACCAGTACTTATTCATTAGCTACTAATACGTATTCAAAAGAATATCTAAAGAATAAGCACTAGTATCTAAAGAATAGACACTAGTACTAAAGAATAAGCACTAGTCGCTAATGAATAAGTACTAGTACTTAATGGAATAGATTCTAGTATCTAAAAAATAAGTACTAGTAGCATGAAAATAGAGACTAGTAGGTTAAAATGATTAAATGTTAAAATGGCTTGCCATATTGGCTCAGAGAGAGACAGAGAGAGGCTCACCATATTCAAACCAAAATATCTGACTTCCTCTTGGTCTGAGCTAATTACGGTAAATTAGAAAGTTGTCCGGCTCGAAGAGTACAATATACATATCGAGTTTTGTTACTGTAGATAAAACTAACCCCCCCACTTTTGTCAAAAGCATTTAGAAAGTGACACACTTCCTGCTGCCAGTTGGTGGCGCCATAACGTTGACTCACAATAGTTACATCTATCAAATCTACCTCTTACCACGAACACACTGCTGAAGTTTCATCAAGATCAGTTAATGTATGCAGAAGTTATAACACTTCGTGTTTCTCTTTTCTCGCCATAAATTCGTTTCCTCGCCACGGCCAAACCGTTCGAGATATCAAAAATCCCCTGAAAATTTTTCATCCTCAATGTCTTGACTTCATGCACACCGAGTTTGCTGACGAACGGATTAATCCCCTAGGAGAAGTGTTTCAAATTCCTGAGCATGCGTTTCCAAACAACCCATAATAACTGACTTCCTGTTGGGCTGCCGTAAAACTTAGAGCACGAAAGTTGTTCGGCCCGATGATGTCTATAGGTGTAGCCAGTTTCAGATTATTACATGCAAGCATGTTTGATATATGGACATGTTTTCGAATCTCGTTCCAGGGGGCGCTGTCGAGCCCCCCTGCCATGCCCGGGTACCAGCTTCAGCCCGGCCCTGATGGCCGCGGGTTCTGACCCGTGTGCAAAGTTTCAAGAGTTTTCGAGCACGTTAAGGGCCCCAAAAGTGCCCAAAAGGTAGTAAAATAATAATAATAATAAGTCGGAATAATAATAATAATAATAATAATAATCCTAAGGAAAACAATAGGGCCTTCGCCTTTTCAAGGCTTGGGCCCTAATTATAATAATCCTTAGGAAAACAATAGGGCCTTCGCCTTTTCAAGGCTTGGGCCCTAATAATAATAATCCTTAGGAAAACAATAGGGCCTTCGCCTTTTCAAGGCTTGGGCCCTAATAAATAATCCTTAGGAAAACAATAGGGCCTTCGCCTTTTCAAGGCTTGGGCCCTAAAAAAATAAAAATATAGCTGCGAGCAGCGATTACGGGCCCAAGCCGGTGGCACCGCAACCCCGGTTCCTTTAGTCACCTAAAGGCACCGGGGTGGCGGTGCCGCCGGCTTTGGCCCTTCATCACTGCTCGCAGCTATATTTATATATATATATATATATATATATATATATATAAATATAGCTGCGAGCAGTGATGAAGGGCCAAAGCCGGCATAATAATAATCCTTAGGAAAACAATAGGGCCTTCGCCTTTTCAAGGCTTGGGCCCTAATAAATAATCCTTAGGAAAACAATAGGGCCTTCGCCTTTTCACTGCTCGCAGCTATATTTATATATATATATATATATATATATATATAAATATAGCTGCGAGCAGTGATGAAGGGCCAAAGCCGGCACTGCATGTGTGTGTATTTATATATATACAAAATAATTATATTCAGTGCACCCACATATATTATGTAAAAAAAACTTTTATTTTGGATGTGATTAATCGTGATTAATCATTTGACAGCCCTAATAAAAAGAAATATATATACTTCACTCACATTCCAATATATGTTTGTGTGTGTGTGTGCGTTTATGTGTGTGTGTGGGTGAGGTGCGGGTGCAATTGAACTGTTACACATAAAAACATACTCTGTCATTTTGTTCATAGAGGACATCATTCAAACTGCAAAGTGTTTACTTACATTTGTCTACACTCGCAATAAAACACAACAAAGTGCTTTTGTCAAACTATAAACTCTTGTCAAACTGTAACCTACAACTGTCCCCCAACCAAAATCTCACCCACACACACCCACACACACTGTTTAAAAGCAAAAAATATTTATCCAAGCTCATTTAAAAACAGTCCGTCGGTGCCATCATTTGGACATCCATCATATTGCATTGGTTTTCATTTCTTGTCCTCAGAGCCCTAATCTGTTTATTTTTCAATTACACATTCTACATTGATTAAAAAAGAAAAATAAAATGTGTTTTTATTTTATACAGGAATAAATTATTTATAATTCAGATGAGAATAGTTAGTGTTAGTTCAAATTTTAAGGAAAACAAATATATTGATCTGAAATATAGCATATTCATTTTAAATTCATTCAGGTTAAATTACCAAACATACAATCTTAATTAGCATATTTTGTAATTAAAAAAAAATATATATATCCAAAAAGCAAGGCCTTAAACTTGAACAAGGGTTAAACTCTTGTCACTGTAACAGACACAATGATTCAGCATTTTGAACGAATCGGTTGACTCAAAGATTCAATGACCAATCCATAAACATCCATCTCATTCATGAATGACTCCGTCGTTCGAACGAATCGTTTGAATGAATGAATCAATGGCTCGCTCATTAAGACGGTCACCTGGCGACACCTAATGACGGTTTAGTGTTGTTTAAAAGTATCATTCTTTCCAACGATTGTTAATTAACTCATATTTAAAACAATCTCATAACATTATTTAATGCATTGTTATTTTTCAGTGTAAACGACTTAATTTGATCACCCCTACTACCTAGAGTAACAGCCATATAGTGTCTTATTATTCTAAATAATTGAATTTATTGATCAAATTTACAAATAAAAAATGAAAGATGAAGCATACATTTAATAAGACTAGACTAGGGGTGCCCTGCAGATATTACAATATGCAGATTTAAATATACCATGGCCCCCCACCGTCAATTTGATGTGTGTGTGTATAATAAAATCATTTAGTCACTACAATTAAAACTTGAACGTGTTTGCTTACTAAATTGTGAGCAGAACGAAAGTTGCAGCAAAGATCAGCAACAGGAGTCAAAATTCATTAATCACGAGAGTGAAGAGCTGACTGAAAAAAATTATGATGGAATATTTTGTGTAAAAGCATCTATTTAAGCGAATCTGTCATTTACTCTTTTGTTGTTGTGTTTTCCCTGAAAACCGGAAGCAATCGGCCCCCGACATGGCGCTAATTTTAAAGTGACAATAAAAAGTATGCGGCTGCACTGGCATTCATAACGGTGCGCGCCCATGGCGACGAGCGAGCAAAACAGAGCGAACATTTTTTCATTTATACTTCCATAGAAATTCATTCGAGCGCTCTGCGAGCGCCACCACTATAAATGTCCATGCGGACGTCCTTACTTTACTTTCACTTTTATATTAGCGATTTAAAAGCCCTCGCTGGTGTCACACGTCGATTAACCGGTGGGAAAAGATCCTCACAGCCACATACCTAATATATTTATATTTAATTACAATAGCCATACCTGATAAAAAGTTTTTTGTACTGAGTTGATATCATTTTGGACACAACAGGGCAGTATGTATTACTTGATGTATTTATTTTTTAACTGAATAGCGCATTCTGGCTGTTTTTAAACTTGTACATTATTCTTAAATTGAAAACAAGAATAAAATGGGTTTAGTTCTGATATTTGTATCATTTTATCTAGAAATAAATTGTGTATAATTAATTTTTTAGAAGATATGAGGCTTTTAGTGTTTACTTTTTTGACATGACTTTAATCCCTCGTCATAGCAAAACAATTTGAGATATTCAATAGCCATTCACAATTTAGCTTCTTTAAAGGGGTCCTATAATGGTACATGCACTTTTACAAGTTGATTGTACTGACATGTGTGTTGGCAGTGCCTGTACACAACCATCATATAATGATAAAAATCCATCCAGTGTTTTTGTTTTAATCTCCTTATATGTTTTCCCCTGCCTCAAATCACGCCGTTCGACCGTGTGACGTCACACGCTCGGAAGCCCCTCCCGCGATTGTTGATTGACAGCCGGGTTTCAACACAGACCCGCCCTTGCTCGTGAGCCAGCTGTCAATCATAGTCTGCGCGGACCGGCGCGGTCATTGTTGATATGCTGGAGCTGTCTATGAGCAGAATCGCGTCTAAGCGATTGTGGTGTTCTGTTCTTGGGTGTAATTACGAACGCAGCAGTCATTTTAATGTTCCTAAATCCGAACCGCTGAAGACGCAGTGGCTGAGTTTGTTTTCGAAGGGAATATTCCCCACGAGCAACGTCAATGCTCTCATGTTTGCGCGAATCATTTCACACACCAGACTGCTTATAAACGAGGAGGATCAGTATAAAGCTGGTTTTGCTAAGAAGCTGCTCCTGGACCGGTACCAGCTATTCGTGTTCCTGCTGAACCTCCAAAATAACTGAAGTGAGTGTAACGTTTTATTAATCTTTAATATTTATATTAATCTTTGCAAATCGCTAGATGCACGCTTCACAATGAATGCGTCTAAGGTTTACACTCACGGTACATTACGGCATGTTTTCTATGTACGACGTTCTCAATATAATTCATAATCCCACGTCTATAATGAACAACGCGTTATGGTTATTGTGTTACAAACGGTGTACACAGAACAGAGAGGCGGGTGAGCAAAGCTCATTATCATTTAAAGTCATATGCACTGAAACGGCGTGCTGAAAACAGAGCTGTTTTTGACCAGGTAAAATAAGTGTTTTCTTACAATACTAATGAGAATTTTTAATTAAAGTATATTACAAAGTTTTAATTTAGACTCTAAAGAATCATATTAGCTTGTACAAAAATGCCATTATATGACCCCTTTAATGTATTTTCATCATGTTGAAAAAGTTTGGTGGGAATTAAATAAACCACTTAAGAGGAGTGGGTGAAAAATCAGAGGCTGATTTTGCCAAAAAATCTGACTTCCTGTTGATCCGAGCTAATGACTGTTAATTAGAAAGTTGTCCGGCTCTAGGAGAACAATATACATACCGATTTTTGTTACTGTAGGTAAAACTAATACCCCATTTTTGACTAAAGGTGGCGCTACTGAGCCCCTCACCACGCCCGTTTCTGAAACTTTGCACATGTCTCCTGGCTAATAAATGAGATGTGTCTGTCGAGTTTCATGCAATTTCAAGCATGTTAAGAGTCTCAAAAGCATAAAAAAAGAATATTAAAGTGCCATGGCAACAATATTTTAGAGATTAAATAATCCTTTCACAGGTCTACATCAGCCGTGTGTTTACATTATACAGATTAAGTTTGAAGCAAATCGGGTAAAAATAAGAGGGTGATTTCAAAGCATTTAGAAAGTGACACACTTCCTGCTGCCAGTTGGTGGCGCTATAACTTTGACTCACAATAGTTACATCCATGTGATCGGCCTCTTACCACGTACACACTGCTGAAGTTTCATCAAGATCAGCTAATGTATGAAGAAGTTATAACACACTTCCTGTTTCACGTTTCTCGCCATAAATTAGTTTCCTCGCCACGGCCAAACCGTTCGAGATATCAAAAATCCGATGGCAATTTTTCATCCTCAATGTCTTGACTTCATGCTGACCGAGTTTCGAGGCGTTTGTTTGAATTCTCTGATGTATTTGGATGCTAAACTATTCTTTATTATAGGCTTTGTACTACACTCACGTTCCAATATCGACAGAAAAAGCATCCACATTCAGACCAAAATAGACGACTTCCTGTTGGGCTGGCTTAAAACTTAGAGCACGAAAGTGGTTTGGCCCGATGAGGTGTATATGTGTACCGAGTTTCATATTATTATACATGCAAGTGTGTTTGATTTATGGACCAAATATTCAGACCAAGTTTATGGACCAAGTTAATTTAATTAATAAACTAATTATATAAAACTATTGTCTATGCACTACAATTAAACTGGTTAAATGCCTTTACTTTATTAATAAAACTTATTTAAAAAATACAAGGCTTAAGACATTTATTTTCTTTTTTAATGCAGGCCAAACCACACAGCAGTGAAATGGTTAATCTAACCCCCCTCCCCCTTCCCCTACACACACACACACACACACACACAGACAGGCACAGACACAGAGATATGGCAAGCCATTTTAACATTTGTGTTCATGCGACGAACAACCGTATAAGTCCAAAAAAAACAAAAATTGAGATAACCATGTGACTTGAATGTATGTGTGCCACTTTGTATACAGAATCACTTTGGGGGGTGTGTTCGCGCGACCAAAACTCTGTATTTTAAATTTTAAAATAGTCTCACGCGGAAAAAACGTTTATGTCCACTAACGAAAAATGGAGACGCCGGTTGCTTTCATGTCCGCTGCGAACATTAAAAGGCAAAACCTCGGCAAAAAAAGGAGAGCGAACATGAAAGAATGGAAGGACAGAGCAAGGAAGTCTTTGAGGGATGCTGGGAAACCATATGTGAACCGGAGAGGAGAGCAAAAACGAGGAAAAAGTCCACCGAAAGAGGTGAGTGAAAGAACCATATACAAAGTATCTAACTTACTGTTGCAGTCAGAGGGGCGTGTAGGCTCCTGCGCGTCGTCTACTACAGTTCATTCATATAGCTCACTCTGTTTAACGGATCAATTCATGAATGGGTCGAAATTAATGCTGTAGGCTACTACTCCTTATAACCGAGGATAAATGAATCGAAACATTATAGCTGCGTTTGATGTCTGGCTAGCCAGTTACTTTGTAACGTAGCTGGTTACAGTCAGGGGGCATATTACTGGGCGTCTAACGTTACTAATGTTCATACAGCTCGGACTGTTGATCAAGTCATGAATGGGTCGAAACGAATCAAGTCATGAATGGGTCGAAATGAAAGCTGAGAAAATTAGACTTTGATTGCTTTATGTCTTCACTGAAATTAGTAAAAAATAAATAAATAAAAAGTCATTGACGGGTTTAAAATATTTTGATATACTTTTTGGATCCCATGTTACCATTTATGCAACACTTTGTTTTGTAATATTGTATGCTATATTTGTTTGTTACTCATTTTTTAATAAATAAAATAAATAAAAGGTAATAATAAAAAAATGCATTGATTGTGTAAGCTGTTATATATTATAGGTAGTAACCTTAATAGCTGCTAATAGCTCTAGTGTTCCATAGCTATATATATAAAAAACGCTAATGTGACTTTGTTTTTGTTAAGGGCAAGGTGTGCAAGGAGACGTGTCCCAGGCAGTGTTCAAGCCTAACAGAACAAAGAAAACTCCAGCTCTTCACAGAGTTTTATGCTGTCTCTTATAAGAGGCAGCAGGCTATCATTCTCTCTGGTTTGGAGCAGGTAGGCTAACTTAAGCAATTCATGACCATTCATGTCAACAGTATGCAATGCATCACAATGTAGGCCCATGAAATAACCAGTGAATTGAATACTACTGTATGCCTTCAATTCACTAAGACTGCACATGTGCCTGATCACTGTAAATGTTCAATTGTGTGAGGATGGATGAAGGATGATCAGCATCAAGTAGGCCACCAAGTGCATTACAGTCAGACACAGCGCTTTGGTGCCCTAAAAGGCTTATTCATTCTCCTAACCAAAGCCTACTCACGTACTTAATTCATTGTTAAAAGCGCTATATAAATGAAGATTGTTTCAAAGCAGCTTTACAGAGATAAACATATATAATTTAAGGTAACAGATTGTTTTGGCGTTATAGCGGTTCTTGAATAATGTTACTTCCAGCTAAAGTTAACTTTAATTGATTCACCTCCGTCGAAATGATCAGACTTTAAACGCGAACCTGTGATTAACGCTGACGGCGTTCACATGCTCATTCAGAATTCTATAGTTATGTGCTTTTTAAAATATGTGCGCAGGTTTGTAATTCATACAACCCAGCCTAAACAAACTACTTTTCTTGCCTATAAATTTTGATACAGAATTTTGTTTTATTTTATCACTTCGGGGTACGCGAGCCGGAATTCACAACGCTTTATCTGTAGAGTGGGAAAGGGATCCTCCATAGGGAGAGGATAGTGGACACTTCAGCACTGCATTGTCATCGGGTCCAGGCGAATCTCCTTCGTCAGATCTGGACACGGCCTGGATCCGGCAGGCTGCGGGAAAACCTCGGGATAAACAAAGACACTAATATTAGCGTAGATGCCATTCTTCTTATGATGTAGCGAGTACATCAAGATTTAAGGGAAGTGTTCCCAGTTCCGGCTGACCTAATCTATGCAGCCTAACATTGAATTTATAGAAGTCTATAATGTATTATGTGTATGCTAGGTCAAAGAGATGTGTTTTTAGTCTAGCTTTGAACTGACAGAGTGTGTCTGCTTCCCGGACAATGGTAGGAAGACTGTTCCAAAGTTTTGGTGCTAAATAGGAAAAGGATCTACCGCCAGCAGTCGATTTAGATATTCTAGGTATTATCAACTGGCCGGAATTTTGAGATCGCAATAGACGTGAAGGACTATAATGCGTTAAGAGCTCGCTCAAGTACTGCGGAGCTAAACCATTTAGTGCTTTGTAGGTAATCAACAATATTTTAAAATTTATACGATGTTTAATAGGGAGCCAATGCAGTGTTGACAGAACCGGGCTAATATGGTCATATTTCCCGGTTCTGGTAAGAACTCGAGCTGCGGCGTTTTGAACTAGCTGTAGTTTGTGTATTAAGCGTGCAGGGCAACCACCCAGTAGAGCATTACAATAATATAGCCTTGAGGTCATGAACGCATGGACTAAATGTTCCGCATTTCCCAATGAGAGCATATGGCGTAATTTAGATATATTTTTAAGATGGAAAAATGCAGTTTTACAGATACTAGACACGTGGCGTTCAAAAGAAAGGTTGGTATCAAATAGCACACCCAGGTTCCTAACCGACGACGAAGACTTGACAGAGCAGCCATTAAGTGTTAGACAGTATTCTGGGTTATTACGTGTGGAAGTTTTTTGTCCAATAATTAGAATCTCTGTCTTTTCAGAATTTAGTAGTAGGAAATTACTAGTCATCCAATTTTTTATATCAGCTATGCATTCCGTTAATGTTGTGAATTGGTAAGTTTCGTAGGGTTTTGAAGAAATATAAAGCTGAGTATCATCGGCATAACAGTGAAAGCTAACTCCATGTTTCCTAATGATATCTCCTAATGGTAGCATGTACAGAGTGAACAGCAGCGGTCCTAGTACTGAGCCTTGTGGTACGCCATACTGAACTTGTGATCGATAAGACATCTCTTCATTTACTGCTACAAACTGATAACGGTCAGTTAAGTATGATTTAAACCATGCTAATGCAATTCCACTAATGCCAACATAGTTTTCTAGTCTATTTAAAAGAATATTGTGGTCAATGGTGTCAAATGCAGCACTAAGATCGAGTAACACTAATAGAGAGATACAACCACGATCGGATGATAAGAGCAAATCATTTGTGACTCTAATGAGAGCGGTCTCAGTGCTATGGTACGGTCTAAATCCGGACTGAAAATCCTCGCAGATATCATTTCTTTCTAGAAAGGAACATAGTTGTGAAGATACTGCTTTTTCTAATATCTTTGACAGAAAAGGCAGATTCGAGATCGGCCTGTAATTGACTAATTCTGTAGGATCAAGTTGTGGTTTTTTAACAAGCGGTTTTATCATAGCCAGTTTAAAGGTTTTTGGTACGTATCCTAGAGACAAAGATGAATTAATGATATTAAGAAGAGGATATATGACCTCTGGAAACATCTCTTTCAGTAGCTTAGTCGGTATAGGATCTAACATACAAGTTGTCGATTTAGATGAATTAACGAGTTTGCAGAATTCTTCCTCTCCTATAGCAACAAATAAATCAAATTTTTCCTCAGGGAGACTACAATGCACTTCCTGATGCGATACTGTGGTAGACGGTTGCATAGTTATAATTTTGTCCCTGATATTATCAATCTTATAAGTGAAGAAGTTCATAAAGTCATCACTGCCGTGTTGCTTTGACACTTCTGAGCTTGAAGCTTTCTTTTTCGTTAGTTTAGCCACTGTTTCAAATAAATACCTAGGATTATGTTTATTTTCTTCTAATAGGTTTGAAAAATAAGCAGATCTAGCAGCTTTTAAAGCCTCTCTGTAAGCAATTGAGCTCTCTTTCCACGAAATCCGAAATACCTCTAGTTTAGTTTTCTTCCAGTTGCGCTTCATTTTTCTGGCTGCTCTCTTTAGGGCCTGGGTGTGCTCGCTGTACCACGGCGTTGGACTATTTTCTTTAATCTTCTTTAAGCGCAACGGAGCAACTGTGTCTAAAGTGCTGGAAAAGAGAGAGTTAAACGTTTCTGTTGCAATATCGAGTTCTTCTAAGCTATCTGGGATGCTGAGATGATGAAACTGATTAGGAAGATTATTGATAAAGCAATCTTTAGTGGCAGAAGTTATAGGTCTAACGTATTTATAACACGGAGTCGGCTTTGCAGCCTTGGCTAAATGTAATTTACATGAGACTAGATAATGATCTGAGATGTCATCGCTCTGCTGCAGAATTTCAACAGCATCAACATCTATTCCATGTGATAATATTAGATCTAGAGTATGATTACGACAATGAGTAGGTCCT
Source organism: Rhinichthys osculus (assembly GCA_029959095.1). Classification (NCBI taxonomy): domain Eukaryota; kingdom Metazoa; phylum Chordata; class Actinopteri; order Cypriniformes; family Leuciscidae; genus Rhinichthys; species Rhinichthys osculus. The sequence continues at coordinate 24,703,194 of JARWKJ010000018.1, read as the reverse complement.
GACACGTGTTGTCTAACTCCAATTGAGTTTACAATGTCTTTAAATGCCAATCCCAAAGCATCTTTTTCATTATCTACATGTATATTAAAATCACCAACAATTAGTACTTTATCTGCAGCAAATACTAAATCTGATAGAAAGTCCGCAAATTCTTTGATAAAATCTTTATGGTGCCCTGGTGGCCTGTACACAGTAGCCAGCAGAATTCTCAAATGTGATTTATCGTTTACACTATATATTTTTACATTAAGCACCAATACTTCAAAAGAAGTATATTTAAAGCTACATTTCTTAGTGGTTTTGAAAATATTACTATAAATTACAGCAACACCTCCCCCTTTGCCTTTCAGACGAGGTTCATTTTTATAACTGTAATCTTGTGGGGTTGACTCATTTAAAGTAATGTAATCGTTTGGTTTTAGCCAGGTTTCTGTCAAACACAGATATCAAGATTATAATCTGAAATCATATCATTAACTATAAGAGATTTTGAAGTAAGGGATCGAATATTCAGCAACCCAAGCTTTATCATTTGCTCATCTGTATTATATCTGTTTTTTATTTGTTGAACATCAATTAAATTTTTAACCTGACGTTTTTTGGATTTCCAAATTCGGGGAACAGACACAGTCTCTATATGATGATATCTAGGTGAAAGAGGCTCTATGTGATGGGATTTATCTGACCTTGGTGACGTGAGGCCGCTAGCAGACGGTCGGTTTAGCCAGTCTGTCTGCTTCCTGACCTGAGCCCCAGATTGTCATGTTTTAGCTCTAAGACTATGAGCCAAATTACTAGAGAGAAGAGCAGCACCAGCCCAGGAGGGATGGATACCATCTCTTTTCAACAGATCAGGCTTGCCCCAAAAACTTTTCCAATTGTCTATGAATTTTATATTATTCTGCGGACACCACTTCGACAGCCAACCATTCAGTGAGGCCAATCGGCTAACTATCTCATCACTCCTGCGTACAGGAAGGGGGCCAGAGCAAATTACAGTGCCTGACATCGTACTTGCGAGTTCACACACCTCTTTAATATTAATTTTGGTGATCTCCGACTGGCGGAGTCGAACATCATTAGTGCCGACATGAATAATGATCTTAGAGAATTTACGATTAGCATTAGCCAGCACTTTTAAATTTGCTTTGATGTCAGGCGCTCTGGCTCCCGGCAAACATGTGACTATGGTGGCTGGTGTCTCTATTTTCACGTTCCGTGTGATCGAATCACCAATTACCAGGGCACAATCAACAGAATTCTCAGTGGGTGTTTCACTGAGTGGGGCAAATCGATTTGTTATGGGAATCGGAACGGAAGAGTGGTTCTTTGATCCGCGACTAGAGCGGTGATCTCTCACAGTAACCCATCTGCCCTGCTGCACGGGTTCTACTTCAGCCGGAACTGAATCATGTAAAGAGTATGCTAGGCGCATCCAAAACACTATCTAAAGATCTAGCATTCTTACCATCCTCAATTAAAGTTTGGATGCGTGTCTCTAGTTCTGAAATCTTCTCCGTCAGCCTGACTGTCTCCTTGCATTTATCACATATAAATCCTATATTGCCATCGGAGAAGGCTATACTAAACATATGACATGTGACACAGGTGACAATAACAGGACAGGAAGACATTACTCACCGTGTTTGTTGACTGATTTCTTACTTACCTGGACTTTATGAACTCAAAGGCGCGGGCGCGCGAGAGAAAATAAATATATAAATGAGCGCACGGGTGGCGCGTTAGCAGGCTAACGTTAGCGAGTTACTAGCGTGCTGTGTTAACAATAACGGAAGCTAGAGATGTAAGGTTAATCTGAGATGTTGGGTAAGCTGTATTTAGTAGTATAAACAACTAGATAGTAAATGATGGCTCAAAACATAAAGAAATACGAGGCTCAGGCGGAGCTTACAGCCTCGAAGCAAACAAACACACAGCAGGCAGCGAGGCAGACAGGAGCAATCCTTAATGACCTTAACCTGACAGCTCTACAATACGGCTAGCCTGCTACGCTATGGTAAATGTCTTTTTACTTCATGTCTTTTTACTTCTAGCACAAGGTGAGTCGCAGACGACCACGTGGGCCTGACACTGAGATTACTAAGAGGAAGTACACCTTCAAGTACCATGTGCAACAAGGAGGCCAAAGACTTGCTGTTTGTAAACTCACATTTATGCCAGTCTTTCAACTGACCAACAGTCGCCTACAGGCAAGTTTTATATAGCCTAGCCTTTTCCGTTTGTTAACTTTTTATTACATGCATGATTTTAATTAGATAAATTGTCCATAACATATTTATTTAAAGTTACTTATCTTTGAAAAGGTTATTCAAGAAAAGTTAGGCAGTCAGTCTGAGGGAACAGAACAGGTAGCTAAAGTCAGGTCTCCATTAGAGGACTTCAGAGGAAAACATAAGAACAGGTAAGTAAAAAAAAAACAAATCTTGAAGGACCTCATGCTCTCGTCCTGTTAGTTTTTAAAGCTGCACCATTGTCACACCTACAACATTCCCTGGTCTAATGGTGCACTGGACGCTGGCATTATAGAGCGTTGGGTGCCTTGCCACCCTATAACCCAAGTGTGCACATACCGTAATGGTTAGGATTCAGCTCACTGTTGTTGCCCAGTCAGGAAACTTATTTTTGCACTTTGAAATCGATATCAGAGATAAAGTGCTATGCAAATGTAATGTATGATTATTCTTTGTATCATTACAACATGTGGATCTTAAAGGGATACTTCAGCTCTGGAAAGATTAATGTGTATTTAAAATGGGTCATTTATGTAGTAGAAATGTGAAATTATTTTTGAATGGAGCCTTCTAAAAGCCAGAAAATGTATTTTTGATTTATGGGGATGAAAGACAACAACTCCCAGATTGCAATGCTAAAACGCACACATCAATCAATCACATGTTTAGCATCCATGTAAACACTACATTCAGATTCACAAATCGGAATAAATTCAGTTAGATTGAAACAAAAGGTGTGCATGTAAACAATGACAATTTTTGCGTCATCGGAGGATTTTTTCCAGACAAAAAATACATAAATCTCTCATCTCGGGGATATGAGGGAGAAAAGCATGGTAATTCGAAAATACTAAAAAGAATTAGGTTTTCTAATGATACAAAGCTTAATGCTAAATCCTGAAGTATCCCTTTAATGACTGTATGTGAAAAACAAAATCCTATAGTTTAGAGGAATGTTTATAATTATACATTTATGGTCACAGAAACAATGCAATTGTGCAAAACAGACCAGCATAGTTTATTATATTTCCCTTGTTCATGAGTTGTGGTGTTTATTTTTTAGGCCTCATAGCATTCATCCTGCAGTGAGAGAGGGGATAAGAGAGCATATCTTGAGCTTCCCACGCCAGGGAGGGAGATGTGGAGAGGGAGTACCTGAGCCCTGATTTAAACCTGCTCCGCATGTTCCGCCTGTACAAGGAACACAATCCAACATCCACTGCAAAGTTCTGGCTCTATAGGGACATCTTCAAGCAGCAGAACCTCAGTTTTGGGGAGCCAAGAAGTGACACTTGTGCGAAATGTGATGCCCTGTTTTTAAAATTAACAGCTGCTACAACAGAAGGAGAAAGGTTGAAGATCGCAGCCGAGAGTGAGCTTCACCACCGGAAAGCTGAAAAAGCATACACCCAGTTGCAGGCTGACACAGAGTGGGCCAAAGCCAATGATGACTGCCATGTCATTTGTATCGACATGCAGGGGGTAGTGTTCACGCCAAACCTGACACACTCCAACGTGTACTATCAACGGCAGCTGGCCAACTACAACCTCTGTATCCAGGAGATGGGCACTGACGATCCTCCTACAATGTGCCTCTGGCATGAGGGCATCGTTCACAGAGGTTCCATCGAGGTGGCAAGCTGTCTTTTGAAGTGGGCAGAAACATCTTTTGCTCCCCTGCAAAGGCAAAGGAACGGAAGCTCGTCATCTATAGTGACCGATGCTGTGGGCAGAACAACAACTGGCGAGTCCTAAACCTCATGGCCCTGCTCGTATCTAGAGGGTACTTCAGTCAGATAGAGCAGAAGTTCATGGTGTCTGGTCACTCCTTCCTTCCCTTTGACCGTTCCTTTGCCACGCTGGACAAGAGGCGTAAGGTGTCCACACTCCACACCCCTAGCGATGTCGCCGAGATGATCCGTGGAGCCAGGCAGCAGCATCCATTCAAAGTCATTGAGATGAAATGTCTGGACTTCAGGCAGCTCCCTGATGCAACATTAAATCGTCCACCTGGCTTGCTAATCACATCCATGATGTGGTTGAAAGTGACAGGTAAAAAATAAAAGAGTAGGTCTTCTGAGATTAACAGTGTTGGGGATATGTGCGTGAAAGAAGAATCTTTATTGAATTTCTTGTTGAATCATGATTTCAGCTGCTGATCCATGGTGTGTCCACACAAAAGGGAGCCACAGCCTCTACGAGGGATGGAAGACCTGGCTGATCACCAAACAGAGGAAGAATCAACCACCTCCAGCTCCCTTGTTCTCCACCACGTATGCTCGTGCTTATGAGGACCCTCTGCCCGTCAAGAAGGAGAAGCACCGGGATCTTATGAAAATGCTAGCCTACATGCCAGCGGAGGCCCAAGCATTTTATGGGGCATTAGAATGCGAAGAGTAGCCTGGTATGTGTAGGTCATGTGCAGGGTAAGGTGGGGTATATTGTGTATATTGTGTAAAATTAATCATAATAGTAGTTGTAGTTTATCTTGTATGCCTTATATTATGTTGTATAATAGGAATATATAGTTATTTATTTAGTAAATGAATGAATGGGGTGATTTATGAAATGTATTATAAAATGGTAAACTAGCATATGGAACCATAGCAAGGAATGATGATGATGTATGTCTGTATTGTAAATATGTATTGTTTACAGTTATTACTGTTGTTTATTGTTTGTATGTATTGTTGATTGTATGTACGGTTTATTGTTTGTACTGACGTTTATTTTCTGTACTATAAGTAGGCCTATGTATTGTTCATTGTTCGTACTGTATTGTCTGTGTTTTTGTTCTGTGATTTATGTTGGTAAAAAAATAAAAGAAATTGAAAGAAAGAAATGTTTAATATTTTCTTTAAGGTTCTGTTACTGTATTAAAACTAAGACAAAGGAATCAAATCTCCAGTGGTTTAAAGTGATATGATGAATTGGACTTATACTGTTATTCCACATTAACTGGACTTATACTGTTCTTCCACATTCCAGAAATGTAAATTACTCTAACTTTTTATTTTTAAGATTGATACTAAAAAATCTTATCTCATTAGAATTGTGAAACTTTTGTTGTCTATCTTCAAGTAAAAAAAAAAAAAATATATATATATATAATATTCAGAGTCCAAATTAAAAAAATGTTATTATTCAAAATTTGAAAATATGGACCTATATGGTTCTTCGTCTCAAGCCCTCATTTAACAGCTAGACTGGATATGTGTTGCAGATGTAATTCAGTATTGCCTAGTCAAAAAGAACATTTCAGATATCCGCAACTACATTCTTCCTATCCATAATTGTCATTTCAGATATCCACAAAGACATTCTTCCTAGGACATTTGTATGGGGTTTATCAATACAGATATCTACAATTCATTTGAAGATATCCACTATGTGAATTACGGATATCTGCAACTGAATTGTAGATATCTGTAATTCCAGTTTGAGATATCTACAATTTGATTCTGACTAGTCATAACTCCAGTTCAAGATATCTTTAATTAACCTCAATTCAAGATATCTACATGTTCCTTTTCAGATATCTTAAATTAAGTTTTGACTAGGCGAAATTACGTTGTAGATATCTGTAACTGGAATTATGACTAGTCAAAATGGCGTTGTAGATATCTCAAACTGGAGTTAGGGATAGTCATAATTTAATTGTAGATATTTATTATCAAGTTATAGATATCTTGAAATTAATTTGGATTGTCATTTAAGATGTGTGACGAGTTGAATGTCGTTTTCAATGACGTCATTGCAGATATCTGTAATTCATTTTTGCCTAGTCAAAACTGAATTACAGATATCTCTATCTGTCGTTTCGACTAGTCACAATTATGTTACAGATATCTTAAATGATAATACAAACTATCCAAAATGTAATTACAAACTATCCAAAATGTAATTACGACTAGTCAGAAAGACGTTGTTGATATCTACAATGTTAATTCCGGATAGTCAAACTTAGCTTTTAAATGTTAAAAGGGCTTGCCATACAGAGACGTAGGCTCAGAGAGAGGCTCACCATATTCAAACCAAAATATCTGACTTCGTGTTGTTCTGAGCTAATGACTGTCAATTAGAAAGTTTTCCGGCTCGAGGAGAACAATATACATACCGATTTTTTAACTGTAGATAAAACTAATCCCCCCACTTTTGACAAAAGGTGGCGCTACTGAGCCCTCACCACGCCCGTTTCTGAAACTTTGCACATGTCTACTGGCTAATAAATGTAATGTGTCTGTTGAGTTTTATGCAATTTCAAGCATGCTAAGAGTCTCAAAAGCATCAAACAAGAATATTAAAGTTCGATGCGTTGCCACGGCAACAGTATCTAAGATATCAATAATCTTTTCACAGGTCTACATCTGCCGTGTGTTTACATTATACACATAAAGTTTGAAGCAAATCGGGTAAAAATAAGAGGGTTATTTCAAAGCATTTTGAAAGTGACACACTTCCTGCTAACAGTTGGTGGCGCTATGACTTTGACTCACAATAGTCACATCCATGTGATCGGTCTCTTACAGCGAACACACTGCTGAAGTTTCATCAAGATCAGTCAATGTATGCAGAAGTTATAACACACTTCCTGTTTCTTGTTTCACGCCATAAATTCGTTTCCTCGCCACGGCCAAACCGTTCGAGATATCAAAAATCCCCTGGCAATTTTTCATCCTCAGTGTCTTGACTTCATGCTGACCGAGTTTCGTGCCGTGTGTTTGAATTCTCTAGGAGGAGTATTTCGAATTCCTGAGCATGGGTTTTCCAAACAACCCTAAATAGCCGACATCCTGTTGGGCTGGGGTAAAAAATCAGAGCATGAAGTATATATGAACCGATGAGATCTATAAGTATACCGAGTTTCATATTATTCCATGCAAGCGTGTTTGATTTATGGACCAAGTTTTCGGACCGCGTTCCAGGGGGCGCTGTCGAGCCCCCCTGCCACGCCCGGGTACCAGCTTCAGCCCGGCCCTGATGGCCGCGGGTTCTGACCCGTGTGCAAAGTTTCAAGAGTTTTTGAGCACGTTAAGGCCCACAAAAGTGCCCGAATAGTCGATAGAACATTTTTTAAAAAACAAGGAAAACAATATAGAACATTTTTTTAAAAATGTATCCTAAGGAAAACAATAGGGCCTTCGCCCTTTCAGGGCTTGGGCCCTAATAAGTCGGAAGAAGAAGAAGAAGAAGAATCCTTAGGAAAACAATAGGGCCTTCGCCTTTTCAAGGCTTGGGCCCTAATAAAGAAGAATAGCAAATAATCCTAAGAAGAACAATAGGGCTCTGCGCCCTTTCAGGGCTTGGGCCCTAATAATAATCCTAAGGAAACAATAGGGCCTTCGCCTTTTCAAGGCTTGGGCCCTAATAATAATAATAATAATCCTAAGGAAAACAATAGGGCCTTCGCCCTTTCAGGGCTTGGGCCCTAATAAGTCGGAAGAAGAAGAAGAAGAAGAAGAAGAAGAAGAAGAATCCTTAGGAAAACAATAGGGCCTTCGCCTTTTCAAGGCTTGGGCCCTAATAAAGAAGAATAGCAAATAATCCTAAGAAGAACAATAGGGCTCTGCGCCCTTTCAGGGCTTGGGCCCTAATAATAATCCTAAGGAAAACAATAGGGCCTTCGCCTTTTCAAGGCTTGGGCCCTAATAATAATAATAATAATCCTAAGGAAAACAATAGGGCCTTCACCTTTTCAAGGCTTGGGCCCTAATAATCCTAAGGAAACCAATAGTGCCTTCGCCTTTTCAAGGCTTGGGCCCTAAAAATAATCCTAAGGAAAACAATAGGGCCCTGCGCCCTTTCAGGGCTTGGGCCCTAATAATAATCCCAAGGAAAACAATAGGGCCTTCGCCTTTTCAAGGCTTGGGCCCTAATTAGGTTCTGTATGGAGCGAATTATGTGTCAAAATTAAACAAACAAATCCAGCATTTTGCAAACAAACTCGATCTGCTTTGTAAAGGAAAAATCGACTTGCGAACAAACTCGATCTGCTTTGCAAAGGAAAACTCGACTCGCAAACAAACTCGATCTGCTTTGCAAAGGAAAACTCGACTCACAAACAAACAGAAAGCAATTTGCAAAAACAAAGGTCAATTTGAGCGAAAATGCAGTGAACCAATATTGTGTTTTAGAAATATAAATAAATGATCCTTGATTTCACAAACAAATACAAACCATCCTACAAATTGCAAGTAACTTTTGAACAAATACCTAATCTAATGCATACAAATGCATATCTGTCTGTTATGATTGTGAGATCTCTCGGCTCGATTTTCTCACAAATGCGTCCAGGCAGATTTTCTCACAAAGGCGTCCAGGCAGATTTTCTCACAAATGCAGATCAGTAACTCCTCTTCTAAAACAGTAGATGGCGCTAAAATAGGGGATTAATTTAGTGCTAGTCTCCCGGGAGAAGCACTGATTTGAAACGCGCTTGCCTTTGCCTACTGCTGAGGAAAAAGTTACTGTCTTATTTGTAATAAACACCTTGAGGTTTTCTTTTGCAAAATGTTTATTACAAGGCCACTGGGCCTTTAACATTGTTGAGGACAAAATGCCACAAGGTAATTACTAGATCTCTGATTTTACACAGACAGATATGAGAACGACAGACTTGTTCAGTGTAGACATAATCACTAATTTAGTCATTTCTCACGCGTCCAATGAAGAAAAAAAATGTAAAAAGCAACATATGATGGCAGAGCTTTCAGCTTAGATTCCCAGAGAGAGTGAACTTCACACATGAATGTTACGTAAATTGTATTGGCCTATTTTCAATTAAAAATTGTGAAATTAGTCAAAATTGTATTAGTTTGCCTGATTATTTTTGTTGGCCATTTAACATTTCTGTCTTAAAACAGCTATCAATTATGAAATATTTAGCTACGGTACTTGCATCTTATCTCACACTTTATGACCATTAACAAATTATCTTGATGCTGTGGAATATCCTTGCAGCACTAAAGTCGAGTTACTACTATATTAGGCAATAATTTCACAACCTTTATTATACACACTGATGAATAATGCATCATCTCACCTGTAGGCTAAGTCACCAAAAACCCTTTATAAAAATAAAAATAATTGTGTACAGTAAATACATGAAGGGAGGTATTGGCACAATTTCACCTGTAGTAAGTCAGTTTTACCAATAGTAACCTTCTACAAGCTTTGGAATTTGAAAATGTCTGTTTTTAAATGTTAAAAGTACTTTTAAATAATAAATTATAGGCTACGTTTTATCGCAGTTGGTGGAATTGCCAGACGTTCCCATGCGCTGTGGAAGCGCGTCAAAGTATTCTCATGTATAAATATGCAGCTATAGCGCACGTAGGGGATTTTGAATTAATATTCATGTCGATTTACAATGGTTACATACTGTTAAAACTAATCCTGCTATTGATATTTTTGTAAGACTGCCAATCATAGAACAGTGTAAAGGGAAAACAAATGTCCGGTGATTGTGAATACCGAACCTAACTTTACCGCGCTCAACCACCGTACGTGCATTTCACGCATTTGTAATGGTTCACGTTCAGCGGGGAGGGAAGGAAGGGAGGTTTGGATGGGGTACACAGTAACTTGTGTGAATGCCCTTGGCGCCGACCCAAGTGTTACTAAGTGCTAATGTGGATTTCTGTCTATATATGTAATAAACCTTTAGCAAAGGAAAACCTCAAGATGTTTATTATAGATAAAGTAAGACAGTAACTTTTTCCTCAGCTGTAGGCGGCAAGCGCTTTTCAAATCAGTGCTTCTCCCGGGAGACTAAATTAATCCCCTATTTTAGCGCCATCTACTGTTTTAGAAGAGGAAGTTACTCATCTGCATGAGAAAATCTGCCTGGACGCATTTGTGAGAAAATCGAGCCGAGAGATCTCACAATCATAACAGACAGATATGCATGATTTGTATGCACTAGATTTGGTATTTGTTCAAAGGTTACATGCAATTTGTAGGATGGTTTGTATTTATTTGTGAAATATTATCAAGGATCATTTATTTATATTTGTAAAACACAATATTGGTTACTCCACTGCATTTTCGCTCAAACTGACCTCTGTTTTTGCAAATTGCTTTCTGTTTGTTTGCGAGTCGAGTTTTCCTTTGCAAAGCAGATCGAGTTTGTTTGCGAGTCGAGTTTTCCTTTACAAAGCAGATCGAGTTTGTTTGCGAGTCGAGTTTTCCTTTGCAAAGCAGATCGAGTTTGTTTCCAAAATGCTGGATTTGTTTGTTTAATTTTGGCACATAATTCGCTCTATAGTTCTGCTGTGGCACTACAAGATATAAAACCCTCCAAGCCATGAATATGCCTCTGCCTGACATCAGGACCATTCAGAGGAGGATGCAGCATGTTAAACTGGAGCCAGGAGTGTTGGGGGAGGTGTTTGATATGCTGAGGCTGAAGGCAGATGGCATGAACGAAATGGAGAAGAAATGTGTGCTCACCTTGGATGAAATGTCCATCACCCCTAGCGTCGAGCTGCATCTGGGAACAGGGAAGAGAGAGTTATAAGGGCATAAGCCATCAAGTTGACAGGTTTATTGCCCAATTAAAAGGTTCCCACGCTCCAAGCCCCGCCCCTTTTCTACCCCATCCACTTCCGGTTTGAACACCTGGACCGTGGGAGTTTTCCCCCTCATGACTAGCCTGCAGATGAATGCATAATTAAATGTGTAGACCAAAGAATTTAAGTGTCACCGCTAGACACCAACACACACACACACACACACACACACACACACACGCACACACACATACTATCACATACTATTGGCTCCATAATGTCTGACCCCCTTGGTGTGTTTGAAACCATGAGGGGTCTGTTTTTTATTTTTCTCTTTTGAAGTTTTGGTGAAGCGTGATTTTGCATGGGTTATTTTATTTTATTGCATGGCTTATCAGCGATGTTTGACCGGTTCTATCGTGAGATTCACCATATGTTTTTCTAGTTGTAAAATCAGCTATCAGACCCCATGCGGAGTTGAAAGAACTTTCTTCGAGAAAGACGTGTTTCGGGGGTCGTTTTACTTAGGGGTTGAGAGGAAAAATGTGTTTTTTAATTTGGGGGTCTTACGAAGACAACAGACTAGCTCATTCGTTCGATATACACTGTGCGAGATCGTCTACAGATTTGATATCCTGCAAAACATGGCCGAAGATCAATACGGTAGGGTATAGTCTATTTCTTTTTTTTTTTCTTTTTTTTTTACAAAAATATTATAACACGATGAACGTGTTAGAGCTGTATATATATATATATATATATATATATATTATTTTTTTTTATTTTATTTTTTAATTTTCTTCTCTCCTTTTAAACATGAAACAGCAGAGGGGTCCGAGGGTGTATATTTTGACGAAGATTTGATGGAAATTTTGAACGAGCTTTGTGAGTAAATTTTCCAAAAAATATTAGTGTTGTTAATATACGCCTGTCTGATTTTAGATGTGGAGTCCTTTCCAGACGGTGTTTCACCTGATGATTTTTTACATGTTTATAATGAAAATTCGTCAGAAGTAGTGTTGTCACGGTACCAAAATTTCAGTATTCGGTACCAATACCAGTGAAAATCCACGGTTCTCGGTACCAATTTCGGTACCAAAGCTTAATTCAGATAAAATTTACATATATTAAAGTGTATATCACAGTTACAAAGATGGAAACTGTAGTATTAAAAACACTTTACAATAAGATTATATTTGTTAGATAACATTAGATAAAATGACCTAACAATAAACCAAAGTTATATACATAGCAATTATTCTCATTGGGGTTAATTAAAAAATATACTAAATACATTTTTTTAAATTAAAAGTTTTCTCTGTTAACATTATTTAATGCACAATGAATGAAGTGAACAAACATGAACAATCAAGTGTTTGTATTAAATAACATTCACAAACATTAATGTTGTAAAAATATATTGTTCACTCAATGTGTTGATGTTAACACATTAAGTAATGTTAAAGAATGGTATCTTATTGTAGTGTTACCAAACTATACAGGAGATAAAACATGTTTTATTTGACTTAACTGTAGCCTACTTTTATTTAATCCAAAACTGCCAAAAATGTCACTCTTGCCTGTCTTCAAAACTTGAGAACCCTGTAGCTGATTTCTAATGCAAGGGCTAGAAATCAATTAATTCTTTGCTGATACTTCCTCGTCATCACGGAGAGCGCAGTTTGCACCGCTTTCTCCTTCTCTCCACAAGCGCTCGCTCTCGCATGTCTCCGCTATGCAACCATAAACAGTGACGCGCCTGGAAAAACAAGCTCGCACGTCGCTTCTATTATGAGTGCGCTTCCCGCGCGCCTACATTTGAAATTTGCACGCACAAAAAACGTGCTGTGTGAACGGCCCTTTATGGCAACGTGACATTAGCCTAATTCAACATATGTCCATATGTGGCTCTTTCCTCCTTTCTTGTCAACAAGTGGATTCAGAGCCAACGCATTAGCAGCGCCGCCGGTCGCCATGTCTCAGTGTTTTTAAGAAGAGGACGCAACTCTGCACCTTTCGGACAGCGCATCAAGAACCGGATTAACCCGGTACTCGGTACCTAGAAAAGCTGGTACCGTAACCGTTCATTTTTTTTAGTACCGACTTGGTACCGAAGTACCGAGTTTTTTGACAACACTAGTCAGAAGTGAATAACTTCGAAAACATATTATCACGCACCCCCAGTCACGTGCTAGGGTGCTCAGGGCAGGTATTGGCGAATGTAGCGACCGGCCCATTGGATGAGGCTGGTAGGTCGTACGACAACGTCACACCTTGGGGAACACCAGAGCTGTCGAGCTACGGGTCATCACCCAGATCCCACGAAAGTGATACGAGTTCGGATCGGGATACGCATGAGGAACCTTCATCCAGTGACGGGACAACACAATCTGATGCTCGGGGCGGTCTCAGAGGTTCCGGACGCGGAATTAAACGTCTTCGAGAGGTTTATGGGGGCTATAATTCTGACAACGGGGAAGAGTTAGAATATCCATGCGAAGGTGTGCGACGATGTTTTTACCTTATCCTATTTTATATTTCCTAGAATTATTTTATATTTCCTAGAACTCTAAAATAATAATTGAAATGTTTTTATTCTCCAGAGCAAAACTGTGAGGCGCAATGCACGTCCAGCTCAACCCCATGTAGGAAGCGGTTTTCGGATTTATATCACGGATCCGAATCGTTTGTGAACTCTCCAAATGACAATTGTGAGTTGCAAATTTTTTACATATTTTATCTAACAAATATTTCATATAATAACCTATTATTATGTTTCATCTAGCACAAAATTACGATGAGGTATATCACGGAACCGAATCGCTTGTGAACTCTCCGGATAACGGTGAGTTACATTTTTTTTACATTATGTTTTATCTAACAAATAATTCATATAATAATGTAACATTATGTTTCATCTAGCACAAGAATACGACGAGAGGGGTTTAGAGTTTTTCTTACAATCCCAGGACGCGGTGTTGGACACCTTCGATTCTGACCAGGATTCATCAGATAGCGGCAGTTCTGAGGACTCTACAGAATGTTTCAGACCCCTATACAGATGCTGTGATGTCCAGAACCTGAGCCATGACATGCTTCGCAGCACCAACCGGAATTTTTTACGGATTTTAGAAGTTGCTAATCAACCTTTATCGTTTCAACAAACCGAGGCCATTGTGTGCGAGTTTCAAAGCGAGGTTGTCACGCTTCTACACAGAGTGATAGACCAGCAGAATCGCCATACGACTGATTTAAGGAGCGCTGTTGATTTTTTTGGCGTTTGTCATGAGCAAACTTTGAGCGAAAACCGGCAATTACGTAGTGAGGTTTTAGCAGTGCGCGGGGAAATTACGCAGGCACAGGAAGACCTGCAGCTACAGACAATTGCATTGTCGCTATTCTCAGAGAGACTAAATATTCTTCAAAGACTATTACGGGAAATACATGAAGTCCTCATGAGAAGGTGATGATCATTTCCTTATTTTTAATTCAAACGAGTGGTGTTTTGTTTAATTTGATTGATATTCCTATATGTATCTGTTTTAAAACGTAGTAGTGACTAGTTATTGATGTCATTGTATTTCTGTCACGAATTGTTGTCAGTAGCCTACATGTTAACGGGGGTATTATTGTTTATGTGGTAGTCCTACACATGCTTTTGTTTTACACGATTTAAATAAAACATACCAAAATGCTTTCTAAAAGAGCGCGCACAGACTCAGACTCTGAAGCCGAAGAAACCGAAAGATCTAGACGTCACACTAACAGTTTACGTCTTTTAATAAATGAGCAGTTACGAATGATAAACACAGATGGTCTAACCACAACCAAACTATTGCGAAATATAATAGCAGAGCAAGAAAATTTGGGGGAAATACCCGTACATGGCAATAATGAAAGCGCACAGACAGGAGTGAGGGTGTCTGGTCGAACGAACCCGCAGCCCCCTGAGACGAGTTTGAGCCAGACAGAAATACGCAGTCTTGCTACTGAGGGTGGCCGCGTGGGTGATTTCACAATTATCCCGAGACCGCGTTTCAACGGGGTAGAAATTAATAGAACGCTTAATCTCAGCGAAGTAGACACAAATGATTTAGCTGCTTTTAATATTCATCTGCATAACATTTTAAATGAGATTGTAGATTTTTCTCAACTGATGGCCGGTGAAACAGGATATATCAACATTGCGTTGTCTGGAGAAAGTTTACCCACGTCCATAAATGCCGTTTTAACACCCGAGAATAATCATGACCCGTCATTATTTATCGAACAGCTTGAACAAGCAACACAGAGCAACAGTGAAATTTGCACTGATACAGCACTATCGTTACAGATTTCGGTAGCCATGGACAGACCTGGAGGGGGTCGCAGAAGAATTACAAGTCATGCGATCAGCGAGAGCGTAGAGAGGAATAAAATGCATTTATTCAGCCCTACAAATTTCGAAAATAATATGTGTTTGAGTTTTTGTCTAGCCTATTTCCTTAATCCGTCGCTTACTGATCAACAATTACGAAGACCTGCGTACGAAATCCATACAGGTTGCGGCTTCGCACCACATGATAAAATAGGGTATCACAATTTGGCTGTTTTCGAAAGAAAATATGATCTAAAAATTGTGGTATTTCATCGAGACTGCTCAGGGAAGCTACAAGTGTACAAAAACATGGATGAAATTCATCCAAAGACTGTGCATTTGTATAATCACGAGGGACATTACCATCTAATAAAAAATTTGAAAGGTTTTATAGGGAATAGCTATGTCTGTCAATTCTGCAACAGAGGACACAACGATATACGCACACACAGATGTAAATATGTATGTAAAGTGTGCAATACGGCCGAATGTCGAGCACATACTACAAACTCTAGACAATGTCCAGATTGCCTCAGATATTGTAGCAATACCTTCTGCTACAATACGCATAAAAAATCACGAGTACCTGGTGAAAGATCGCAGTGTGATACCCTGCGTTTCTGCTCGAAATGTCACTCTATTTATAGGGTTGTGATAAACGCCGATAAGATAAAACCCCACAGCTGTTCTCCAAAGTGTTGCGTACATTGCAAAGAGGTCTTGCCAGATGATGGCGGCCACGAATGCTATATTCAACCGCTTAAGTCTGAAACACATGATAAAAAATACATTTATTACGATTTTGAAACTATGTTTGAAAATGGCAGGCATACAGCTAATTATGTATGTGCAATGACACACGATGGTGAGACGTTTGAAGCAGCTGGTACAGAATGTGTAGAGCTTCTGGTTAAACACTTTAGACATATGAAATACGCAGGCTTTACATTCATAGGACACAATTCGTCGGGCTTTGACAATTTTATACTGGCGGAACACCTTGCAAAAGAGGGGTTAACACCGAAAATTATTATGCAAGGATGTCGTATATTATACATGTACGATCCTGTGTTTAGACAGCGATTTGTCGATTCTTTTCAATTTATCCCTATGTCTCTGGCAAAAATACCCGCAGCGTTAAACCTGGGTGTGTGTGTTAAGGGTTTTTTCCCCCATCACTTCAATAGGTTGGAGAATGCAAATTACGTGGGGCCCTATCCGGCAAAAGAGTTTTACGGTTATGACACCATGAGTCAAACCGAGCGCTCTAGATTTGATCGTTGGTACGCAGGTGTATCAGGGGTCTTTGGCTTCAAAAAGGAGCTCGCTTTTTACTGTCGGAATGACGTGGTTATTTTACGCCTAGCATCTATAAAATATCGTGAAGAATTCATCGAATGTACAAACATTGATCCGTTTAAATCAGTGACACTTGCTGGAACGTGTATGAAAGTGTTCAAACTAATTTCCTTGCACGTGACACCCTGGCTCTCACACACAGTCACGCATACATTAATCAGTATAAAACTTTCTCAAACGCGTCTATACAGTGGTTGGAGTATTACATGAAGAAACAGAACGTGGATGTGAGACACGCATTGAACCACGGGGAAGCCAGTTTCGGGCCCTATCATGTTGGCGGTTATTATGTGAGTAAAGAGGGTGTCAAAACAGCTTTAGAGTATTTAGGATGTTTCTACCACGGTCATTGTTGCAGATTTAAGGCTGAAGAAATTAATCCCTTATCAAGAGTGTCTTTCGGGGCACTCAGGAGACAGTCGGATGATAAACTAGAAGCCCTTCGTAAAGTGTATTCCTTGCGCGTTATTTCTATGTGGGCCTGTGAGTGGGAGGCTGCAAAACAAACAGATCCTGCGGTGATACAATTTATGAAATCTTACGAAGCGCCCGAGAGATTGAAACCACGCGATGCTCTTTACGGAGGGCGTACAAACACGTATAAGCTATACCACAAAACAGCCGAGGACGAGCGGGTGGATTATTATGATTTCACATCCTTGTATCCGTACGTACAATCATGTAAAACTTATCCTATTGGCCACCCTAAAATAATTTTTAAGGATTTCGAACCTATAGAGAATTATTTTGGGCTTGTCAAAGCCACCGTCCTCCCCCCTCGCAAGCTGTATCATCCAGTTCTGCCCTACAGAAGCGGTGGTAAGCTAATGTTTCCTTTGTGTAGGACTTGTGCTGAGAACCAGATTCAGACCCCTCAGTGCTGTCACACGGACGAGGACAGGTGCATGACAGGCTCGTGGGTTTCTGTCGAATTACAGTGAGCTATTCAACACGGATATGAGGTGTTGAAAATAGATGAAATCTGGCATTTTGAACAGACATCTGACAGCTTGTTCAGTGATTATGTAAAAACATTTCTAAAATTCAAGCAGGAAGCCTCTGGCTTTCCCTCACACGTGGTGACAGACGAAGATAAGCAGTCTTAAGTCAACGATTATCTTGAAAACCAAGGGGTTCAACTAGACATTTCTAATATTTCATGCAATTCTGCAAAAAGATCCATAACCAAGCTAATTATGAACACTTTATGGGGTCGCTTCTCACTTCGCAGCCATCTCCCCACCGCCGAGCTTCTGACAGAACCTGAAGAGTTCACACAGCGTCTTTTTAGCAACGCATATGTGATAAAACATTTCTCTTTTGTATCTGACTCCGTGGCTTTAATCCAATGGTCTTACGCGCAGCAAGACCCCTCTCCGACTCGTGATGTTAACGTGTTTATCGGTGCGTTCACCACCGCATACGCACGACTCGAGCTCTATAATCTTTTGAATAAATTAGATAAGAGAGTCCTTTATGCCGATACAGATTCTGTTATCTTTGTATCGAAAAACGGAGATTGGATTCCTGAGACAGGACCTTATCTCGGTCAGCTCACGAACGAATTAGAACCGTCAGACTATCTGGTTGTATTTTCAGCATCAGGACCTAAATCTTATGGGTTTGCCACTAAAAATTGTCATACGTGTCTCAAAGCTAAAGGGATAACACTTCACGCTAAGAACGCACAAATAGTCACGCTGCAGAGTCTGATAGGTCTTGTGCGCTCATATGTTGAGACAGGTGCCAGTACGCACCTGCTCGCTAGCACGGACACCATCACACGCAATAAGTCGCGCTTCACGCTGCATAATAAAACAGTTGTGAAGACGTTCAGAATCATGTATGACAAGCGTGTCCTTCTACCAGACTACACAACATTGCCTTACGGGTTTTAACAATATTTGTGAATATGTGTGAAACAGATGTTTTTGACCATAGGCTGCGGCATCCTTTTTCCGGGGTTGTTAGTGGGCCGAGCAATAGCGGCAAGACTTTTTTTGTGAAGACTCTAATGTATAACTCAGACAGAATGTGTTCTGTGAAGTTTGATAATTTTGTGTGCATATATACCTCCTGGCAACCTTTATACGATGAATTGTTGCATGCTTTTGATATTTAATTCATTGAAAATATTCCTAAGAAACTGGATGATAAATCTTTATTTCCTCGCGATAAAAGATCCCTTTTAATTTTGGATTATGTCATGTCTCAAGCAGCATGCAATTCTGAAGTCGAGAGGGTTTTTACGCAGTACACTCATCACAATGGGATTAGTTGCTTATTATTGGTGCATAATCTTTTTTTCCGGGGTAAATCTACCAGGGGCCGTATTCACAAAGAATTTTAAGGCTAAAAGTAGCTCCTAACTGGCGAATTTAGGAGCAACTCCTAAAAATAATGGGCGTTTGACTCCTAAATTTAGGACTCCTAATGTTTTTCACTAAGAGTAATTCACGAAGCATTTTAGCCCTAAAAGTAGCACCTAAGTCTGGGACAGCTTAAAAGAAGTCAAGAGGACTCCTAACTCACTAAGACCTATTCACAAAGGATCGTAGCGCACACCGCCTCTCGCAGTCGTCCGGGGTCCGCGACACAAGCGGGAATGCTGCATTGATCTGCAAACAAATCATCTCCCATTCTCACGCTTAGTTTTGCTTGATATCCCAGTGCCGAATTTCACTTTTATTATTATTTTATTTATTTATTTATTTTTAGCACCAACTCGGCCAGCAGCAGTAACTGATCCTGCGTCCAGTTGGGCTTTCTTTTACGTTTTGGCGACTTCATAATCCACTGTCATTCAACTATTACATTACTTCAATAAGAGCACCATTTCCTTGCTTTAAGTAGTCTATTTAGGCTAATAGGATGTCAATTAACCAAGCAAGTGTTAATGCAAGTGTTGTTTTTCATTATTAGGCAAGTGGAGGTTTTCATTAGGGTATTAGGCTACCTTGATTTAATTTATTTTAATTCACGACTTTTCTCTCTCTCTGCCTTTTTAGAATTACACTTCACTGGGGCCTGCACAAACATGTCATTATATATGCATTTCGATGACCTTACTATTATTATTTTGTGTAGGACACAGACATATTTAGATGTCGTAATTCCATGATTTGTTGCGTCTGTGTTATGATCCGCATGATGGCCCTGTCATCTAACAACCAATCACCGTGATCATTGCGAGGAAGCTCGTGCCTGAGAAGTGACGTCATCCATAGCAACGAAGACTCACTCTTAGTTTAGGAGTTGTCATTTTTCCTTACTAAGAGTAGGTCTGAAAGGCGCTGTGAATAACTTTTAAGAGAAAACTCCTAGCTAAAATATTTTAGTGCGATTTAGGAGTACTCCTAGTGGTAAGATAAAATTCTTTGTGAATACGGCCCCAGAACTATAGGGCTTAACACAAATTATTTAATAATATTTTTTTAAAAAATGAGATAAACAACAGATAGGTGTTTTGGGTCGTCAGATGTTTCCTGGTAATACAACATTTTTCATCGAAGCGTACCAGGATGCAACCGAGAGGCCTTACAGCTATTTACTGATAGATTATAAACCGCAAACACCTGAAAGATTTCGTCTCAGAACAGATTTACTGTCAGACTATCCGGCGGTCTGCGTCCAGAAAGGGGGTTTAACATGAGTTCGAGACTTTCCAGAAATCTGTACCTTTTAAAGTTATTATACAAGAGCTCGCCCAGACAACGAAACGCTATTCTCCATTCAGCACCTGACGAGCTTATACTGGCTCTCTGCGAAGTCGCTCTCAATATTCTTCACGGTAAGATCCCTCTAACTGCGAAACAACACGGATCTTTAAAAAGGAGAAAGACTGAGATAAAGTACGTCGCTAATAAAAAGATCAACATAACCAGAAAGAGGCGCATGATTAATCAAAAAGGGGGGTTTATCTTGCCTTTATTATCAGTAGCTCTGCCTTTCATATCTAGTCTGATAACTAGAAGCTAAATCTGAAGAGAATGGATCATACTGATAAAATGTATCTAGTGCCAAAGCATCAAATGGACAGACTAAGGTCTGCACAAGCACCTCGCGAAAATATCCACACCTTTGTGGAGGACCATCTGGATTCAGCTATTAGAGAGATATTGCAGAAACATGATCTGAACACGTACGAGAAGGCAAAACTTTACACCAATGCTTTACAGCGATATCTTAGCGTGGTGAAACACAATGATATGGAAAGTAGCATGCTGACCTTCACACACCCACCCGTTGAGACCGAGACCAGTGAGATCGCTCATGCATCAGATAGATCTGAGGAAGCCCCTGATGATGTAATCGTATCTGAAGTATTAAACAATGTACCACAGAGAAGTTTAAAAAATGTGAAATATATTATGGATAAAATGTCCAAAGCCAAACACTTGTCTTCATGGACAGATAACGGGGAATTTGTTTATAAAGGGGCAATCATCCCCGGATCCCATGTGTTTGATCTGGTGAAAAGTGTGACGTCACCACAGATGATACGTGATAACAGGCGTCCAGTGGGGTGGCATGCGTTTCTGGAGGCTTTTGCCAATCTGCACATACCTTATTCGACTGTAGCCAACCATCATGTTAGGCACATGATCGAATCGCTTAAAAGAAAAACAACAGATGATAGCTTTGGAGATGTACCGTCGAAATCATTGAAAAAACGAGGATATCGTAAAACACCACCGCACACCCCTGATGCAGATGTATTTAATTCTTCTAAATTAGACAGTAAACAATGGCTGGATTTTTAACAAATTTAACATATGATTTTATCTATTTTACCCAATGCGTGTGACTTATCCTATTTCATAAGTCTATGAATTTCATATTTTTTATTTTAAAAGATGTATATTGTGTTGTTGCTTTGTGATGTCAAATAAAAGGGAAGAAACACATCATTCGTTTACGTGTCATTTTATTCGATACATATGCACATGCACCATGAGTTAATACGTCTGATATGTTTTACCAGTCTGTACACACTGTATACACTTGAATGATTTCCTATCACAGACACGGGGTTTCAATTTTTCACAAAAAGAGATACCATAGAGTCATTTTTTAACAGATTATCATTATGGTAAAATTTCATTATATTCTCATACTCAAAACCTCGAGAGATATGATACAGAAAAAAAACACAATGCTGTCCACAGGTAACAGAAGTATAATCTTGCACTTGTCTGGTAGAGTAATGAACTTGTGTAGAATTATTTTTTTAGAAAATCTTGAATAGACCTAGGAAAACAGTCTGCATTCGGAGGGTTACCGAAGCTGTCAAAGAAACATGCGACACCATTTCGACCTACGTAAATCGCCAGCCAATGTTGGCCCGGATCACGCGATGCGTCTGTATTAGAGATTAACAGAACCGGTGTATCTACCAATGGTGCTTTGGGGAGGTAATCGCTAGGAAACACACCTAGAAAATTGATGTCACAGAAGTTATCCATGATTTCCGTCAGCTGTACAGTGTTCATTTCAAGCCCCGTCAGTGGTGTTCAGCGAGCACCTGTCTCCGGTTTGATATTTCAAGAAGAGAATCGTAGGTTGCATAAATTAAAAGATTGATGGTGTGTTCAAGCGGCTCTCTAAAACGCACTTCTAATCTAATATTTCCCGATCTAATTAGTGACATGTGTTGCCCGCACTCGTCATCGGGCGTGAGATTGAAAGCGTAAAGTGTGTATCCGTTGAGAAAATCCTCTCTGTCTATGGCCAGCGGCTGATTCTTCAAATGTCTACCGGTCGCAGACACCAGCTGGTAAAATTCCCTAACGGCGTTACCTAAATTATATTGCGGTTGAAGAGGCCTATTAGTATTCGAGACTCCATCTGCGGTGAGATTGAGATACTCTAAATTAAAGTGCTTAAAAGCAAAAGGGTTTTTGTCATAAGCCCCTGTGAACGCCGAGTTATCAGTCATAGCTAAAATGATAGATTTTGGAAGAGTGCCGAGGAAGAGATTCTCGTGGTTTGAGAGACGCGCCCCTGCCGGTATGGAGAAATTTTTCACACAGACACGGTCAATGGGGTATTTGGCTGTCGCCGAGAGAAGCGCTTGTGCGTGCCCCAACCGTACAGCCGGTGACACACTGACTCTCTTGACAAAGAGTGAAGCTGAGAGAATTTTTAGTTTATAATCGATTGCGTCGCCGCTCATCAAGCAGAATGCGTCTTTTGCTCTGGTTAAGCGAATACGGATATCAACCCCATTCAATAATAGTTTCAGTTGAAAGAACATATCACAGTGTATCGGCGCTAATAACTCCACCACATTACTGGCATTGGTGAACCGTCTTTTTGTCAAACCTTCGTTGCCGGCTCCAGGAATAGTCGAATCCATACTCCCGGCCGTATCCTTAAAAAAAAGACCAGCTGAAAAGTTGCTTTCTAACGTGTCTCTCCCATAATTAATGAGTGTTTCGATAATACATCTATAAGGGTAAGTGCTGGACGGTTGTGAAACTAGACGGTCCCCCAAAGACACATCAACCTGTGAGAAGATTGTCGCTGCCGGGTAGTTGAGAACCGTCACCGGAGCACCTTCAGGGCAGTCGGACCCGTCCGGCAAAGTTATTTTGACCCGGGTAAATAATAATGTGTTATTCAAATCTGTGTAATCTTCACCCGTCCCCGCTATGAAGAATTCAATCGGAGATAAATCAGAAATAGCCGAAATCGGTGGGTATTCGATGTAAGTGTTCTTCTCAATAGCTGTTCGTGTCAAAGGGACGGTAAACAGATCCAGCTCGGATTTAACGCATTCGTCAGACATGCAATGTAACAGAGACATGTTTTTTTTTTTTTTTTATTATTATTATTTTTTTTTTTTTTTTTTTTAGAATATAGTATTGACTCGTCTTTTTAATTTTGTGGTTCTTTTCACACGCTTCACACGAGTTCTTCTTTTGATTTTTGTGACTGAGCGTTTTTTGGTGACGCTCCTGCTTTTCTTTATGCCATGACCACGCCCCTTTCTCATACGGGTCCCTGGCGGTTTTAACCGTCTACGCCCCATCACCATCAGACCATGTCCGCTCTGATCGTCATCGTTGTTATATGACTTTGCTAGGGCTGTGCTAACGACGTCGCTCACTATATTTTTTGCTGCAGCTTTCATGTGTGGTTTTGCTATACTGAATCCTCTCCTAATAAGCGGCACAGCCAATCTATACAAGCCTCTAAACAAACCACCGATACCTGATAAAAACCCCCCACCGTACATAACTCCACCACCTGTGTATCCGGGGATACCGTTTCCGGTTTGCGCTTGGTAGTACGAGACGTAACGCTCGGGATCTGGCTGGTATGGTGTTAGATAAGCCATTTTTTTAAAACAGGTTTTGTTTCACGGGTCTAAAGTGTAGTTTAGATACAACCTTCCCGTAGGTGAATGGGACGTCTCTGTTTAAGTCGTCTTTAATCTCTATAGTAATCTCGTTACTACTGTTTTTATTAAGACGCACGTAGTGTGACTTGTCGTACCTGACGCTGACAACTTTGTTAGTTTCACCTTCGATATGTACTGTGCCTAGTAAAGGTACATGGACATCTCCAACTGTCTGGCACTCGATTATATCCGTGTATACATATAATGTGTAAAAACCCCCACTTATATCGGCCTGGAACGGAGCATATGTGATGTGTGTGTCTCGATGTTCATCCGAACTGTTTACAGTTTCTATAGAAACCCCTGGTTTTAAACCCAGGATGATAGCCAGCTTGCCATAAAATGTCAGCGACGTCCCGTGAGGTGCTGTCAGAAATACCTTATTCTTTATTCGGTCGTAGGCGAGACGTACCGCCGGGGGGAGAGAGATATTTATATCCCTGAGTAAGATGGGTACATCCTCAAAATACCCACATTTCAACGTTTACCGATTCGTTGATAATTTTAGAGGTTTCTGAAACGCATCACCACCTAACAGTGAGTTCGTGGTTATCCTGCAGCAGACATTGATCACAAACAATAACAAAAAACGCGTCATCCTCATTAAATGCGTACCACGTCAATGGATATTCAAATTCGACCAATGCCACCTCCCACAGGCCTTTTAAAATTATACTTCTGGCCAGTCTAGTTCTGTAATTAGATATACAATTCTCAGGATAGATGCTAGTCGAGGCATTGCACGGGAGCGTGACGTAGAACCCCAGCTCAGACATAATTTACATAAATGACACCTGTCGCGAATTCACTACGACTTTAAGACGGTTTGCAGATCCACCACCTGCTTTTCGGGGACCCAGCTGTTGAATTTTGTAGGCCACCCAAGCCACTTGACGAGAACGTACATGACTTTTCCACGACGTTGCTTGTCCAATATTTTTTCAACTTTGAAAGCCGAATTATTACTAACTATAATCCTCTGTAATTCTTGTTCATAAAAACAACCTTCAATCAAGTCCCCATCATAGTCCTGTATCCGATACACTACCAGATTTTGGGGTATACATGCCGTTATGGTGAAGTATTCTTCAGTATAATTCTGTTCGTACCCCTTTGCAAAAATATTACGGTTTTTAGATACTCGTACAACGTCTCCAATCGAGAATTTAAACTTGGGTGTCTCTTTACATTTTTTCCCATATAAATTATTAAGCACCACATTTTCATTTTCTTTATTCACATCCACTGGTCTCATTTTAATTGATTTGTGGTAGCTTGAATTTTATCCCTCTGTCAGGTCTTGTAATATGTCACAGTAGCGTTTGGAATTTACAGCTGTCAAATAACGCCACATTCGTCCTTTTAAAGTTCTATTAAATCTTTCGACCACACTCGCTTTTAAAGCGCTGGCTGTTGCAAAATGATGTATGTTATATTTTTTTATCAACTGCTGAAAATGTTTATTGAAAAATTCTGTACCCTTATCTGTCTGTAACTTGACTGGTATCCGGCCCTCTCTCAAAATAGACGTAAAAGCTTTAACCACTTCCGGTCCGGTCTTATTTTTCAAAGGTCTGGTCCATGCGTACTTACTAAAAACATCTATAACCGTAATTATATATTTAATACCCTGATTGTGTTTAGAAAAAGAAGACATATCGACTAAATCCATCTGAAACTGTTGGTTTTTCCCATACACCACTACACGGTTCCGCTTATATTTTATTGGTGCAGTTCGATGGAGCGTGTATGTGTCCTGACTTGAAAGCCATTCGGTCACCTCTTTATCAGATAATTTTACACCGTATTCCTGTAAAACAGCCTGTTTTAATCTGTTTTTACCCCCCAAAGCACCGGAATTTGCAGGGTCATAGTAAATCTTTTTCATAAGATCCTGATTTGCCATATCGTCACTGTGAGTTTTCAGAGAATAATGAGTCAGGTGACGAAGTTGTCAAGATTTTATTATTTTTTGTTGCAATCACACGTATATATCATCAAACAATGAAGGATTTTTTCCATATGTTTTCGTGTACATTTTTATTTCAGGAATATCAATTAATTTTTACAAAAAAAAACCACACATTTTTTTATTTCAGGAATATCAATTAATTTTTACAAAAACATATTTTTTTTATTTCAGGATTTACCAATTAATTTTACAAAGCATACATTCATTTATCTTATTTTATTTTATTTTTTTTGGGGGGGGGGGGGGGGGGAATAAAAAACAAAACACAGCGGTTACAAGCATACATAATGAATTATATGTCGATCATCCAAACAGCAAAATAAATCTCACGCACATTTCAAAATTTCTCTCCAGAATGTGTTCAAGTAGCAGGTCAATAATTTGGGGGGCATCCACCCCTCTCTTTCTTAACAATCTGCAGACATCAGTTACATACACACAAAGACATACAATGTTTCCTATTCTAAGAGAGTTCTGACATTCAGGCATTAGTTCGAGAATGTTTTTGACAGTCGTGTACGGATTGCAATTATGGCTGACGGATATGTTCACCATGTTATTCCAGTCGCTCGATGACTTGCGTGCAGTGTTCATATGACTCATTAATTTCGCTAGACCTGTATCATCCATAGTCGCGTGGGTATTTGTTGCATGATTATCATCGATAATCTTGTAGAGCAGGCTTGATACCCCGTGTTTAACATGCGATTTAAAGAAATACTTGGTGATCCAGAATGTGCAGAGATTCCACATTTTCACACAGCGGTAGACTCAGGGTTTTCGACTGCGATGCGTTTCCA
Organism: Rhinichthys osculus; assembly: GCA_029959095.1. Classification (NCBI taxonomy): domain Eukaryota; kingdom Metazoa; phylum Chordata; class Actinopteri; order Cypriniformes; family Leuciscidae; genus Rhinichthys; species Rhinichthys osculus. Next base: position 24,676,539 of record JARWKJ010000018.1, on the reverse strand, counting down.
CTTATCGACAGCAGAGTAGATAATCTCCTCGCAACTTTCATCCACAAGTTTCTGTCTGATAGATCCTAGGTGTTCCACGATGTCCATCTCATCCCGGAGTTCGAACAAAATCGTCTCGATAGATCCCTGGATTCTTTGCAGGTGCGGAGTAGTTCCATACAGAGTCAGAGCATGCGCCAGGATATTTTTTAATCCATGCCTGAGGACCTCCTGTCTGATCTCGTCAAAACATCCATAGAAGTAATAGGGACACGGCTCAAATAAACAGGAATGTCTTGTCTGGGACGGATGATCCACAGTGCATCCGTCACATGCTTGCTTCATCCGCTTGTCTATTAAAAATTCCAATATGACGGCTACAACCGCCTTAATAATCCTATGACCGGCATCCCCTATACACGCATCCGGTTCGTCACCAGACGTGAGACCAGGGGTCTCGCAGACTACTGGGGGTGGAACCGCAGAGGATGCACCAGAACCATGACTTGTGAGGAATGCAAGGTTGTGGTATCCAAAATCTGTACAAAATTTATTCAGCCAGTCGATGTTTCTCTGTGTACATCCATTCGATGCATCTGATAGCCCCAAAACCGGTGATAATCCTATTGGTGGGTATCCATCAATAGTTCCAAGAGGTGAGTATGATGAGGTGACATCTTCCTGAGACATGTTGTGAGTGTGAGCCAGACTGTCAGAATGGGGAGGTATTTAATGTTTGTAGAGTGTGGGAGGAGCTATATGAACACCCCTCCTGCTGGGCGTGCACCATTCAGGGTGAAACAGTTTGACTTTGATATTTTTGTACCTCTCATAAGCGACGGACCATTGAAAAAGCTTATGTATTTTAGAAAAAATGTCTTCCAGCACGGGTAAATCCTTCCATTGAAACATAAATTTTAAATCGTAGTATTCTAAATGCTCACTCTCGGTAATGGGCCATGAACACACGGATGCATCCTTTCCGAAATCACTGCAGAGTATATATATGTAATCCTCTGCATATTTGTGGACATGATCAGCGAGTAGTCTGTATCGTGTCCCCATTGTTAACCCACTCCACTCAGCAATGAAAAGAGGCTCGTCTCCTCCGTCTTTCAAGTCTCTCCAGACTTTTGTATAAAATAAAATCCAATCTCGCTCCGTGAACATCAAATCGGGGTCTTCCGTCATATTCGTTGTAAATTTCTCATCACCGTCCACGTTGCTCAATCTGACTTCTCGATTGTTTTTATCAAAATTGTACATGCACGCACGCCCACCTGACAGGTGGAATACGTATTCCACACGCTCCGCTGGTTCATGGAGAAACCTCGTTAATGAGGGGCCGTGTTTTTTCCGCGGTGCCAAAGTCAGATCCTCCATAACCTCATCAATGCTTCTTTCAGGAATCTTGGGGGCTGCTGTGGCCATAGCTTTCTACTTGAATAAAAAAATCACAAGTATTACGCCCGGAGCTCGCGCTCGTTTTTTAAATCTCATGTGACATCACACCGTGGGGTGTGGTTTGTGTATGACGCTTGGGACCCCCTGTGCGGTGTTTTCCCACACACGTCACGCGTGGGGTGTGCCGTGGGAGGAGTCAGCGTGTGGGGTGGTGTACAGACTTTGCTGTCATCATTGCTGTCAGACCTTTTGAACGACCAGATGTGTTTTTTATTGTGCATCCCGGAGATTACACTCTGCGCTCTTTCACACATGTTTAAACACAAAACTGGTTAAACTTATCTTCCTCTTTCAACGTTTTGTACAAACGATTATTTGTCTGATGACATTTTAACACTAACACTTATAAGAAATACAATTTATACTTTTAACATTTATACACTGTTTTAAAAGCTGGTTTTGAATGTACAACGGACTTAAATAAAACACTGAACTTACCTCGTCAACCTTGCGGTAAACCTTCTTAAAAAGCTTTGAAAACACATTGTTTGAATGTTTTTTCAACATTTTTGAACGTTTTACATTTTTAAAATCATAAAACTTTCTCTGACACACTTCAAATGCTCACATCCCTAAGGGGAGGGGTGAGGGAGGGGGGGGTGAGAGGGGGAAAACTCCCACGGTCCAGGTGTTCAAACCGGAAGTGGGTGGGTGGGTGTATGGGGTAGAAAAGGGGCGGGGCTTGGAGCGTGGGAACCTTTTTATTGGGCAATAAGTCAAGTCAAGTCACATTTATTTATATAGCGCTTTTCACAATACAGATTGCATCAAAGCAGCTTCACAGTGATAACATGAAAGTAGTACAACACAGTTCAATAATATTGTTGAATATTAAATATCCCCAACTAAGCAAGCCAAAAGCAAGGCGACAGTGGCAAGGAACCAAAACTCCATCAGATTGGATGGAGAAAAAAACCTTGGGAGAACCCAGGCTAGTCAGGGGCCAGTTCTCCTCTGGCTAACAATCATAGGGTTTCAAAGAAGCTTTACAGTAAGTGCATATCAGAAAGTACCTGGAAAAAATACATTTAGTTAATCATGTAATATTAAGGGGATAACATATCGCCGGTGTTGAGTCGTAATAAAGTTGACAATAAACCTGTCAACTTGATGGCTTATGCCCTTATAACTCTCTCTCAGGGAGGCTGTTTGGGAACACAACATTACCTGGCCACAAAGGCCAGGCCATTCATGCCTTAGTGTTCATGCTGGCTGGTGCAACCACACGGTGGAAACAGGTTGTGGCTTACCATTACAGTGGTAATTCTACTGATGGCACAGTGTACCGGCCCAGAATACTCACCATCTTAGAAGCAGCGGCGTCGATGGGGCTTCATGTGGTAAACATCACCACTGACATGGGGAGCCCCAATAGGGCAATGTGGAAGTCTTTTGGGGTGACCTATGCCAAGCCGTGGATAGTACATCCTGTGGAGCCACACCAGCGCCTCTACTTCATGCCTGATGTGCCACACGTGGTAAAGAACTTGAAGAGTGCCTTAGTCAATGGTCACGTCATCACCATACCACAAGATGTGGTGGACAAGGAGAAGCTGCCGTCCAGTCAGGTGTCTGTTGGCCCTCTGAAAGATCTGGTATCATACCAAGAGGGCATGGCCCTAAAGCTGGCACCCAAGTTGTCTAGAGGTATCCTGGAGCCTAGCCATTTTGAAAAGATGAAGGTCAGTTCAGCGATGCATGTCTTTAGCAAGTCAACTAGTGCTGCTCTGAGGTATATGGTGGCAGAGGAGCACAGACCAGAGTCCTACCTTACCACTTCATGGTTTTTGGAGAAATGCTGTTACTGCCCTAAAGCGATTCAGGTGTTAAAGCGATTCATTACCGAACTAATTAGATGCTACCTTCACAGCTGGCGAAGTCGCGCTAGCTAACTAGCTAGCAGGCAGTGCTTGAAAATTGGTTGAAACAACCAAATATAAATAATTACTGAGTGCATATACAAATGAAGACCAGTATAAGCATCGCAAAGGGCCTCTGATACAATATAGACAGTTGACAATTCAAAAGAGGTCGATATTTCAGCAACTTACCTCTGGAACAACTCAACGCGCAGCAATGAAAGTGAATGGAGTCCAATGCCCAAATGACAGTGTTTGGAACTAATCAGATCTTCAAATCCCGGAAGTAGGCGGTTAAAAGCGCCGCCATTTTTTACAACGGAGGTCTATGGGAGTGTCGCAACTCTTTCTCTCTATGGCTCTGGTTTAGACTTAACACCCCAGATAGCACACGTACGTCTGGCCGATGTCGGCCCGATGTACAAAGTTCCATCGGCACGATGTCGCTCAGAGAGCGTTTGCTAATCGGCAATATGTCGCCGCAACGTCGGCATATGATCGCAAATGATCTTCGGCCGATGTTTGACCGACGCAAAGCTGTAAATCCCGGCCGCTCTGCATGGGCTTTATAGGACCTTTATTTATTTAGGTCGAACCTTTCTGGCTAACGTTACTCCTTTACATTAGACACCATGCGCTGCTTTCATTGAAGCACGCACGAACAGACAGACACACACACACACACATAATTTGCACGCAGACAGAGAGCGGAGATCGCGCTGCACACTCAGGATCACAGAAACTGTTGTCATCGCTGCCCCCGCGACTTTCATTAATAAAATAGAATCGATACTGAACACATGCAACTTTCATCCCTCAAAATGGCCATATTCAAGAAGAAAAAGTCGAGTAGTTTGCATCACTGGACATAACTGTCAGGCATTTATCGTTTCTATCATAAAACAGTTGACTAATATTAAATGATTTGCAACTTTCATTTCACCTTGCAGTGCTTGCACTCTTTCAATGTTAAACTGATGGAATAACGTGCTCTGCTTCTGTAAACAGGAAACCCCGCCTACTTTGATTTGATTGGCTATCTATTTGGATAGACCAGCCTAAAGTAGCCTAAAGTGTAACTTTTAAACCTTTTTGTCATCCTAAAAACAAAGCAGAGCAAGAATTTCCAACATTGGGGGAACAGTTTGGCAATTTCTAATTATTGACATATTATTGTTTTTATTATTATTGATGTATAATTATATAACTTCTCCCCCTCAATGTCTATGGTGATATACAGCACTGGGACTACTTGACTATCTAATATGAAAAAAAGTAGGCTATACTGACATTGAAAAATATCTTCTTAATTTTGTGTGTGTAACTGTCTCTATAATGAACAGACACAATTCAAGTTAAGATAGTTTAATGACAACAGAAAGAACTCCAGGAGAAAAGGGATAAAAACGGAACAGCAACAATGTACATCCACAGTAGAGACGGATTCTTCCTGGCAGCCTGTAACAGAGTGAAAACAGTGGGGAAAAGCAGTTAGGTCTTTGCTTTAAGAAACAAATCCATCAATAAATATGTTTTAACTGTTTCCTTAAAGGGCATATTGTAGGTTAGAAGATCTAACGAGTCAATGTATAGAAAAACAATGTAGTAACTAGATTTTCTTTAAAATATACTTATAAGTATGTTACATTGGCTTCTGGAGTCGTTTTTGTGAGAAAATGTTACTTCTGCATCTGAAAATGGGCGTGACGGGCGTGAGGTAACAGGAGGGAGAGCGGTCGATTCAAACAGCAGGAAAACAATGGATCGCAATGACATTTCAGACTTACTCGTATGACGGACCACGGACCACAGCCATACAATTATGAGCCTGATATGTTGCAGAGAGAGCAGGGACAGGCCAGGATTTATGTTAGACAGAACAACGCTCAGAGGAGACACACATTATTGCAGAAGTATTATTATAAAAAAACTTGTGTGGAGTGAGTGTGCGCAGCCGCAGTTTATTGCATCACTTAATCGCGTCTTTTTGATTAGCCTAGCTGTCAGATACTGAGTAAACATTAAAAGAACAGGCTTCAATCTTCCCTGGATGTTTTTTTAACGAAAAAAATAAATAATAGCAATCAGGAGAATGGAAGCAGCAATAAAAAAATGAGGACTGTATGCTGTCGGCAAATCATTATACCACTTGCAATAAAAACTGGACTGCGACAAAAAGGTACGGCATGTGTTTTTATATTTAATGCTGTTCACTGTGAGTTTTAATTAATAGTGTAATAGAGTTAATAGTGCATCGTTCATTCTGTTTGATAAAATGTGAGGTGTATATCGTTCGATAATGTCGTTGTTCTACATGCACAGAGTAATGGGGAATTCTCTAGGTTTGTGAAACGCCGCCACTGAGAACGGCAGTTGTCGTGGTGAGAGACCAATGCTAGCTTATAGATATACGTTAGCCTATACACGTTCGCTAACGATATACATTGTGCTCACAATATTGTACAGATTATTACCATCGTATATCAGTTAATAGCAAAGCTATTATTGGTCATCTAGGAGTATTGGAATTTACCGATAACAGAAACTATAAGCTTTGATCAGGCGCGTATGTCATGCTCATTAATATTGCTTTTTTGTTTTTAGTTTGTTCCAAAAGATGTACATATAATGTGAAGTCATTTATAAAATGTGAAAAAAAAAGCCCAATTCTTTTTATGTATATGGTATTTTCCTAATAAAACAAATAACTGTATAATATGTTGTTCTTTACATTCCAAATTGTCATTCTGAGTATAAAAAAGCAAATTTACCCGCTCTTACTGAATACAAACCTATCTGCGCTGCTGAGGCTCCCTCCCTCTCGTGACGTAAAATGACGCGATGTTGGAAAAAAAAAACGGTTTTTATGAGCAGTCAAAGAAACGCTCACTTTATCTACTAAATTTGTGCCCTTATGTCGTTTTAAAACATTTTAAATCCTGCATTACCTTTTCATATGGTATTTTCATTCAAGGTTATATATTAATTTAGATTTTTTTTTTAACCTGCAATATGCTCTTTAACAGAAAACGCGAAGTGCTGTTAGAAACTTTGTTATCTGTTACTGTGTCCCTGCAAAGTCTGTCAGCAGCAGCGCGTTTTCTACTCGAGCATGTGAAAATTGTTTTTCTCAACATGAAAGTGAAACAATATAAACAAGATAAATATTATGTTGACTCAAGTGTATACCTACGTTCTGTACGATAAGTGTCTGTTTTATTCACGTTTTTTCCCTTTCGTACTGATTGATCTTAAATGCTTCTTTACATTTTTTGTTTAGACATATTGTTTAATGTTTTCAACTGAAAGAAAACCTTAAAGGGATACTCCACTTTTTTTGGAAATAGGCTAATTTTACAACTATCCCAGAGTTAAACAGTTGGGTTTTACCGTTTTCGAATCCATTCATATCTCGCAGGCAAGGTCTCTCGCTCTCTCCCTCTCTCTCCGTGCTAAACGGTTTGGCGCTGACGCACATACAGTAGGCTATGTTCTGTCTCGCATGCGCAGCTCTAGATTCTAGGAGATTTGAACTAATTAATTTACGTGTCGTGTTGCTGTTGTATCAGTCAGATCAGCGTAGCACTCAATAATCGGGACAAGAGAGGTCCCGATCGGGACAAATAAATTAGGCCCAAAAATCGGGACGTCCCGGCTAATTCGGGACAGTTGGCAACCCTACTTTAGTGGGACTCAACACTTCACCACACCGGCCGAGCTTTCCATGGCCAAAGCTGAACGGTTGGTTTTTGTCACATGATCTGCGGTGCGCTTGCGGCATTCTGAAAAGTTGAGATGTTTTCATTTCGCCTTGGCAAAGGCGCGCCTGGAAAAACGAGCGCACCACACCGCGTGTTCAGCATTTCAATTACAGAAATTAGTTATTTACACCAATAATGTGATGCGGCTGCTGAGCAATCTGGTGAGTTTTGGAAGTGGAGTATTGAAGAGTGTTTTTGGGGGGGTTAAACAGCTTTTAAATGCGTGCGCGTTATACTTTTACTTTCGAAATAAGCGTCAATTGGCAATTCAGCGTCAATTGCTTGAATGGACAAAAAAACAACAACTCGGCTCGCTGATAATAAAACTTTTATTTATAGACAGAACTTTTATTAGCATAACGAACGAATAAAAATAACCCCATGCATAGGCTGAAAATCGTCAAACTGTGGGCCCAAACAAATAACACCATAAAACGTTTATTAACGAATAAGAAAATAAAACAGGCCTAAATAAATTACACATTCCGCCATTATCTTGCTTTTCTGTAATTTGACTCGTTCTCATCTCCACACGTGCTAAATGGAATCCTGATGCTTGCTGATCTGTGACGTGACTGGCTCTTGGCACGCACTGCGCAGTTCAGTTTTTAATTATAATGTATGCTCTCTTCTGAACTAAATAATTGATAATTATTATTTTTAATTAATTCAAATAAATATTTTAGCAAAAACGAATACTTTAAAAAAGTCAAGACATCGCGGTGTCACGGTGGGAAAGTGATGTCACCGGTGATGGGGCTTAAAACCGGTAACACCGTCAACACCGTCTATCGCGGCAAGCCTACTAAAGAGATGTGTCTTTAATCTAGATTTGAACTGGGAGAGTGTGTCTGAGCCCCCAACATTATCAGGAAGGTTATTATGAAGGTAAAACAGTAGCAAAACCTGAATTTGAGAACTTGGACAATAAATATTTGTACTTGTACGCTAAAATTAACACTCACAGCTCCAATGTGAAAACACTGTAAAATACAAATCTTAAATTGAATTTAGAGATTTGCACTCGCAGATGATGTCGCAAAACACTTGTTCTCGGGGACTAACGTGACTTAACGTGGCTTAACGCATAGACAGTGATATTAAAAGAAATAAATGATAACTCCAAAAAGTTAAGCGTTTTCCTCCCATAGAAAACGGTTAGAAAACTCTTAACTAGCTTAACGCATTGGTTAAGCTAGTTAACTAATAACGACAGTGGTATTAAAAGACCAAACTCAGAAAAAACATGAGCCCAGAGTGCCCAAAAAAAAAGCACATTTGTGTGCTTTCTTTGCAATGTGTCACTTAATTATGGTTGCGACTTGCGAGAGATACCTTTTTGGGATAGTTCTCCCTCTGTGTTTATGACAATCTATGAGTACAAATTAAGTTTTTGCAAATCACCAAACCTGCTGCCTGTGTTTTAGTAATAATGTATAACGCATTTTTTTTTATATAACTATTATTTATTAAGCCTTAAGCATTTAGTCTGTTTTCTATGGGAGGAAAACTTTAAATGTATAATTAAACGCATTGCGTTCATATTCTGTGCTCATTTGGTTTTCTGTATGCTTTATTAGTATGGTGTTTACTAGGGATGTGAATTTCTGCCAAAAATGACATTCGAAAATCGAGGAGCAAAAGTCGATTATCAATTGAAAATCCCCAAAAAAAAAAACCGCACACTCACAATGACAGAAAGGGAGGTCAATTTCATCTTTAGCGATTTGTCATCAAACAAACTGTTTATTATTCGAACAATTAACATGTTTTCGTCCGTTTTTTTTCTTAACATACCGGTAGTTAACATAGAATAAAAAACAATAAGCACGACAGTCCGTTTTTGCATCGCCAAACCAGATGCTAGTTAGATTTAAAAAAAAATGTCATAATGATTTTATGCAAACCTGCCTTTTTACTGCAAAAACCTACTTTTTAAACAAATTAGTTTAAATCAAAACCATTCGTGTGATGCCACTGCGCAATACACACACATTACCGCGGGATGGCGGGTGTTCATTTCATAAACTGTGGACAATGGTAGCTTATTTAATGTAGCCTATAAATGAATGTATATGTCCAAAAAAACGGATAATGTCATCATACTTGTAGTAATATCGTCGAGTAATAATCTGTTTGGTTGTAAAATGTATTACCTGAATTAAATGAACTAGAATGTATCATCCTGTGGAATCATTCATTCACAGACATCATACGAAGATGTTCAACTAGATCTAATATGATGCATTTGCAGATTTGCTTTCACTAGACTAAACTGTAGGTCCACGGCCACTTCATCCAACGCTCTTGATGTTCTTAAATCTTCCTGTTACGACTCCATGTCGAGTGTGAATTGAAAGCGCTTCAGACGATTCAGTGCGTGAGGAAACTGAGCAGATCATTCAAACTGATTCGCGAACCGATTTAGACAGATCTGCCAACTTGTTTGAAGTCTTTGAACAGAATCGACTCAAAAGAGTGATTCATTTGTGAATGGAGCATCGCTCATGTCCATAAAAGACACAGCGCGCTTGGAATAAAATACGCATTTAACAACATGTATTGCATTAAAATAAAGTAACGAGAGGAACGTCGCCCAACGTAGTAAGTAAATGTAGCCTACTTTGTTACTACCATAGACAGGTAGCTACTACCATAGACAGTAAAGGGTTAGTCTACTACCCACCTTTATTAAAATAAAGTAAAGAGAGGACCACCTCTGTTGGGCGCAGAGTTAACGGTCACGACAATGCTCTTCTTCTGTTGTTTGTTTACACTATGTATAAAACACTGGTATCCTAGATCGCGCAGGAGGGGGTTTCATTCATGTTAGTGACAACTTGTGTCCCTGACAGGAAAATACCCTGCTGCGCGATCTGTGACAGTATAGGCGTGCCGTCAATTATGTCACATTGGAATTGCGCGAAAATATAACGATATTCGAATAAGCAATTTTATGATCGAATTTCGAATGCAGTTCGACTACTCGAAGATCGCGACTCATCCCTAGTGTTTACTGAGTTTGATCTTTTAATACTACTGTCTTAATGCATTAAGCCACGTTAAGCGTTGGTTTTCTATGGGAGGAAAACGCTTAACATGTAATTAAACATGTTGCGTTCTTATTCTGGGCTAATCTGCTTTTCTGTACATAGTAGGCTTTATTAGTATGGTGTTTGCTGAGTTTGATAATACAATTTATTTCTTTTAATATCACTATCTAATGCATTTAGCCACGTTACCGTTTCAGAACATCCCAGAGGACATGGGTTTCATGACATCATCGTGTACTAAAGAAGTCCCATTTCATTGGATGGACGCCAACCAATAAAACGACTCCTAAGTGCAACTATGTTCTACAAGTTTGTGTCTGTCATTGTATTTCTGTGAATGGCATTTTGCACATTTGTGACTATTTGTCTGCAGCTTCAAATATAGAATACAGGTTTGTGACTATTGTCTGCGAGTGCAAATTTCAACATTAAACTTCAGATTTGTATTTTACAGGTTTTCACATTGGAGTTGTGTGTAAATTTAAGCATACAACAAGTATTTATTGTACAAGTTCTCTATTCACATCTACATGCTCTCGAGTTTTGCTCCTCTTTTACCTTCATAGTTATTACAGATTTTAGGGGTAAAATGCGAGAAATCTCCTTTAATGGACTTTGATATGCTGGGCACTACTCACTGATCTATAAATGACTTGGGCTGAGTTTCCCGAAACCTTCTTAATGCTACGTCGTTCTTAAGTTACACCTTAAGCTGTACCTTTTCGTTAATACGTGTTTCCCGAAACATTCATAGTTAAGTATACGTTCTGTAAGTCATACGTTCGGAAGGTTGGTCTGGACCACTCTTAGCTTTTACCTTATCACTGTTGCAGTATACGAATATAATTCTTAAGTTTTAAAACACCCATACAGTGTTTAATTAGGCTAATTCAAGTGTTTTCATGCAAAGAATAAAATTGTCATTACACTGAATTGTTGTTAGATTTTTCATTATCCAAAGGTACATCAGCTGGCAAACCATTTAAGTCTTAATAGTCTATTTAAAGGGAATGATTGTGGTGGGGAGTTTGCTCAAACTATGGCAGCGATACAGCGAATAGTTGTTCTAAAAGACGGCGCTGTGTGCGGAGCGCTATCAAAGTGTCACGGGGACACACAGGAAAATAGGTAGATCCAAATGCAGTATGGCAGTAGGTGTTTATTAAAGCATAATCCATCTCGTAGTCATCCAGGCAAGGTTCAAAGTCCATGTTAGCAATCCAAATACAAATAAACAAAGCAAGAAACAGGCAAGGAACACAGAACTCAGAAGTGTGGTGACCATATACAACGACTCCGTACACATACTAACACAGACAGGGAATATATACACATATCTAACAAGACTAACACAGAACAGCTGGGAACAATGATTACGGGGAACAGATGAGTGCAATGAACTGATGAGTGACAGTGACAGACAGAATGCTGGGAATTGAAGTCAATAGTGAAGGACACTGTGAGAACGAGGACCTCTAGTGATAGACAAGGGAACACAACCAGACACTGTGACATAACCCCCCTTCTACGGAGCGGCTACCAGACGCTCCACGACAACACTAAAACATGACACAAGAGTTCAGGAGGGAGGTGGAACGGTGGAGGATCAGGGGGAGGGATGGTGGGCCAGGTCCGTGAAGGGAGACAGGAACAAGGGGTGAGGGCTTAACCGGGAACCAGGGCAAAAAAGAAAGTCCATCTGGCATCCAGGACGAAGCAGACAGTCCATCGGGCGGACAGGGCGAAGCAGACAGTCCATCGGGCGGACAGGGCGAAGCAGACGACCCATCGGGCGGCCAGGGCGAAGCAGACGACCCATCGGGCGGCCAGGGCGAAGCAGACGACCCATCGGGCGGCCAGGGCGAAGCAGACGACCCATCGGGCGGCCAGGGCGAAGCAGACGACCCATCGGGCGGCCAGGGCGGTGAAGACCCCACGGGCGGCCAGGGCGGTGAAGACCCCTCGGGCGGCCAGGGCGGTGAAGACCCCTCGGGCGGCCAGGGCGGTGAAGACCCCTCGGGCGGCCAGGGCGGTGAAGACCCCTCGGGCGGCCAGGGCGGTGAAGACCCCTCGGGCGGCCAGGGCGGTGAAGACCCCTCGGGCGGCCAGGGCGGTGAAGACCCCTCGGGCGGCCAGGGCGGTGAAGACCCCTCGGGCGGCCAGGGCGGTGAAGACCCCTCGGGCGGCCAGGGCGGTGAAGACCACTCGGGCGGCCAGGGCGAAGACGACCACTCGGGCGACCAGGGCGAAGACGACCACTCGGGCGACCAGGGCGAAGACGACCACTCGGGCGACCAGGGCGAAGACGACCACTCGGGCGACCAGGGCGAAGACGACCACTCGGGCGACCAGGGCGAAGACGACCACTCGGGCGACCAGGGCGAAGACGACCACTCGGGCGACCAGGGCGAAGACGACCACTCGGGCGACCAGGGCGAAGACGACCACTCGGGCGACCAGGGCGAAGACGACCACTCGGGCGACCACGGCTCAGGAACAGACACCGGCTCAGGAACAGGCTCTGGAACAGACACCGGCTCCGGCTCTGGAACAGACGGCACCGGCTCCGGCTCTGGAACAGACGGCACCGGCTCCGGCTCTGGAACAGACGGCACCGGCTCTGGAACAGACGGCACCGGCTCCGGCTCTGGAACAGACGGCACCGGCTCCGGCTCTGGAACAGACGGCACCGGCTCCGGCTCTGGAACAGACGGCACCGGCTCCGGCTCTGGAACAGACGGCACCGGCTCCGGCTCTGGAACAGACGGCACCGGCTCCGGCTCTGGATCAGACGGCACCGGCTCCGGCTCTGGAACAGACGGCACCGGCTCCGGCTCTGGAACATACGGCACCGGCTCCGGCTCAGGAACAGACGGCACCGGCTCCGGCTCTGGAACAGACGGCACCGGCTCCGGCTCTGGAACAGACGGCACCGGCTCCGGCTCTGGAACAGACGGCACCGGCTCCGGCTCTGGAACAGACGGCACCGGCTCCGGCTCTGGAACAGACGGCACCGGCTCCGGCTCTGGAACAGACGGCACCGGCTCCGGCTCTGGAACAGACGGCACCGGCTCCGGCTCTGGAACAGACGGCACCGGCTCCGGCTCTGGAACAGACGGCACCGGCTCCGGCTCTGGAACAGACGGCACCGGCTCCGGCTCTGGAACAGACGGCACCGGCTCCGGCTCTGGAACAGACGGCACCGGCTCCGGCTCTGGAACAGACGGCACCGGCTCCGGCTCTGGAACAGACGGCACCGGCTCCGGCTCTAGAACAGCCACCGGCTCCAGCTCTGGATCAGACACCGGCTCAGGAACAGACACCGGCTCAGGAACAGACACCAAAACTGAAACAGCCACAAGAACAGACACAAACACAGAAACAAACAGTGGTTCAGGAACAGATGCTGGCTCCGGCTCAGGTACAGCAGACACTGGCTCCGGCTCTGGAACAGCAGACACTGGCTCCGGCTCTGGAACAGGCACTGGCTCTGGTTCCGGCTCTGGAACAGGCACTGGCTCTGCCTCTGGCTCCGGTTCTGGAACAGCAGACACTGGTTCCGGCTCTGGAACAGGAGACACTGGTTCCGGCTCTGGAACAGGCACTGGCACTGGCTCTGCCTCCGACTCTGGAACAGCAGAAACTGGCTCTGCCTTTGGCTCCGGAACAGCAGACACTGGCTCTGGCCTCGGCTCTGGAACAGCATCCACCGGCATGTCCAGGATCCGAGCCAGACGCTCCAGATAGTCTAGCACAGCCTTGGCGGCCACGCGAATGGACATCTCTTGCTCTGTCCCAGACTGGACAGACGTGACGTGAGCAGTCTCTGACTGGGCAGACGTGACGTGAACAGTCTCTGACTGGGCAGACGTGACGTGAACAGTCTCTGACTGGGCAGACGGGACGTGAACAGTCTCTGACTGGGCAGACGGGACGTGAACTGTCTCTGACTGGGCAGACGGGACGTGAACAGTCTCTCGCTGGGCAGACGGGACGTGAACAGTCTCTCGCTGGGCAGACGGGACGTGAACAGTCTCTCGCTGGGCAGACGGGACGTGAACAGTCTCTCGCTGGGCAGACGGGATGTGACTCCTTCTCCTCCTTGTCCGCGAGCAACTGGGTGCTGTTCTCTCCCCGGAATTAACCGGGAGCGCAGCATTCTCATCCCTGATACGAGCACACAAAGCATAACACTCATCTAATGTCATGCGTGGCTCCTCCTCCTCAGCTTGATTCCCATTCCGCTGTCTCCTCTCCCTTTTCGTGATTGAGGAAAAATCACGAAAATTCATACCGCTGGATCTATAAGGTGACGGAGTCGTTCTGTCACGGGGACACACAGGAAAATAGGTAGATCCAAATGCAGTATGGCAGTAGGTGTTTATTAAAGCATAATCCATCTCGTAGTCATCCAGGCAAGGTTCAAAGTCCATGTTAGCAATCCAAATACAAATAAACAAAGCAAGAAACAGGCAAGGAACACAGAACTCAGAAGTGTGGTGACCATATACAACGACTCCGTACACATACTAACACAGACAGGGAATATATACACATATCTAACAAGACTAACACAGAACAGCTGGGAACAATGATTACGGGGAACAGATGAGTGCAATGAACTGATGAGTGACAGTGACAGACAGAATGCTGGGAATTGAAGTCAATAGTGAAGGACACCGTGAGAACGAGGACCTCTAGTGATAGACAAGGGAACACAACCAGACACTGTGACACAAAGGCCAGTGAAAGCATACTGTCAGCTAAGTCCTATTCAGACGCTAATTGTTCCTCATGGGCTTATGCGGTATTTTAAACATTTACAGGGGAAAGTCTGTGATTTTATTCCCGTCCGAATCCATAATGTCAGTGTTTTTTCTCACCCAACCCGCGTAAAAATCTGTGGCCAAATTACCTACTGTTTTTCTGACAAACACCAAGGTCGTGTGCGTGTTAGTAATTTAATCTCTAAGTTTACAAGAAGAGATCACTTCAAACTTCACTGTTTAAATCCTTTTTGATCACTGCTGAGCACCGTACGTACGATGTAGGCCTACAATTTTATTACTGAAATGCTTGAAAGTATTTACAAGAACAATATTTCATCACAGCTCCACCTGAGCGAACAAAAAGGAAAAAGAAGAAAGCATGTAAACATTTGAAATAGGCGTTATTGTGGCAGTAAAATATGATACAATTTTAAAATATGTATGCTAGGCCCGGGGTTTTCAAAGTGGGGGTCGCAGCAAGTTGGAAGAAGAAAAAAAAAGCTGGGAAAAAAGTAAAAAAAAAGTGCACGAGTGAATAATTGATTCTCTAGCCATCGTTATCAACAAATTCAGCACTATCGCCAAGGACACGACAGCACCTGGTAACATCGCACGTAATAAGGTATATCTTAAGCAACTTCCTAAGGTATGGTTCGTGAACACGCCTAGAAATGGTATACATTTAGTTAAGTTATACCTTAAGAGTCTTCGTAGCGTGCCGAGACAACGTTATCGGGAAACGCAGCCTTGATTGCTCGTGACGTCATGTAAAGTGAAGCCACCATATTGGTATTCCCACAAATTCTATTGAATGAATAGAAAAGAATCTTATTTTAATAAAAAAAACATGAACTAACAAGTCAGCATTTTTATATTTGAATACTATACATTCTTACAATGAAAACATCCTAAACATTTCTGATAATTATCAATGTTGAAAACAGTTGTGCTGATTAATGTTTTTTGTGTAAACCATTGTAACAATTTAAACCATTTATTTTTCCTTCCAGGATTCATTGTTAAATAGACCCTAAACATATAAACGGTAATTAACACTACTGTTCAAAAGTTTGGGGTCAATAAGATTTTAAAAAGGGGGAAAAAAGAAACTCATATTTTTATTCAGCAAGGATGCAATAAAATGACCAAAAGAGAGAGTAAGGATATCTGTTTCAAATAAATGCTGTTTTTTTTACTTTCTATTCATCAAATAATCCTGAAAAACACAAAAATATGAAGCAGCACAACTGTTTTCAACACTGATAATAATCATAAATGTTTCTTGAGCATCAAATCATCATATTATAATGATTTCTGAAGGATCATGTGAAGCTGTGATGTGGAAAATTCAGCTTTGATCACAGGAATTAATTACATTTTACAATATATTCACATAGAAAACAGTTAACCTATTAAAATAATAATAATATTATTTCACAATATTATTGTTTTTAATGCTGTCTTGGTGAACATAAGAAATTTCTTTCAAAACATTCAAATTTGTACCAACACAATTAGTGTATGTTTGACATTAGTGCATGTTTGAAGTTTTACTTAGTCATATGGTTCATAGCGTCTTAGAGATGATGATCAGGGGCCGTATTCACAAATAATTTTATCTTACCACTAGGAGCAAGGGCGTAGGTTTAGGGGGGGACGCTAGGTACTAGTCCCAATCAATATTTTGAGATGACAAATTTGTCCCCACCAATATTTAGCAAGCTCCTTTGAACTGCTATTTTGATATTTGCGCTGCTATTTGGATCGATTCCAACGGCCAGGACGACGACAGTACAAGATACGCCGTAATTTGATTGGCGGCGGGGTATCTGACAGGCTACACGCGCGGGCCGGGACTACTTTTTGTGCTTGCACTCACTGGCAGCGAGCGGGTGGTGTGTGTGTGTGTGTGTGTGTGTGTGTGTGTGTGTGTGTGTGTGTGCGCGCGCGCGCGCGCGTGACGACGCCGACGGTAAGTTCCCAGGGCTGTCTCTCTGCATGCACATATCCATGCATATACAAAGGCCAGGGTAAAACATTTTAATATTCCGTTTTTTGCCCCTTTTTGTACTTTGTAGTTATTCAGCTATGTCACCCAAGAAGAAGAAAGGGGACATACGAAGCTTTTTCATAAAGCAGAGTGTAAGTAGGCAAAAATAACTAGCCACACTAGCAGTAGTAGTGACTGACCATGCTTTCAAATGCAGATTCTACTGTGGAAAATAGTATTAACTGGTGATCCTGGTTACCCAGGATATTGTTACAGTTAAACCTAGCTTCTGCAATTTTTCAAGGTTAGGAGCATTAATTAGGGGTGTGCAGCACGGATAGACTCATAGAAGTCGCGCTATCATAATAGACGTTAGCAAGTCACTGAATGTTAATTAGCCTACCTTAACTTAGAATCTTGCAGTCATAAACAGTGGATCATCTGAGACATTTTTCGTTTCTACATTCTGTTTATGTATTGTATTTGTGAGTGTAGCCTATACTTGCTAGACACATGTCTGGAAAAACATATTGGCAATGTTAAAAAGGCAAAAGTAAACACTGTTGGTTATTCAAATATAATGAATCATTATTTGTTTGATAATATCCAAATAACAATATCTGGTAGGAGGGTTAAACTTGCTTTTTTTTAAGGATAGAATATATCAATAGAATTTGATATAGAATAGAAGATAGATACATAATAATTTATGTTAAATAAAATGTTTGGTTGTTCAGCATTACAGTCTCAGGTTTTTATTTTTTGAGAGTGCATTTTTGAGATTATACAGTTATTGACAGTATACAGGATGGTGTATCGGGGTCAGGATACAATATAATGAGATGGGGGGGGGGATGGGATATAATGAGATGGGATGTCCCCACCAAAGCTGAGACCAAACCTACGCCCATGACTAGGAGTACTCCTAAATCCCACTAAAATATTTTAGCTAGGAGTTTTCTCTTAAAAGTTATTCACAGCGCCTTTCAGACCTACTCTTAGTAAGGAAAAATGACATCTCCTAAACTAAGAGTGAGTCTTCGTTGCTATCGATGACGTCACTTCTCATGCACGAGCTTCCTTGCAATGCTCACGGTGATTGGTTGTTAGATGACAGGGCCATCATGCGGAACATAACACAGACGCAACAAATCATGGAATTACGACATCTAAATATGTCTGTGTCCTACACAAAATAATAATAGTAATGTCATCGAAATGCATATATAATGACATGTTTGTGCAGGCCCCAGTGAAGTGTAATTCTAAGAAGGCAGAGAGAGAGAAAAGTCGTGAATTAAAATAAATTAAATCAAGGTAGCCTAATACCAAAATGAAAACCGCCACTTGCCTAATAATGAAAAAAAAAAACACTTGTGTCACAAGGTGACAAGTCTAGCGGAACCAATTTCCGCTAGGAGTGTGTTTCCCCCCGGAACGATTTTGCCGGCACACCGGGCTGGTTCACTTGTTGTCAGTAGCCATGACAGCGGCAGCTGATGAGGCAAGTGGTAACAGGTGCTGACGATTGAACTGAGGATCAGCGATAGGGCTTCGGGGCTGGAGGAAACATTTAAAAGGAAAGGGAAGAGGGAATTGGGTGTGGTAGGGGTTATTTTCACAATCCCAGAGTGGTTTTAGGAAGGGACGCAGTACTATGGATTCTGTTATAAGTCTGGAGGCAGAAATAACGAAGGCTCAAGTAAATAAAGAGGTAGTAGTTGGAGTGTTCTTTGATATAGAGAAAGCATACGATATGTTGTGGAAAGAGGGTTTATTAATGAAACTTGATAAAATGGGAATTAATGGAAAGATGTATGATTGGATAAAGGATTTCTTATTGAATAGGACAATAGAAGTTAGAATTGGGACAACATATTCACAAATATATTATATAGAAAATGGAACTCCCCAAGGTAGTGTAAGTAGTCCAATACTTTTTAACATTATGATTAATGATATTTATACACAAATTGACTCAGGAATAGGGAGGTCACTGTACGCAGATGATGGCGCATTATGGAAAAGGGGAAGAAATGAAAAATTTGTAGTAAAAAGTATGCAGGGGGCAGTGAATAAGGTAGAAGAATGGGCAAAGGAGTGGGGTTTCCGGTTCTCAATTGCAAAAACGCAGGTAATTTGTTTCACAAAAAGGAGGAAAAACAGAGTAAGCATAAAAATGTATGGTCAGGAATTGGAGCAAGTTAAAATATTAAGATTTTTAGGTATGTGGATGGACTCTAAATTAACATTTGGTATTCACATTCAAAAATTAATTGATAAATGTAAAAAAGGAATTAATGTAATGAGGTGCTTGGCTGGGGTTGAGTGGGGAGCGAGTAGACAGTCTTTAAGAAGAATATATAGCTCATTAATAAGACCGGCAATAGATTATGGAAGTCTGATATATTGCTCTGCTTCAGATACATGGCTCAAAAAGATTGAGGTAATTCAGACTCAAGCTCTAAGGATCAGTTGCGGAGCTTTTAGGACATCTCCAGTACCATCTATCCAAGTAGAGATGGGAGAAATGCCTCTTGAAATTAGAAGGAGAAAGTTAAGGATGAGATACTGGATTAATATAAAAGGTCATGATGAAAGACATCCAGTTAAAAAGGTTCTGGAAAACTGTTGGGAGTATGAGTATGGAAGTATATGTAGTTTTGGCTGGGTAGCTAATAAGGAGGCGCAGGAAATGGGTATAACAGAGATAGATGTAGCTCCTTCTGTTGTAATATCATCTATACCCCCATGGTTATATCCAATGCCAGAAACAGACTTATTAATTCATAAAGAGATACTCAAGAATTAACCAAATTTGCCATTAAAAGTTATTGTTCAACATCACATTAATCAAATGTATAACAACATGATACAAATATATACAGATGGATCAAAAGACCCCATAACAGGTAGAGCCGCTGCAGCAGTATATATCCCTCAGGACAGTGTCAAAATTTCAAAAAGAATAACAGATCATATATCTGTTTTTACAACAGAACTGATAGCTATATCATTAGCATTACAATGGATAGAAGAAAGGCAGCCTAATAGTAGTGTGATATGTACAGACTCACAATCAGCTCTGCAAAGTTTAGAGAGTGGAAATTCTGTTACAAGACAAGATATTTTAAATGAAGTATTGCAGAAGTTATTTAACATAAAACACTTAGGTGTAAGAGTGAGTTTTTTGTGGGTGCCAGCACATGTCGGAGTAAAGGGGAACGAGGAAGCTGACAAGTTGGCAAAGGAGGCGTTGAAAGATCCTGAGATCAACATCAGAGTTCAGATGAGTAAAGCAGAAATTAAGGGGCTGATTGGGACTGAAGTAAAAAAGAGGTGGCAGAAGATATGGGATAATGAATTAAGAGGAAGACATTTGTATAGTATACAAAGTAATGTGGGGGTGGAAAGGACAAGTGTTAATAACAGGAGAAAGGATGTAATTATGACAAGATTGCGTATTGGACATACAGCACTGAATCAAAGTTTACATAAAATAGGAAAACATGAAAGTGGTAATTGCGATAAATGTGGATATCCAGAAACAGTAAAACATATATTACTAGATTGTGTAGCATACAGTAGAGAAAGGCTTGAATTAATTCAGTCTTTAAAGGATAGGGGTATAAGAAATTATACACTTAAGGAATTATTAGAAGGAACAAATTATACAATACACGAAAAAGTTTTCAAATTTTTAAATGACACAGAACTGGTAAGAAAGATATAATTTTTTTTTTTTTTTTTTTTTTTTTTTCATCAAGTGTATTCTATCTAGTAGTGCTCCATACTCCAATCCAGTAGGTGGCGGAAAATGCACCTTAAGTTGGTTTGCCAACCGCCATATAAACAACAGAAGAAGAAGAAGAAGAATTGGGTGTGGTACTCCCCCGGGAGAATTAGTTTCTTTGACTGTGGCTGAATTCGCTGGGATCTTTGGAGAGGGCTGTGAGGATTTGGCTGGCTGAAGGGTGCAACGGTGATTTGTGTGAATACACGCTGGAAACGTGAACTGGATGGAAAGTTGGAGAAGTGGGGAGATACAGTCAAGACTGGAGAACGCCATCATTCCTGAGAGGAAGTTAAGTAATAAAACATCGAATCTGTGTGAATGCATGTCCTGCACTGAGTTGAACAAAGAATTGTGAAGTGTATTGATCACGAGTGTAACTGTCACATGGGAGTGTGAACTGAGTCACCATTGAAATTCTGATATCTTCATCTTCTGAGTTGAACAAAGAATTGTGAAGTGCGTTGATCACGAGTGTAACTGCCACTTAAGAGTGTGGACTGAGTCATCATTGAAATCCTGGTATCTCCGTCTGAGAGTGAGAGTATTGAAGACGCTGTTCTCCATGCTGTGAGAAGTCATCTGCATCTCTTTATCGTCTGAGTGCTGATTCAACATAACAGTGGAAGGATTGACTATTGGGTGAGTGCTGGCCTTATTGCACTGAGAGTGAGAGTGGATATGCAGTGCCTGAATTGAAGTGTCACACAGTATTGGACTTGACGTGAGGTTGCAGTGTGTGGGTGGATATGTATATTTAACTGCCAGTATTCCCCAGTGCCTAATTCCGCCCAGTGTTTGCTGAACAAAGCCTCAGTGCTAGACGTGCATGTCCCGCTCGGGCTATAAGTTCTCGTTCTGATACCGAAGAGGAGTGTGTTTGCCTTGTATAAATTGCTCTGCCTGTTTAACTAGACGAATTGTCGGTTGCTGTCTTCTTGGGCGCTGCCCGTCTGAAGGAAGGATCCACCCTTGTCCCAGCGCTGTCCGCTTGGAGCCACACAGTCCAGCCGTAAGCCCGATTCTCCATTCTGCAGAGGAGCGTGCCTGCACCTGTATAAATTGCTCTGTCCGTTTAACTAGATGATTCGTCTGCTGCTGTCTTCTTGGGCGCTGCCCGTCTGAAGGAAGGATCCACCCTTGTCCCAGCGCTGTCCGCTTGGAGCCACACAGTCCAGCCGTAAGCCCGATTCTCCATTCTGCAGAGGAGCGTGCCTGCACCTGTATAAATTGTTCTGTCCGTTTAACTAGATGATTCGTCTGCTGCTGTCTTCTTGGGCGCTGCCCGTCTGAAGGAAGGATCCACCCTTGTCCCAGCGCTGTCCGCTTGGAGCCACACAGTCCAGCCGTAAGCCCGATTCTGCAGCGGAGTGTGCCTGCACCTGTATAATTTGCTTTGTCTGTTCAACTGGATGATTCTTCTGTGCTGAGCATATTCGGAACGACCAACGGTCTAGGAACTTACCGACCTATCTACCCACCTGTCTTCCAGTGAGGCCCCTCCGTCTGCTCGCCTTCTTGAGAGGTACACGTACCTGCTACTCACCTGTCCGGTGGAGGAGTCTCCTAGTCCTCAGTCCCGGTCCTGCCCTGCCCGGGTATCTGTCCATCTGCATTGTGGTCAAGAAGTTCTACTTACCCCGACACTTACCTGCTGCTGGAATGGCAGACGAATCCCTCGCCTCCCAGGGTCCAAAGCGGTTTCCCCCTTCCTGGACAGAGACACAAACTCACGTCGAGACTTTTAATTTCCTTTTTACTATTTAATAAAGATTGTTCAATTTTAATTCTACTTGTCCGTCTGGTCTCTGGTACGCTCCTCAGAGTGGTCCTGGGTTTGAGGGGTGGGTGCAGTCTGGTTTGGCCCCCCCGACCTGTGACACTTGCATTAACACTTGCTTGGTTAATTGACATCCTATTAGCCTAAATAGACTACTTAAAGCAAGGAAATGTTGCTCTTATTGAAGTAATGTAGCCTAATAGTGAATGGCGGTGAATTATGAACTCGCCAAAACGGAAAAGAAAGCCTAACTGGACGCAGGATCAGTTACTGCTGCTGGCCGAGTTGGTGCTAAAAAAGAAAGAGAAAAAACATAATAAAAGTAAAATTCGGCACTGGGATATCAAGCTAACCTAAGAGTGAGAATGGGAGAGGATTTGTTTGCAGATCAATGCAGCATTCCCGCTTGTGTCGCGGACCCCGGACGACTGCGAGAGGCGGTGGTGTGCGCTACAATCCTTTATGAATAGGTCTTAGTGAGTTAGGAGTCCTCTCGACTTCTTTTAAGCTGTCCCAGACTTAGGTGCTACTTTTAGGGCTAAAATGCTTCGTGAATTACTCTTAGTGAAAAAAATTAGGAGTCCTAAAGTTAGGAGTGACACGCCTATTATTTTTAGTAGTTGCTCCAAAATTCGCCAGTTAGGAGCTACTTTTAGCCTTAAAATTATTTGTGAATACGGCCCCAGGACAACAACTGCTACGGTGCAGGGCATCAGCATTGAAGGATCTAGGAACACAACAAACCATTTGTCACAGAGCCAACAATATTATTATACAATGCCAGGTTTATTAAAAGGAAATAAGCTACAGCAGAGGGGAAATGCAGAAAAGAGAAAGAATATAAAGAATATAGAGAAAATAATTTCTTAATTAAGGTAACAGAATTTGTTTTTAGGTTTGCTTATTCATTTAATATTGCTCATACAGTGTCACTTACGTTTGGATGTCAAAACCTTCTTAAAATAATAAAAATGTAAATTTGAGAATTAAAAAAAATAAGAAAATTACAGATGCATGATGATATAGGTTAAAAATATTGTGACAAAATGGATATGAAGTTATTTAATGAGCTTCCTCGGTTCACCTGTGTTTCCTACATCTCTGGCAGCAGCTTTCTTCAGAAATGTTGAAGCCGTGGAGCTTCCCCTCTGTTTTAGAGGGGTTAATTTGTTGCTGCTGAAATCACAGAACATTTTTTTATCAATATTTGTTTACCATTGAGCAGCTAGTTTCAGCCAGAGATGGTCCTCACTGCGGAACATGAAATCCACAGGGAGGAGTCGGATCCAGATCTGACTCCTCCCACCTTACATACACCTAAACCTACCCAACTCCGCCCCCTGATCCCTAAACCCACCCCTAATCCCTAAACCCAACCCTAATCCTACCCATCTCCTCCCCGTGGATCTCATGTACTGCATTGAGGTGCTACTGAATTTTCAAGCTCCATGTAAGTGACGTCACCGATTAACAGTAACGTTACAAACGTTTAAATAAATTAGCTCACTTCCAAGTAACACCTTTACTAAAACTCTCATCTACACATAAGAGGTGATTAAAAGCCCAAACTTTCATAAACAAAAGCTAAACCGAGTTAACGTTAGCTTAACCTCTTCTGAAAACGGTTGAGATGCTAACGGACTTTTTCCGAAGACACTAAACCATGGTTATAAAGTAAATTTTCAACAAAAGCGTGTCAATTATAAGTAAGAGAAGAATCAAGAACAGTTGTGTGTATTATTTGTGTACTTTTAGAGACTAATCTTACCTGAAAGCAGTGAAAACAACGGCAGTCACTTATTTCCAGGGGTTTTAGTACAGCGTCAAAATTGTGACGTGGTAGAGTAGGCGTTCTCCTAATTCTGAATTTGCATAGGTCACCGGTCATGCGCACTAAGTGTATGAGGACCAAGATAGATACCAACGGTAACGTTATATTTTTTTTTTTTTTGCCGCTAATAGAAACAAGGTTAAAATTGATGATTTATGTCATGTCAAGTAAATTATTTCAAAGTCACACGCTAATATATTTCAAAACCGCGCCCTTAAAACAATCTGAGATATTGGAATACACCAGGATCCACGGTCACACTTTTAACTTAACACTTTTAACACACTTTTATTAATAAAATAAAATAAACTATGTTGTGTGTAATGGTAAGAGTGGATGAACTTAAACTTTCTCTACTGACCAGAAATATTTATCAACCCAGAGATCGATTAATTTAATACATGAATAAAAATGATACACTTGTTTTCGCTGATAATTGGATGATTCTTATGTCGTTAAACTTATTATACAAAGACAGTGTACTGTCAGTTATTAAAATGGCATATTACATGTGCATATACCTGTGTGTGTTTACATGGGCTTCATGACAGATTCCTGTCCTAACTGTACATGTGCATCAGATACCTGTGTGTGTTTACAGGGGTTTCATGAGAGATTCTTCTCCTAACTGTACATGTGCATCAGATACCTGTGTGTGTTTACAGGGGTTTCATGTGAGATTCCTGTCCTAACTGTACATGTGCATCAGATACCTGTGTGTGTTTACAGGGGTTTCATGAGAGATTCCTGTCCTAACTGTACATGTGCATCAGATACCTGTGTGTGTTTACAGGGGTTTCATGAGAGATTCTTCTCCTAACTGTACATGTGCATCAGATACCTGTGTGTGTTTACAGGGGTTTCATGTGAGATTCCTGTCCTAACTGTACATGTGCATCAGATACCTGTGTGTGTTTACAGGTGTTTCATGAGAGATTCCTGTCCTAACTGTACATGTGCATCAGATACCTGTGTGTGTTTACAGGGGTTTCATGAGAGATTCTTCTCCTAACTGTACATGTGCATCAGATACCTGTGTGTGTTTACAGGGGTTTCATGTGAGATTCCTGTCCTAACTGTACATGTGCATCAGATACCTGTGTGTGTTTACAGGGGTTTCATGAGAGATTCCTGTCCTAACTGTACATGTGCATCAGATACCTGTGTGTGTTTACAGGGGTTTCATGACAGATTCCTGCCCTAACTGTACATGTGCATCAGATACCTGTGTGTGTTTACAGGGGTTTCATGTGAGATTCCTGCCCTAACTGTACATGTGCATCAGATACCTGTGTGTGTTTACAGGGGTTTCATGACAGATTCCTGTCCTAACTGTACATGTGCATCAGATACCTGTGTGTGTTTACAGGGGTTTCATGTGAGATTCCTGCCCTAACTGTACATGTGCATCAGATACCTGTGTGTGTTTACAGGGGTTTCATGACAGATTCCTGTCCTAACTGTACATGTGCATCAGATACCTGTGTGTGTTTACAGGGGTTTCATGAGAGATTCTTCTCCTAACTGTACATGTGCATCAGATACCTGTGTGTGTTTACAGGGGTTTCATGAGAGATTCTTCTCCTAACTGTACATGTGCATCAGATACCTGTGTGTGTTTACAGGGGTTTCATGAGAGATACCTGTCCTAACTGTACATGTGCATCAGATACCTGTGTGTGTTTACAGGGGTTTCATGAGAGATTCCTGTCCTAACTGTACATGTGCATCAGATACCTGTGTGTGTTTACAGGGGTTTCATGTGAGATTCCTGCCCTAACTGTACATGTGCAACAGATACCTGTGTGTGTTTACAGGGGTTTCATGACAGATTCCTGTCCTAACTGTACATGTGCATCAGATACCTGTGTGTGTTTACAGGGGTTTCATGTGAGATACCTGCCCTAACTGTACATGTGCATCAGATACCTGTGTGTGTTTACAGGGGTTTCATGAGAGATTCCTGTCCTAACTGTACATGTGCATCAGATACCTGTGTGTGTTTACAGGGGTTTCATGTGAGATTCCTGCCCTAACTGTACATGTGCATCAGATACCTGTGTGTGTTTACAGGGGTTTCATGAGAGATTCCTGCCCTAACTGTACATGTGCATCAGATACCTGTGTGTGTTTACATGGGTTTCATGTGAGATTCCTGTCCTAACTGTACATGTGCATCAGATACCTGTGTGTGTTTACAGGGGTTTCATGTGAGATTCCTGCCCTAACTGTACATGTGCATCAGATACCTGTGTGTGTTTACAGGGGTTTCATGTGAGATTCCTGTCCTAACTGTACATGTGCATCAGATACCTGTGTGTGTTTACAGGGGTTTCATGTGAGATTCCTGCCCTAACTGTACATGTGCATCAGATACCTGTGTGTGTTTACAGGGGTTTCATGAGAGATTCCTGCCCTAACTGTACATGTGCATCAGATATCTGTGTGTGTTTACAGGGGTTTCATGAGAGATTCCTGTCCTAACTGTACATGTGCATCAGATACCTGTGTGTGTTTACAGGGGTTTCATGAGAGATTCCTGCCCTAACTGTACATGTGCATCAGATACCTGTGTGTGTTTACAGGGGTTTCATGAGAGATTCTTCTCCTAACTGTACATGTGCATCAGATACCTGTGTGTGTTTACAGGGGTTTCATGAGAGATTCCTGTCCTAACTGTACATGTGCATCAGATACCTGTGTGTGTTTACAGGGGTTTCATGTGAGATTCCTGCCCTAACTGTACATGTGCATCAGATACCTGTGTGTGTTTACAGGGGTTTCATGACAGATTCCTGTCCTAACTGTACATGTGCATCAGATACCTGTGTGTGTTTACAGGGGTTTCATGTGAGATTCCTGCCCTAACTGTACATGTGCATCAGATACCTGTGTGTGTTTACAGGGGTTTCATGACAGATTCCTGTCCTAACTGTACATGTGCATCAGATACCTGTGTGTGTTTACAGGGGTTTCATGAGAGATTCCTGTCCTAACTGTACATGTGCATCAGATACCTGTGTGTGTTTAAAGGGGTTTCATGACAGATTCCTGCCCTAACTGTACATGTGCATCAGATACCTGTGTGTGTTTACAGGAGTTTCATGTGAGATTTACTGCTTGCAGACAAAGTCTCTTTTACAATCTTGATCTTGCTACATGCTCAAAGCGCTGTATATGCTAAGAAATAATTGTTCTTCTGTGGCCATGGAAGATACCCTTTTCTTAGAATAAATTAATGATCAAAATAGTTTGTTGGACGAACTGAGTAATTGATTGTAACATTAATTTAGCCATGTCAAGTTAATCCAATTAACTGACCCAAATATGCATAATTAATCATAACAAGTTATTATTGATTATTAATATTTCCTATAGCTAAGTTCCTTACATCCGATCAACAGCTTTTAAAGGTCCCTCGTTGTCAGTTAAAATCAAAAGGAGATTGTGCTTTTTCTGTGGTAAGTCCCAAACTCTGGAATAGTCTCCCATTCCACGTGAGGTCAACTCCTTCAATTGCCACTTTTAAGTCTTATTTAAAAACTTATTCAAAAGCTAAAGAAAATAAATAAGTTATGTTTGTTTTGTTGTATGATTTTAATGTTATTTTTGTAAAGCACTTTGGAGCAACGTCTGTTGTTTGAAAATGTACTATAAAAATAAAGTTGCTTGCTTTAATTAGCTAACAGACTTTAGACAAGTTAAAATAAAAGCTATATATTCTAATATATATATATATATATATATATATATATATATATATATACACTCACTGCCACTTTATTAGGTACCCCATGCTAGTAACGGGTTGGACCCCCTTTTGCCTTCAGAACTGCCTCAATTCTTCGTGGCATAGATTCAACAAGGTGCTGGAAGCATTCCTCAGGGACTTTGGTCCATATTGACATGATGGCATCACACAGTTGCCGCAGATTTGTCGGCTGCACATCCATGATGCGAATCTCCCGTTCCACCACATCCCAAAGATGCTCTATTGGGTTGAGATCTGGTGACTGTGGAGGCCATTTTAGTACAGTGAACTCATTGTCATGTTCAAGAAACCAATTTGAAATGATTAGAGCTTTGTGACATGGTGGAAGTAGCCATCAGAGGATGGGTACATGGTGGCCATAAAGGGATGGACATGGTCAGAAACAATTCTCAGGTAGGCCGTGGCATTTAAACGATGCCCAATTGGCACTAAGGGGCCTAAAGTGTGCCAGGAAAACATCCCCCACACCATTACACCACCACCACCAGCCTGCACAGTGGTAACAAGGCATGATGGTTCCATGTTCTCATTCTGTTTACGCCAAATTCTGACTCTAACATCTGAATGTCTCAACAGAAATCGAGACTCATCAGACCAGGCAACATTTTTCCAGTCTTCAACTGTTCAATTTTGGTGAGCTCTTGCAAATTGTAGCCTCTTTTTCCTATTTGTAGTGGAGATGAGTGGTACCCGGTGGAGTCTTCTGCTGTTGTAGCCCATCCGCCTCAAGGTTGTGCGTGTTGTGGCTTCACAAATGCTTTGCTGCATACCTCGGTTGTAACGAGTGGTTATTTCAGTCACTGTTGCCCTTCTATCAGCTCGAACCAGTCTGGCCATTCTCCTCTGACCTCTGGCATCAACAAGGCATTTCCGCCCACAGAACTGCCGCTCACTGGATGTTTTTTCTTTTTCGGACCATTCTCTGTAAACCCTAGAGATGGTTGTGCGTGAAAATCCCAGTAGATTAGCAGTTTCTGAAATACTCAGACCAGCCCTTCTGGCACCAACAATCATGCCACGTTCAAAGTCACTCAAATCAACTTTCTTCCCCATACTGATGCTCGGTTTGAACTGCAGGAGATTGTCTTGACCATGTCTACATGCCTAAATGCACTGAGTTGCCGCCATGTGATTGGCTGCTTAGAAATTAAGTGTTAACGAGCAGTTGGACAGGTGTACCTAATAAAGTGGCCGGTGAGTGTATATATATATTCTAATACACATACAAATACGCTGTTAAACCTTAAATCCTAGGTTTTTACTAACTTCTTTTCCACTCCTATTTTAAAACAACATACTGAAAATGAGTTGTTCATACTCAACTTTATTAAAAAAGAAAATATCAAATATTAACAAGCAAGCAGAACAAGGCAGGACCTCAGCTTTTGGATGTCTCCGGTCAGGACTCAATCTTTACAGGATCTCCTGATGTACAATCTCCCACACCATCACCTTTCGTATGATAGGAATGTCACACTACATAGAAAGAGAACAATCATGTACAGACAAACTTTGATGATGGATTTTGACAAAAAATAAAAGCTTTTAAAGATATATCAGTGAGACAATGATACAGTTGCTAGGGTGTTCAATGTTGTTACTGTACTAAGTGTTAGTCCTAAGTTTAGAGTGGGGTAGATACTAGTGTGTTAGTGGATAGATGGTTATTGATAAAGTCAAACAAGTGTTAAGAATCAGGTTTGTGAGAAATATAAATATTGTAGCTTGGTCATGTACCGGTCTGAAATCAAGTGGCTTTCCTTTAGAAAGGAAGTCTGCATATTTGCAGATGAAAACACCACAGTCATTACCATTAGTCTGTTTGGGAATTTCCTAGAAACAAAATTCCAAGTAAGTATAACAGTAAACAAAAGGGCACAGTTTAAAGAATATTTGTATAAGTTATTATATGGTGGTATGCATACGTGGGTTCTCATTCGGCCGATAGTCCACCTGGAAGCCTCAAAGCAGCAGGCTTTTTTGAGTTTCTTCTCCTCCATGAGGTATTTCCTGTTAATTAAATCACACGAGACATGCATAGATTCCTTCAAAGCCGTTTGAGGTTAAAGGGATACTCCACCGTTTTTTCATATTAAACTATGTTATTCTCTTATCTAAGACGAGTTGATACATACCTCTCTCGTCTCAGTGCGTGCACTTAATCGCTCTGTCGGGCGGAGAACTTTGAGAGCAGTTAGCTTAGCCCCATTCATTGTATATGGGCCAAACAGAGATGAAGTTAGAAGCGACCAAAAACATTCACGTTTTCTCTATTTAAATATAGTTACACGAGTAGTTACACGACCAAGTATGGTGACTCTAAATAACTCGTCTTAGATAAGAGAATAACATAGTTTAATATGAAAAACGGTGGAGTATCCCTTTAAAACCAAAGTTGTAATTGGACATAACTCACAGCAATATGTGGCAGATGTCGTCATGTCTTTGACCCATGGAGTCATAGCACTGGATGGTCTGGGATTTGAAATCAATACCTGGTGATAAGCAATGGAGGTCAAAGGTTAAAAAAAATAGTGTAAAGGTAAATATACAATTTTTTACACTTTTAATCATACAGTATAGAAATGGAAACAATGTGTTACAATGTGTTTTTGTAATATATTTATTGCACAATAAAAAGCATGACAAAATTTACTAAAATAATTATGCTAGAGGAAGTCAATGTGAATGATACAAAATTACAACTGATTTTACTTCTATAATGTGACTGAAAAAAAAAAGAAAAATGACAGCAAAAAAAGGACCTGATTTTATCTACAAGGAATTGAATAGATCATGAAAAGTTATGTACCTAACTGAGATGGTAGTTGGTCAGTGGGGAGGGGTTGAAAAGTAAGCGAAAAATGTGCATGTGCAAATATGAGAAATATGTTATCTAAAAATAAAATACACTTTAGACAATCAATCAAGTAGTTGCTTTTTGATTCATTATGAACAAATATTGTCTTTCTTTTTTGAGAAAGTGTAATTTTTAATCTTACTGTATGTTCGCTTACACTCTTACCATGTCATTGAGCCAGGAACCCTCCTCCAGCGTTGCCAGGTCGCTCTGTCTAATGCATAGTTTGAAAGCTGTGCTTATCACCATGTTTGGGTCATCTTGTTCCAGAATGCGTCTCACCTCTGATGCCATGTCCTAAAAAAATACAACGTACATATAAACGAGCTCAAAGTATTTGCTCAGTGGACATATGTTATTGACAGAGCATTTTATTTCACAATCATATTCTCACCTTTGTTAACCTAGGTACGTTTTCACTATGGTTCACAAGATTGTCCGCGTGTATCAGTGTGGATACTTTCCTTGTTTCTTCCACAGAGACCTCCACACCACAAGACTGAAGAGAAAATCACAAACAACTTAAAATTTCATGCATTAATAGCAGATTCATTAATAGTATATCAACTGTATATTGCCTTAAGCAAGTCTTTGTCCATCTCTGTCCTTTTAGACTTTTTATGGAAATGGCCATCACCTGATAAGGAAATGAACAGAATATGAAAAAGAATAAAAATAAAGCATAGAGAAAACTGAATTTATGTATAGCACAGAGACCTTTCCAACAATAAACTATTAAAAGGTTGCCAAGTATAGTACACATGACTTGCCAAGACAAGTCATGTGTACTATACACCAAGTTGACA
Organism: Rhinichthys osculus; assembly: GCA_029959095.1. NCBI lineage: Eukaryota > Metazoa > Chordata > Actinopteri > Cypriniformes > Leuciscidae > Rhinichthys > Rhinichthys osculus. The sequence goes on along the minus strand of JARWKJ010000018.1, from coordinate 24,644,822 downwards.
GGTCAACAAAACAAAACAGGAAATAGTACATAATGTATAAAAAATAATCCGGCAAACACTGATTGTATAGCACAGTATTGCTACAAGATTAAAAAACAAAACAAAATATAGCTGCGAGCAGCGATTACGGGCCCAAGCCGGTGGCACCGCAACCCCGGTGCCTTTAGTTACCTAAAGGCACCGGAGTGGCGGTGCCGCCGGCTTTGGCCCTTCATCGCTGCTCGCAGCTATATTTATATATATATATATATATATATATATATATATATATATATATATATATATAAACAAGCCGGTGGCACCGCCACCCCGGTGCCTTTAGGGTTACTGTGCATGACGGGCAATATCGTAACTCCGCTTTGACCTTTGAGAAGATGTGTGCTGTAGAGCTTGCATTGGTGTGGGCTCTGCAAAAGTGTGCATTGAGGGCACATATCAACCACAAAGTATGCGTGAGCAACCTTCTGAAACCTAAAATGAAAAATGAGACACCCTACGGTCTCATGGACTTAATGCACACATGAAATAAGTACACAAGTTTGAAAGTTATATGAAGTGTGCCAAGACAGAATATTACTTGCCTGATCTGATTAGAAAAATAGTTGGTGTGTGTGTGTGTGTGTGTGTGTGTGTGTGTGTGTGTGTGTGTGTGTGTGTGTGTGTGTGTGAGGCGTGATTGAACAATGTAGACATAAAAACATACCCCGTCCTTTTGTTCATACAGGACATTATTCAAACTGCAAAGTGTTTACTTATATTTGTGTACAATCACAATAAAACACAACATTGTGCTTTTGTCAAACTGTAAACTACAACTGTCACCCAACCGAAATCTCTTACACACACACACACACACACACACACACACACACACACACACACACACACACACACACACACACACACACACATAGTTTAAAAGCAAAAAAAATCTTTTGGACATTCATCATATTGCATTGGTTTTCATTTATTGTCCTCGATCAGAGCCCTAATCTGTTTATTTTTTCAGTTACACATTCTACATTGATTAAAAAAGAAAAATCAAATGTGTTTTTATTTTATACATAAATAAATAATCTATCATTCAGATGAGAATAAAGTTAGTGTTAGTTCAAATTTTAAGGAAAACAAATATATGATCTGAAATATAGCACATTCATTTATAATTCATTCAGGTTCAATTACCAAACATACAAATCTCAATGTAATTTAAAGCAAACAATACATTTAAAATACATGGGTTGTATGCTATTTTTTTTTATATAAAAAGATATATATCCAAAAAGACAAGGCCTAAACTTTAACAAGGGTTAAACAATCACTGTAACAGACACAATCACACACACACACACACACACACACGTCAAATCACTTACATTTTAGATGCAATATTGACTTTTTTTTCTGTTTCAGCAGCGAAAATAGTTAAACAAAGATCACAGCAGAACCATCGAGCATCTCACAGCAACGCGTTCTCATTACTGAATGATTCAGCATTTTGAACGAATCGGTTGACTCAAAGATTCAACGACCAATCCATAATCTGTCTCATTCATGAATGACTCAGCCGTTCGAACGAATCGTTTGAACGAATGAATCAATGACTCGCTCATTAAGACGGTCGCCTGGCAGCACCTAATGACGGTTTAGTGATATTAAAAGTATCATTCTTTCCAACGATTGTTAATTAACTCATATTTGAAACATAAGCTATATATATATATATATATATATATATATACACACACATATATATACACACACATATATATATACACAAAAATAAAATAAAAACACATTTGAAGCGTGTTTGCTTACTAAATTGTGAGCGGAACGAAAGTTGCAGCAAATATCAGCAACAGGAGTCAAATTTCATTAATCACGAGAGTGAAGAGCTGACTGAAAAGATGATGACGGAATAGGCTATTTTATGTAAAAGCCCCTATTTAAGCGAATCTATCATTGTACTCTTTTGTTGTTGTGTTTTCCGTGAAAAATAATAGACTATTGAACTCACAATTCAAGCAATCGGCCCCGTTATTGCACTAATTTTAAAGTGACACTAAAAAGTATGCGGCTGCACTGGCATTCATAACGGTGCGCGTCCATGGCGACGAGCGAGCAGAACAGAGCGAACGTTTTTTAGTTCATTCCTACTTCCATAGGAATTCCCTCAAGCGCTCTGCAAGCGCAACCCTTATCAATGTCCGTGTGGACGTCCGTATTTAAAAGCTCTCGGTCCTCAGTCACATGCTTGCCAAATATATGTATAAATATCATTTTGGACACAAGAGGGCAGTATGGCCCTATGTATAATTTTGTATAATAACTATCACTCGAAGAGCCCCTCCCCACACAGACACACACACACACACAGTTCGCCCGCGCCTCTCTCTCACACGCACACACACACACACACACACACACACACACTCCAGCATTGCAATCTTGAGATCGCAGCTTGTTCATTATGCTGCGTTCACACCAAACTTTTATACTCTTTTGTTGTTGTGGTTTCCATGAAGAATAATAGGCTATTGAACTCACAATTCAAGCAATCGGCCCCAGAAAAGGCGCTAATTTTAAAATGAAACTAACGGCTGCACGGGCATTCATAACGGTGCGCGTCCACGGCGATGAGCGAGCAGAACTTCCATAGGAATTCCCTCGAGCGCTCTGCACGTGGCCATTATCAATGTCCCGTATTTAAAAGCTCTCGGTCCTCAGTCACATACCAAATATATGTATAATGTATATATAAATATAATTTTGGACACAAGAGGGCAGTATGGCCCTATGTATAATTTTGTGTTTAAACTAAAAGAGCCATTCTACATTGATTAAAAAAGAAAAATCAAATGTGTTTTTATTTTATACATAAATAAATAATCTATCATTCAGATGAGAATAAAGTTAGTGTTAGTTCAAATTTTAAGGAAAACAAATATATGATCTGAAATATAGCACATTCATTTATAATTCATTCAGGTTCAATTACCAAACATACAAATCTCAATGTAATTTAAAGCAAACAATACATTTAAAATACATGGGTTGTATGCTATTTTTTTTTATATAAAAAGATATATATCCAAAAAGACAAGGCCTAAACTTTAACAAGGGTTAAACAATCACTGTAACAGACACAATCACACACACACACACACACACACACACACACGTCAAATCACTTACATTTTAGATGCAATATTGACTTTTTTTTCTGTTTCAGCAGCGAAAATAGTTAAACAAAGATCACAGCAGAACCATCGAGCATCTCACAGCAACGCGTTCTCATTACTGAATGATTCAGCATTTTGAACGAATCGGTTGACTCAAAGATTCAACGACCAATCCATAATCTGTCTCATTCATGAATGACTCAGCCGTTCGAACGAATCGTTTGAACGAATGAATCAATGACTCGCTCATTAAGACGGTCGCCTGGCGGCACCTAATGACGGTTTAGTGATATTAAAAGTATCATTCTTTCCAACGATTGTTAATTAACTCATATTTGAAACATAAGCTATATATATATATATATATATATACACACATATATATACACACACATATATATATACACAAAAATAAAATAAAAACACATTTGAAGCGTGTTTGCTTACTAAATTGTGAGCGGAACGAAAGTTGCAGCAAATATCAGCAACAGGAGTCAAATTTCATTAATCACGAGAGTGAAGAGCTGACTGAAAAGATGATGACGGAATAGGCTATTTTATGTAAAAGCCCCTATTTAAGCGAATCTATCATTGTACTCTTTTGTTGTTGTGTTTTCCGTGAAAAATAATAGACTATTGAACTCACAATTGAAGCAATCGGCCCCGTTATTGCACTAATTTTAAAGTGACACTAAAAAGTATGCGGCTGCACTGGCATTCATAACGGTGCGCGTCCATGGCGACGAGCGAGCAGAACAGAGCGAACGTTTTTTAGTTCATTCCTACTTCCATAGGAATTCCCTCAAGCGCTCTGCAAGCGCAACCCTTATCAATGTCCGTGTGGACGTCCGTATTTAAAAGCTCTCGGTCCTCAGTCACATGCTTGCCAAATATATGTATAAATATCATTTTGGACACAAGAGGGCAGTATGGCCCTATGTATAATTTTGTATAATAACTATCACTCGAAGAGCCCCTCCCCACACAGACACACACACACACACAGTTCGCCCGCGCCTCTCTCTCACACGCACACACACACACACACACACACTCCAGCATTGCAATCTTGAGATCGCAGCTTGTTCATTATGCTGCGTTCACACCAAACTTTTATACTCTTTTGTTGTTGTGGTTTCCATGAAGAATAATAGGCCATTGAACTCACAATTCAAGCAATCGGCCCCAGAAAAGGCGCTAATTTTAAAATGAAACTAACGGCTGCACGGGCATTCATAACGGTGCGCGTCCACGGCGATGAGCGAGCAGAACTTCCATAGGAATTCCCTCGAGCGCTCTGCACGTGGCCATTATCAATGTCCCGTATTTAAAAGCTCTCGGTCCTCAGTCACATACCAAATATATGTATAATGTATATATAAATATAATTTTGGACACAAGAGGGCAGTATGGCCCTATGTATAATTTTGTGTTTAAACTAAAAGAGCCCCTCCCCCCCTCCCCACACAGACACAGACACAGACACACACGAATGGCAGGGTGCATTCTCTCTGTCAGAGGGAGAGGGAGAGAAAATTCTCAGAAACATCCACATTCAAACCAAAATATCTAACTTCCTCTTGGTCTGAGCTAATGACAGTTAATTAGAAAGTTGTCCGGCTTGATCTGAACCATATGCATACCTGTGTCTGTCGAGTTTCATGCAATTTCAAGCATGCTAAGAGTCTCAAAAGCATCAAACAAGAATATTAAAGTTTGATGTGTTGCCACGGCAACAGTATCTAAGATATCAATAATCCTTTCACAGGTCTACATCTGCCGTGTGTTTACATTATACACATAAAGTTTGAAGCAAATCGGGTAAAAATAAGAGGGTTATTTCAAAGCATTTAGGAAGTGACACACTTCCTGCTGCCAGTTGGTGGCGCTATAACTTTGACTCACAATAGTCACATCCATGTGATCGGGCTCTTACAACGAACACACTGTTGAAGTTTCATCAAGATCAGTTAATGTATGGAGTAGTTATGACACACTTCCTGTTTCACGTTTCTCGCCATAATTTTGTTTCCTCGCCACGGCCAAACCGTTCGAGATATCAAAAATCCCCTCGCAAACTTTCATCCTCAATGTCTTGACTTCATGCTGACCGAGTTTCGTGCCGTTTGTTTGAATTCTCTAGGAGGAGTATTTCACATTCCATTGCGTGTGTTTTACCAACAACCCTAAATAGCCGACTTCCTGTTGGGCTGGGGTAAAAAGTAAGAGTGTGAAGTATATATGAAACGAGGAGATCTACATGTGTACCGAGTTTCATATTATTACATGCAAGCGTGTTTGATTTATGGACCATGTTTTCGGACCCCGTTCCAGGGGGCGCTGTCGAGCCCCCCTGCCACGCCCGGGTACCATCTTCAGCCCGGCCCTGATGGCCGCGGGTTCTGACATGTGTGCAAAGTTTCAGGAGTTTTTGAGCATGTTAAGGCCTCCAAAAGTGTCCAAAAGGTAGTAAAAAAATAATAAGAATAATAATAATAATAATAAATATAGCTGCGAGCAGCGATTACGGGCCCAAGCCGGTGGCACCGCAACCCCGGTGCCTTTAGTTACCTAAAGGCACCGGAGTGGCGGTGCCGCCGGCTTTGGCCCTTCATCGCTGCTCGCAGCTATATTTATATATATATATATATATATATATATATATATATATAAACAAGCCGGTGGCACCGCCACCCCGGTGCCTTTAGGGTTACTGTGCATAACGGGCAATATCGTAACTCCGCTTTGACCTTTGAGAAGATGTGTGCTGTAGAGCTTGCATTGGTGTGGGCTCTGCAAAAGTGTGCATTGAGGGCACATATCAACCACAAAGTATGTGTGAGCAACCTTCTGAAACCTAAAATGAAAAATGAGACACCCTACGGTCTCATGGACTTAATGCACACATGAAATAAGTACACAAGTTTGAAAGTTATATGAAGTGTGCCAAGACAGAATATTACTTGCCTGATCTGATTAGAAAAATAGTTGGTGTGTGTGTGTGTGTGTGTGTGAGGCGTGATTGAACAATGTAGACATAAAAACATACCCCGTCCTTTTGTTCATACAGGACATTATTCAAACTGCAAAGTGTTTACTTATATTTGTGTACAATCACAATAAAACACAACATTGTGCTTTTGTCAAACTGTAAACTACAACTGTCACCCAACCGAAATCTCTTACACACACACACACACACACACACACATAGTTTAAAAGCAAAAAAAATCTTTTGGACATTCATCATATTGCATTGGTTTTCATTTATTGTCCTCGATCAGAGCCCTAATCTGTTTATTTTTTCAGTTACACATTCTACATTGATTAAAAAAGAAAAATCAAATGTGTTTTTATTTTATACATAAATAAATAATCTATCATTCAGATGAGAATAAAGTTAGTGTTAGTTCAAATTTTAAGGAAAACAAATATATGATCTGAAATATAGCACATTCATTTATAATTCATTCAGGTTCAATTACCAAACATACAAATCTCAATGTAATTTAAAGCAAACAATACATTTAAAATACATGGGTTGTATGCTATTTTTTTTTATATAAAAAGATATATATCCAAAAAGACAAGGCCTAAACTTTAACAAGGGTTAAACAATCACTGTAACAGACACAATCACACACACACACACACACACACACACGTCAAATCACTGACATTTTAGATGCAATATTGACTTTTTTTTCTGTTTCAGCAGCGAAAATAGTTAAACAAAGATCACAGCAGAACCATCGAGCATCTCACAGCAACGCGTTCTCATTACTGAATGATTCAGCATTTTGAACGAATCGGTTGACTCAAAGATTCAACGACCAATCCATAATCTGTCTCATTCATGAATGACTCAGCCGTTCGAACGAATCGTTTGAACGAATGAATCAATGACTCGCTCATTAAGACGGTCGCCTGGCGGCACCTAATGACGGTTTAGTGATATTAAAAGTATCATTCTTTCCAACGATTGTTAATTAACTCATATTTGAAACATAAGCTATATATATATATATATATATATATATATATATACACACATATATATACACACACATATATATATACACAAAAATAAAATAAAAACACATTTGAAGCGTGTTTGCTTACTAAATTGTGAGCGGAACGAAAGTTGCAGCAAATATCAGCAACAGGAGTCAAATTTCATTAATCACGAGAGTGAAGAGCTGACTGAAAAGATGATGACGGAATAGGCTATTTTATGTAAAAGCCCCTATTTAAGCGAATCTATCATTGTACTCTTTTGTTGTTGTGTTTTCCGTGAAAAATAATAGACTATTGAACTCACAATTCAAGCAATCGGCCCCGTTATTGCACTAATTTTAAAGTGACACTAAAAAGTATGCGGCTGCACTGGCATTCATAACGGTGCGCGTGGCGACGAGCGAGCAGAACAGAGCGAACGTTTTTTAGTTCATTCCTACTTCCATAGGAATTCCCTCAAGCGCTCTGCAAGCGCAACCCTTATCAATGTCCGTGTGGACGTCCGTATTTAAAAGCTCTCGGTCCTCAGTCACATGCTTGCCAAATATATGTATAAATATCATTTTGGACACAAGAGGGCAGTATGGCCCTATGTATAATTTTGTATAATAACTATCACTCGAAGAGCCCCTCCCCACACAGACACACACACACACACAGTTCGCCCGCGCCTCTCTCTCACACGCACACACACACACACACACACACACACTCCAGCATTGCAATCTTGAGATCGCAGCTTGTTCATTATGCTGCGTTCACACCAAACTTTTATACTCTTTTGTTGTTGTGGTTTCCATGAAGAATAATAGGCTATTGAACTCACAATTCAAGCAATCGGCCCCAGAAAAGGCGCTAATTTTAAAATGAAACTAACGGCTGCACGGGCATTCATAACGGTGCGCGTCCACGGCGATGAGCGAGCAGAACTTCCATAGGAATTCCCTCGAGCGCTCTGCACGTGGCCATTATCAATGTCCCGTATTTAAAAGCTCTCGGTCCTCAGTCACATACCAAATATATGTATAATGTATATATAAATATAATTTTGGACACAAGAGGGCAGTATGGCCCTATGTATAATTTTGTGTTTAAACTAAAAGAGCCCCTCCCCCCCTCCCCACACAGACACAGACACACACGAATGGCAGGGTGCATTCTCTCTGTCAGAGGGAGAGGGAGAGAAAATTCTCAGAAACATCCACATTCAAACCAAAATATCTAACTTCCTCTTGGTCTGAGCTAATGACAGTTAATTAGAAAGTTGTCCGGCTTGATCTGAACCATATGCATACCTGTGTCTGTCGAGTTTCATGCAATTTCAAGCATGCTAAGAGTCTCAAAAGCATCAAACAAGAATATTAAAGTTTGATGTGTTGCCACGGCAACAGTATCTAAGATATCAATAATCCTTTCACAGGTCTACATCTGCCGTGTGTTTACATTATACACATAAAGTTTGAAGCAAATCGGGTAAAAATAAGAGGGTGATTTCAAAGCATTTAGGAAGTGACACACTTCCTGCTGCCAGTTGGTGGCGCTATAACTTTGACTCACAATAGTCACATCCATGTGATCGGGCTCTTACAGCGAACACACTGCTGAAGTTTCATCAAGATCAGTTAATGTATGCTGAAGTTATAACACACTTCCTGTTTCACGTTTCTCGCCATAATTTCGTTTCCTCGCCACGGCCAAACCGTTCGAGATATCAAAAATCCCCTCGCAAACTTTCATCCTCAATGTCTTGACTTCATGCTGACCGAGTTTCGTGCCGTTTGTTTGAATTCTCTAGGAGGAGTATTTCACATTCCATTGCGTGTGTTTTACCAACAACCCTAAATAGCCCACTTCCTGTTGGGCTGGGGTAAAAAGTAAGAGTGTGAAGTATATATGAAACGAGGAGATCTACATGTGTACCGAGTTTCATATTATTACATGCAAGCGTGTTTGAGTTATGGACCATGTTTTCGGACCCCGTTCCAGGGGGCGCTGTCGAGCCCCCCTGCCACGCCCGGGTACCATCTTCAGCCCGGCCCTGGTGGCCGCGGGTTCTGACATGTGTGCAAAGTTTCAGGAGTTTTTGAGCATGTTAAGGCCTCCAAAAGTGTCCAAAAGGTAGTAAAAAAATAATAAGAAGAATAATAATAATAATAAATATAGCTGCGAGCAGCGATTACGGGCCCAAGCCGGTGGCACCGCAACCCCGGTGCCTTTAGTTACCTAAAGGCACCGGAGTGGCGGTGCCGCCGGCTTTGGCCCTTCATCGCTGCTCGCAGCTATATTTATATATATATATATAAACAAGCCGGTGGCACCGCCACCCCGGTGCCTTTAGGGTTACTGTGCATGACGGGCAATATCGTAACTCCGCTTTGACCTTTGAGAAGATGTGTGCTGTAGAGCTTGCATTGGTGTGGGCTCTGCAAAAGTGTGCATTGAGGGCACATATCAACCACAAAGTATGCGTGAGCAACCTTCTGAAACCTAAAATGAAAAATGAGACACCCTACGGTCTCATGGACTTAATGCACACATGAAATAAGTACACAAGTTTGAAAGTTATATGAAGTGTGCCAAGACAGAATATTACTTGCCTGATCTGATTAGAAAAATAGTTGGTGTGTGTGTGTGTGTGTGTGTGTGTGTGTGTGTGTGTGTGTGTGTGTGTGTGTGTGTGTGTGTGTGTGTGTGTGTGTGTGTGAGGCGTGATTGAACAATGTAGACATAAAAACATACCCCGTCCTTTTGTTCATACAGGACATTATTCAAACTGCAAAGTGTTTACTTATATTTGTGTACAATCACAATAAAACACAACATTGTGCTTTTGTCAAACTGTAAACTACAACTGTCACCCAACCGAAATCTCTTACACACACACACACACACACACACACACACACACACACACACACACACACACACATAGTTTAAAAGCAAAAAAAAATCTTTTGGACATTCATCATATTGCATTGGTTTTCATTTATTGTCCTCGATCAGAGCCCTAATCTGTTTATTTTTTCAGTTACACATTCTACATTGATTAAAAAAGAAAAATCAAATGTGTTTTTATTTTATACATAAATAAATAATCTATCATTCAGATGAGAATAAAGTTAGTGTTAGTTCAAATTTTAAGGAAAACAAATATATGATCTGAAATATAGCACATTCATTTATAATTCATTCAGGTTCAATTACCAAACATACAAATCTCAATGTAATTTAAAGCAAACAATACATTTAAAATACATGGGTTGTATGCTATTTTTTTTTATATAAAAAGATATATATCCAAAAAGACAAGGCCTAAACTTTAACAAGGGTTAAACAATCACTGTAACAGACACAATCACACACACACACACACACACGTCAAATCACTTACATTTTAGATGCAATATTGACTTTTTTTTCTGTTTCAGCAGCGAAAATAGTTAAACAAAGATCACAGCAGAACCATCGAGCATCTCACAGCAACGCGTTCTCATTACTGAATGATTCAGCATTTTGAACGAATCGGTTGACTCAAAGATTCAACGACCAATCCATAATCTGTCTCATTCATGAATGACTCAGCCGTTCGAACGAATCGTTTGAACGAATGAATCAATGACTCGCTCATTAAGACGGTCGCCTGGCGGCACCTAATGACGGTTTAGTGATATTAAAAGTATCATTCTTTCCAACGATTGTTAATTAACTCATATTTGAAACATAAGCTATATATATATATATATATATATATACACACATATATATACACACACATATATATATACACAAAAATAAAATAAAAACACATTTGAAGCGTGTTTGCTTACTAAATTGTGAGCGGAACGAAAGTTGCAGCAAATATCAGCAACAGGAGTCAAATTTCATTAATCACGAGAGTGAAGAGCTGACTGAAAAGATGATGACGGAATAGGCTATTTTATGTAAAAGCCCCTATTTAAGCGAATCTATCATTGTACTATTTTGTTGTTGTGTTTTCCGTGAAAAATAATAGACTATTGAACTCACAATTCAAGCAATCGGCCCCGTTATTGCACTAATTTTAAAGTGACACTAAAAAGTATGCGGCTGCACTGGCATTCATAACGGTGCGCGTCCATGGCGACGAGCGAGCAGAACAGAGCGAACGTTTTTTAGTTCATTCCTACTTCCATAGGAATTCCCTCAAGCGCTCTGCAAGCGCAACCCTTATCAATGTCCGTGTGGACGTCCGTATTTAAAAGCTCTCGGTCCTCAGTCACATGCTTGCCAAATATATGTATAAATATCATTTTGGACACAAGAGGGCAGTATGGCCCTATGTATAATTTTGTATAATAACTATCACTCGAAGAGCCCCTCCCCACACAGACACACACACACACACACAGTTCGCCCGCGCCTCTCTCTCACACGCACACACACACACACACACACACTCCAGCATTGCAATCTTGAGATCGCAGCTTGTTCATTATGCTGCGTTCACACCAAACTTTTATACTCTTTTGTTGTTGTGGTTTCCATGAAGAATAATAGGCTATTGAACTCACAATTCAAGCAATCGGCCCCAGAAAAGGCGCTAATTTTAAAATAAAACTAACGGCTGCACGGGCATTCATAACGGTGCGCGTCCACGGCGATGAGCGAGCAGAACTTCCATAGGAATTCCCTCGAGCGCTCTGCACGTGGCCATTATCAATGTCCCGTATTTAAAAGCTCTCGGTCCTCAGTCACATACCAAATATATGTATAATGTATATATAAATATAATTTTGGACACAAGAGGGCAGTATGGCCCTATGTATAATTTTGTGTTTAAACTAAAAGAGCCCCTCCCCCCCTCCCCACACAGACACAGACACAGACACACACGAATGGCAGGGTGCATTCTCTCTGTCAGAGGGAGAGGGAGAGAAAATTCTCAGAAACATCCACATTCAAACCAAAATATCTAACTTCCTCTTGGTCTGAGCTAATGACAGTTAATTAGAAAGTTGTCCGGCTTGATCTGAACCATATGCATACCTGTGTCTGTCGAGTTTCATGCAATTTCAAGCATGCTAAGAGTCTCAAAAGCATCAAACAAGAATATTAAAGTTTGATGTGTTGCCACGGCAACAGTATCTAAGATATCAATAATCCTTTCACAGGTCTACATCTGCCGTGTGTTTACATTATACACATAAAGTTTGAAGCAAATCGGGTAAAAATAAGAGGGTGATTTCAAAGCATTTAGGAAGTGACACACTTCCTGCTGCCAGTTGGTGGCGCTATAACTTTGACTCACAATAGTCACATCCATGTGATCGGGCTCTTACAACGAACACACTGTTGAAGTTTCATCAAGATCAGTTAATGTATGGAGTAGTTATGACACACTTCCTGTTTCACGTTTCTCGCCATAATTTTGTTTCCTCGCCACGGCCAAACCGTTCGAGATATCAAAAATCCCCTCGCAAACTTTCATCCTCAATGTCTTGACTTCATGCTGACCGAGTTTCGTGCCGTTTGTTTGAATTCTCTAGGAGGAGTATTTCACATTCCATTGCGTGTGTTTTACCAACAACCCTAAATAGCCGACTTCCTGTTGGGCTGGGGTAAAAAGTAAGAGTGTGAAGTATATATGAAACGAGGAGATCTACATGTGTACCGAGTTTCATATTATTACATGCAAGCGTGTTTGATTTATGGACCATGTTTTCGGACCCCGTTCCAGGGGGCGCTGTCGAGCCCCCCTGCCACGCCCGGGTACCATCTTCAGCCCGGCCCTGATGGCCGCGGGTTCTGACATGTGTGCAAAGTTTCAGGAGTTTTTGAGCATGTTAAGGCCTCCAAAAGTGTCCAAAAGGTAGTAAAAAAATAATAATAATAATAAATATAGCTGCGAGCAGCGATTACGGGCCCAAGCCGGTGGCACCGCAACCCCGGTGCCTTTAGTTACCTAAAGGCACCGGAGTGGCGGTGCCGCCGGCTTTGGCCCTTCATCGCTGCTCGCAGCTATATTTATATATATATATATATATATAAACAAGCCGGTGGCACCGCCACCCCGGTGCCTTAGGGTTACTGTGCATGACGGGCAATATCGTAACTCCGCTTTGACCTTTGAGAAGATGTGTGCTGTAGAGCTTGCATTGGTGTGGGCTCTGCAAAAGTGTGCATTGAGGGCACATATCAACCACAAAGTATGCGTGAGCAACCTTCTGAAACCTAAAATGAAAAATGAGACACCCTACGGTCTCATGGACTTAATGCACACATGAAATAAGTACACAAGTTTGAAAGTTATATGAAGTGTGCCAAGACAGAATATTACTTGCCTGATCTGATTAGAAAAATAGTGTGTGTGTGTGTGTGTGTGTGTGTGTGTGTGTGAGGCGTGATTGAACAATGTAGACATAAAAACATACCCCGTCCTTTTGTTCATACAGGACATTATTCAAACTGCAAAGTGTTTACTTATATTTGTGTACAATCACAATAAAACACAACATTGTGCTTTTGTCAAACTGTAAACTACAACTGTCACCCAACCGAAATCTCTTACACACACACACACACACACACACACACACACACACACACACACACACACACATAGTTTAAAAGCAAAAAAAATATTTTGGACATTCATCATATTGCATTGGTTTTCATTTATTGTCCTCGAACAGAGCCCTAATCTGTTAATTTTTTCAGTTATACATTCTACATTGATTAAAAAAGAAAAATCAAATGTGTTTTTATTTTATACATAAATAAATAATCTATCATTCAGATGAGAATAAAGTTAGTGTTAGTTCAAATTTTAAGGAAAACAAATATATGATCTGAAATATAGCACATTCATTTATAATTCATTCAGGTTCAATTACCAAACATACAAATCTCAATGTAATTTAAAGCAAACAATACATTTAAAATACATGGGTTGTATGCTATTTTTTTTTATATAAAAAGATATAAATCCAAAAAGACAAGGCCTAAACTTTAACAAGGGTTAAACAATCACTGTAACAGACACAATCACACACACACACGTCAAATCACTTACATTTTAGATGCAATATTGCCTTTTTTTTCTGTTTCAGCAGCGAAAATAGTTAAACAAAGATCACAGCAGAACCATCGAGCATCTCACAGCAACGCGTTCTCATTACTGAATGATTCAGCATTTTGAACGAATCGGTTGACTCAAAGATTCAACGACCAATCCATAATCTGTCTCATTCATGAATGACTCAGCCGTTCGAACGAATCGTTTGAACGAATGAATCAATGACTCGCTCATTAAGACGGTCGCCTGGCGACACCTAATGACGGTTTAGTGATATTAAAAGTATCATTCTTTCCAACGATTGTTAATTAAATCATATTTGAAACATAAGCTATATATATATATATATATATATATACACACATATATATACACACACATATATATATATATACACAAAAATAAAATAAAAACACATTTGAAGCGTGTTTGCTTACTAAATTGTGAGCTGAACGAAAGTTGCAGCAAATATCAGCAACAGGAGTCAAATTTCATTAATCACGAGAGTGAAGAGCTGACTGAAAAGATGATGACGGAATAGGCTATTTTATGTAAAAGCCCCTATTTAAGCGAATCTATCATTGTACTCTTTTGTTGTTGTGTTGTCCGTGAAAAATAATAGACTATTGAACTCACAATTCAAGCAATCGGCCCCGTTATGGCACTAATTTTAAAGTGACACTAAAAAGTATGCGGCTGCACAGGCATTCATAATGGTGCACGTCCATGGCGACGAGTGAGCAGAGCTGAGCGAACGTTTTTTAGTTCATTCCTACTTCCATAGGAATTCCCTCAAGCGCTCTGCAAGCGCAACCCTTATCAATGTCCGTGTGGACGTCCGTATTTAAAAGCTCTCGGTCCTCAGTCACATGCTTGCCAAATATATGTATAAATATCATTTTGGACACAAGAGGGCAGTATGGCCCTATGTATAATTTTGTATAATAACTATCACTCGAAGAGCCCCTCCCCACACAGACACACACACACACACACACACACACAGTTCGCCCGCGCCTCTCTCTCACACGCACACACACACACACACACACACACACACACACACACACACACACACACTCCAGCATTGCAATCTTGAGATCGCAGCTTGTTCATTATGCTGCGTTCACACCAAACTTTTATACTCTTTTGTTGTTGTGGTTTCCATGAAGAATAATAGGCTATTGAACTCACAATTCAAGCAATCGGCCCCAGAAAAGGCGCTAATTTTAAAATGAAACTAACGGCTGCACGGGCATTCATAACTGTGCGCGTCCACGGCGATGAGCGAGCAGAACTTCCATAGGAATTCCCTCGAGCGCTCTGCACGTGGCCATTATCAATGTCCCGTATTTAAAAGCTCTCGGTCCTCAGTCACATACCAAATATATGTATAATGTATATATAAATATAATTTTGGACACAAGAGGGCAGTATGGCCCTATGTATAATTTTGTGTTTAAACTAAAAGAGCCCCTCCCCCCCTCCCCACACAGACACAGACACACACACGAATGGCAGGGTGCATTCTCTCTGTCAGAGGGAGAGGGAGAGAAAATTCTCAGAAACATCCACATTCAAACCAAAATATCTAACTTCCTCTTGGTCTGAGCTAATGACAGTTAATTAGAAAGTTGTCCGGCTTGATCTGAACCATATGCATACCTGTGTCTGTCGAGTTTCATGCAATTTCAAGCATGCTAAGAGTCTCAAAAGCATCAAACAAGAATATTAAAGTTTGATGTGTTGCCACGGCAACAGTATCTAAGATATCAATAATCCTTTCACAGGTCTACATCTGCCGTGTGTTTACATTATACACATAAAGTTTGAAGCAAATCGGGTAAAAATAAGAGGGTGATTTCAAAGCATTTAGGAAGTGACACACTTCCTGCTGCCAGTTGGTGGCGCTATAACTTTGACTCACAATAGTCACATCCATGTGATCGGGCTCTTACAACGAACACACTGTTGAAGTTTCATCAAGATCAGTTAATGTATGGAGTAGTTATGACACACTTCCTGTTTCACGTTTCTCGCCATAATTTTGTTTCCTCGCCACGGCCACACCGTTCGAGATATCAAAAATCCCCTCGCAAACTTTCATCCTCAATGTCTTGACTTCATGCTGACCGAGTTTCGTGCCGTTTGTTTGAATTCTCTAGGAGGAGTATTTCACATTCCATTGCGTGTGTTTTACCAACAACCCTAAATAGCCGACTTCCTGTTGGGCTGGGGTAAAAAGTAAGAGTGTGAAGTATATATGAAACGAGGAGATCTACATGTGTACCGAGTTTCATATTATTACATGCAAGCGTGTTTGATTTATGGACCATGTTTTCGGACCCCGTTCCAGGGGGCGCTGTCGAGCCCCCCTGCCACGCCCGGGTACCATCTTCAGCCCGGCCCTGATGGCCGCGGGTTCTGACATGTGTGCAAAGTTTCAGGAGTTTTTGAGCATGTTAAGGCCTCCAAAAGTGTCCAAAAGGTAGTAAAAAAATAATAATAATAATAAATATAGCTGCGAGCAGCGATTACGGGCCCAAGCCGGTGGCACCGCAACCCCGGTGCCTTTAGTTACCTAAAGGCACCGGAGTGGCGGTGCCGCCGGCTTTGGCCCTTCATCGCTGCTCGCAGCTATATTTATATATATATATATATATATATATATATATATATATATATAAACAAGCCGGTGGCACCGCCACCCCGGTGCCTTAGGGTTACTGTGCATGACGGGCAATATCGTAACTCCGCTTTGAACTTTGAGAAGATGTGTGCTGTAGAGCTTGCATTGGTGTGGGCTCTGCAAAAGTGTGCATTGAGGGCACATATCAACCACAAAGTATGCGTGAGCAACCTTCTGAAACCTAAAATGAAAAATGAGACACCCTACGGTCTCATGGACTTAATGCACACATGAAATAAGTACACAAGTTTGAAAGTTATATGAAGTGTGCCAAGACAGAATATTACTTGCCTGATCTGATTAGAAAAATAGTGTGTGTGTGTGTGTGTGTGTGTGTGTGTGTGTGTGTGTGTGTGTGTGTGTGTGAGGCGTGATTGAACAATGTAGACATAAAAACATACCCCGTCCTTTTGTTCATACAGGACATTATTCAAACTGCAAAGTGTTTACTTATATTTGTGTACAATCACAATAAAACACAACATTGTGCTTTTGTCAAACTGTAAACTACAACTGTCACCCAACCGAAATCTCTTACACACACACACACACACACACACACACACACACACACACACATAGTTTAAAAGCAAAAAAAATATTTTGGACATTCATCATATTGCATTGGTTTTCATTTATTGTCCTCGAACAGAGCCCTAATCTGTTAATTTTTTCAGTTATACATTCTACATTGATTAAAAAAGAAAAATCAAATGTGTTTTTATTTTATACATAAATAAATAATCTATCATTCAGATGAGAATAAAGTTAGTGTTAGTTCAAATTTTAAGGAAAACAAATATATGATCTGAAATATAGCACATTCATTTATAATTCATTCAGGTTCAATTACCAAACATACAAATCTCAATGTAATTTAAAGCAAACAATACATTTAAAATACATGGGTTGTATGCTATTTTTTTTTATATAAAAAGATATAAATCCAAAAAGACAAGGCCTAAACTTTAACAAGGGTTAAACAATCACTGTAACAGACACAATCACACACACACACGTCAAATCACTTACATTTTAGATGCAATATTGACTTTTTTTTCTGTTTCAGCAGCGAAAATAGTTAAACAAAGATCACAGCAGAACCATCGAGCATCTCACAGCAACGCGTTCTCATTACTGAATGATTCAGCATTTTGAACGAATCGGTTGACTCAAAGATTCAACGACCAATCCATAATCTGTCTCATTCATGAATGACTCAGCCGTTCGAACGAATCGTTTGAACGAATGAATCAATGACTCGCTCATTAAGACGGTCGCCTGGCGACACCTAATGACGGTTTAGTGATATTAAAAGTATCATTCTTTCCAACGATTGTTAATTAACTCATATTTGAAACATAAGCTATATATATATATATATATATATATACACACACATGTATATACACACACATATATATATATACACAAAAATAAAATAAAAACACATTTGAAGCGTGTTTGCTTACTAAATTGTGAGCTGAACGAAAGTTGCAGCAAATATCAGCAACAGGAGTCAAATTTCATTAATCACGAGAGTGAAGAGCTGACTGAAAAGATGATGACGGAATAGGCTATTTTATGTAAAAGCCCCTATTTAAGCGAATCTATCATTGTACTCTTTTGTTGTTGTGTTGTCCGTGAAAAATAATAGACTATTGAACTCACAATTCAAGCAATCGGCCCCGTTATGGCACTAATTTTAAAGTGACACTAAAAAGTATGCGGCTGCACAGGCATTCATAATGGTGCGCGTCCATGGCGACGAGTGAGCAGAGCTGAGCGAACGTTTTTTAGTTCATTCCTACTTCCATAGGAATTCCCTCAAGCGCTCTGCAAGCGCAACCCTTATCAATGTCCGTGTGGACGTCCGTATTTAAAAGCTCTCGGTCCTCAGTCACATGCTTGCCAAATATATGTATAAATATCATTTTGGACACAAGAGGGCAGTATGGCCCTATGTATAATTTTGTATAATAACTATCACTCGAAGAGCCCCTCCCCACACAGACACACACACACACACACACACACACAGTTCGCCCGCGCCTCTCTCTCACACGCACACACACACACACACACACACACACACACACTCCAGCATTGCAATCTTGAGATCGCAGCTTGTTCATTATGCTGCGTTCACACCAAACTTTTATACTCTTTTGTTGTTGTGGTTTCCATGAAGAATAATAGGCTATTGAACTCACAATTCAAGCAATCGGCCCCAGAAAAGGCGCTAATTTTAAAATGAAACTAACGGCTGCACGGGCATTCATAACGGTGCGCGTCCACGGCGATGAGCGAGCAGAACTTCCATAGGAATTCCCTCGAGCGCTCTGCACGTGGCCATTATCAATGTCCCGTATTTAAAAGCTCTCGGTCCTCAGTCACATACCAAATATATGTATAATGTATATATAAATATAATTTTGGACACAAGAGGGCAGTATGGCCCTATGTATAATTTTGTGTTTAAACTAAAAGAGCCCCTCCCCCCCTCCCCACACAGACACAGACACACACACGAATGGCAGGGTGCATTCTCTCTGTCAGAGGGAGAGGGAGAGAAAATTCTCAGAAACATCCACATTCAAACCAAAATATCTAACTTCCTCTTGGTCTGAGCTAATGACAGTTAATTAGAAAGTTGTCCGGCTTGATCTGAACCATATGCATACCTGTGTCTGTCGAGTTTCATGCAATTTCAAGCATGCTAAGAGTCTCAAAAGCATCAAACAAGAATATTAAAGTTTGATGTGTTGCCACGGCAACAGTATCTAAGATATCAATAATCCTTTCACAGGTCTACATCTGCCGTGTGTTTACATTATACACATAAAGTTTGAAGCAAATCGGGTAAAAATAAGAGGGTGATTTCAAAGCATTTAGGAAGTGACACACTTCCTGCTGCCAGTTGGTGGCGCTATAACTTTGACTCACAATAGTCACATCCATGTGATCGGGCTCTTACAACGAACACACTGTTGAAGTTTCATCAAGATCAGTTAATGTATGGAGTAGTTATGACACACTTCCTGTTTCACGTTTCTCGCCATAATTTTGTTTCCTCGCCACGGCCACACCGTTCGAGATATCAAAAATCCCCTCGCAAACTTTCATCCTCAATGTCTTGACTTCATGCTGACCGAGTTTCGTGCCGTTTGTTTGAATTCTCTAGGAGGAGTATTTCACATTCCATTGCGTGTGTTTTACCAACAACCCTAAATAGCCGACTTCCTGTTGGGCTGGGGTAAAAAGTAAGAGTGTGAAGTATATATGAAACGAGGAGATCTACATGTGTACCGAGTTTCATATTATTACATGCAAGCGTGTTTGATTTATGGACCATGTTTTCGGACCCCGTTCCAGGGGGCGCTGTCGAGCCCCCCTGCCACGCCCGGGTACCATCTTCAGCCCGGCCCTGATGGCCGCGGGTTCTGACATGTGTGCAAAGTTTCAGGAGTTTTTGAGCATGTTAAGACCTCCAAAAGTGTCCAAAAGGTAGTAAAAAAATAATAAGAAGAATAATAAATAATCCTAAGGAAAACAATAGGGCCTTCGCCCTTTGGGCTTGGGCCCTAATAATAATAATAATAAATATAGCTGCGAGCAGCGATTACGGGCCCAAGCCGGTGGCACCGCAACCCCGGTGCCTTTAGTTACCTAAAGGCACCGGAGTGGCGGTGCCGCCGGCTTTGGCCCTTCATCGCTGCTCGCAGCTATATTTATATATATATATATATATATATATATATATATATATATATATATATATATATATATATATATATATATAAACAAGCCGGTGGCACCGCCACCCCGGTGCCTTTAGGGTTACTGTGCATGACGGGCAATATCGTAACTCCGCTTTGACCTTTGAGAAGATGTGTGCTGTAGAGCTTGCATTGGTGTGGGCTCTGCAAAAGTGTGCATTGAGGGCACATATCAACCACAAAGTATGCGTGAGCAACCTTCTGAAACCTAAAATGAAAAATGAGACACCCTACGGTCTCATGGACTTAATGCACACATGAAATAAGTACACAAGTTTGAAAGTTATATGAAGTGTGCCAAGACAGAATATTACTTGCCTGATCTGATTAGAAAAATAGTTGGTGTGTGTGTGTGTGTGTGTGTGTGTGTGTGTGTGTGTGTGTGTGTGTGTGTGTGTGTGTGAGGCGTGATTGAACAATGTAGACATAAAAACATACCCCGTCCTTTTGTTCATACAGGACATTATTCAAACTGCAAAGTGTTTACTTATATTTGTGTACAATCACAATAAAACACAACATTGTGCTTTTGTCAAACTGTAAACTACAACTGTCACCCAACCGAAATCTCTTACACACACACACACACACACACACACACACACACACACACACACATAGTTTAAAAGCAAAAAAAATCTTTTGGACATTCATCATATTGCATTGGTTTTCATTTATTGTCCTCGATCAGAGCCCTAATCTGTTTATTTTTTCAGTTACACATTCTACATTGATTAAAAAAGAAAAATCAAATGTGTTTTTATTTTATACATAAAAAAATAATCTATCATTCAGATGAGAATAAAGTTAGTGTTAGTTCAAATTTTAAGGAAAACAAATATATGATCTGAAATATAGCACATTCATTTATAATTCATTCAGGTTCAATTACCAAACATACAAATCTCAATGTAATTTAAAGCAAACAATACATTTAAAATACATGGGTTGTATGCTATTTTTTTTTATATAAAAAGATATATATCCAAAAAGACAAGGCCTAAACTTTAACAAGGGTTAAACAATCACTGTAACAGACACAATCACACACACACACACACACACACACACGTCAAATCACTTACATTTTAGATGCAATATTGACTTTTTTTCTGTTTCAGCAGCGAAAATAGTTAAACAAAGATCACAGCAGAACCATCGAGCATCTCACAGCAACGCGTTCTCATTACTGAATGATTCAGCATTTTGAACGAATCGGTTGACTCAAAGATTCAACGACCAATCCATAATCTGTCTCATTCATGAATGACTCAGCCGTTCGAACGAATCGTTTGAACGAATGAATCAATGACTCGCTCATTAAGACGGTCGCCTGGCGACACCTAATGACGGTTTAGTGATATTAAAAGTATCATTCTTTCCAACGATTGTTAATTAACTCATATTTGAAACATAAGCTATATATATATATATATATATATATATATATATACACACATATATATACACACACATATATATATACACAAAAATAAAATAAAAACACATTTGAAGCGTGTTTGCTTACTAAATTGTGAGCGGAACGAAAGTTGCAGCAAATATCAGCAACAGGAGTCAAATTTCATTAATCACGAGAGTGAAGAGCTGACTGAAAAGATGATGACGGAATAGGCTATTTTATGTAAAAGCCCCTATTTAAGCGAATCTATCATTGTACTCTTTTGTTGTTGTGTTGTCCGTGAAAAATAATAGACTATTGAACTCACAATTCAAGCAATCGGCCCCGTTATTGCACTAATTTTAAAGTGACACTAAAAAGTATGCGGCTGCACTGGCATTCATAATGGTGCGTGTCCATGGCGACGAGCGAGCAGAACAGAGCGAACGTTTTTTAGTTCATTCCTACTTCCATAGGAATTCCCTCAAGCGCTCTGCAAGCGCAACCCTTATCAATGTCCGTGTGGACGTCCGTATTTAAAAGCTCTCGGTCCTCAGTCACATGCTTGCCAAATATATGTATAAATATCATTTTGGACACAAGAGGGCAGTATGGCCCTATGTATAATTTTGTATAATAACTATCACTCGAAGAGCCCCTCCCCACACAGACACACACACACACATAGTTCGCCCGCGCCTCTCTCTCACACGCACACACACACACACACACACTCCAGCATTGCAATCTTGAGATCGCAGCTTGTTCATTATGCTGCGTTCACACCAAACTTTTATACTCTTTTGTTGTTGTGGTTTCCATGAAGAATAATAGGCTATTGAACTCACAATTCAAGCAATCGGCCCCAGAAAAGGCGCTAATTTTAAAATGAAACTAACGGCTGCACGGGCATTCATAACTGTGCGCGTCCACGGCGATGAGCGAGCAGAACTTCCATAGGAATTCCCTCGAGCGCTCTGCACGTGGCCATTATCAATGTCCCGTATTTAAAAGCTCTCGGTCCTCAGTCACATACCAAATATATGTATAATGTATATATAAATATAATTTTGGACACAAGAGGGCAGTATGGCCCTATGTATAATTTTGTGTTTAAACTAAAAGAGCCCCTCCCCCCCTCCCCACACAGACACAGACACAGACACAGACACACACGAATGGCAGGGTGCATTCTCTCTGTCAGAGGGAGAGGGAGAGAAAATTCTCAGAAACATCCACATTCAAACCAAAATATCTAACTTCCTCTTGGTCTGAGCTAATGACAGTTAATTAGAAAGTTGTCCGGCTTGATCTGAACCATATGCATACCTGTGTCTGTCGAGTTTCATGCAATTTCAAGCATGCTAAGAGTCTCAAAAGCATCAAACAAGAATATTAAAGTTTGATGTGTTGCCACGGCAACAGTATCTAAGATATCAATAATCCTTTCACAGGTCTACATCTGCCGTGTGTTTACATTATACACATAAAGTTTGAAGCAAATCGGGTAAAAATAAGAGGGTTATTTCAAAGCATTTAGGAAGTGACACACTTCCTGCTGCCAGTTGGTGGCGCTATAACTTTGACTCACAATAGTCACATCCATGTGATCGGGCTCTTACAACGAACACACTGTTGAAGTTTCATCAAGATTAGTTAATGTATGCAGTAGTTATGACACACTTCCTGTTTCACGTTTCTCACCATAATTTTGTTTCCTCGCCACGGCCACACCGTTCGAGATATCAAAAATCCCCTCGCAAACTTTCATCCTCAATGTCTTGACTTCATGCTGACCGAGTTTCGTACCGTTTGTTTGAATTCTCTAGGAGGAGTATTTCACATTCCATTGCGTGTGTTTTACCAACAACCCTAAATAGCCGACTTCCTGTTGGGCTGGGGTAAAAAGTAAGAGTGTGAAGTATATATGAAACGAGGAGATCTACATGTGTACCGAGTTTCATATTATTACATGCAAGCGTGTTTGATTTATGGACCATGTTTTCGGACCCCGTTCCAGGGGGCACTGTCGAGCCCCCCTGCCACGCCCGGGTACCATCTTCAGCCCGGCCCTGATGGTCGCGGGTTCTGACATGTGTGCAAAGTTTCAGGAGTTTTTGAGCATGTTAAGGCCTCCAAAAGTGTCCCAAAGGTAGTAAAAAAATAATAAGAAGAAGAATAATAAATAATCCTAAGGAAAACAATAGGGCCTTCGCCCTTTGGGCTTGGGCCCTAATAAATAATCCTAAGGAAAACAATAGGGCCTTCGCCCTTTGGGCTTGGGCCCTAATAAATAATCCTAAGGAAAACAATAGGGCCTTCGCCCTTTGGGCTTGGGCCCTAATAAATAATCCTAAGGAAAACAATAGGGCCTTCGCCCTTTGGGCTTGGGCCCTAATAAATAATCCTAAGGAAAACAATAGGGCCTTCGCCCTTTGGGCTTGGGCCCTAATTATACACCATTTCATTGTAATATAACAAACCTTCATTTGAAACTGCCATCGCTCTCATTTTGCGTTTTCTTGCAGTTTTTTGTTTAGCCTTCTTACAGCGACTTGGTAAAGCCCGAAGGTTGTGCTTGACAGCTTCTTGCTGCTGGAGAACCAGGCCATGATCTTTAGGTAAAGTGGATTTGAGTGTTTCACATAGCTCATGAACAACACAAGATGCATTCTGAATTGCCTCCTTGTCAGTGCACATATATGATACATCATGTAACTGTTTGAGCTCTTCGCGCAATCGCTGCTGATCAGCTCCTACACCAGTTGTATGTGGCTCACTGTTGTGTGTCTGTTTCCTTGGGTAAGGAAGAGGACTAACACAAACGTCACTAGAAAAGTATTCTTGAGTGCTGTTCTCTGTGGTTGGTGGATTAGTTAGAGCAACACTGAAATCCAGAGTTATATATGGGCTTCGACAATAAACTGGACTAAGGTCTCCCCATGTTTTGTCAGAGTGACAAAAAACAGCGAAGAAATGCTTACATGGTAAGAATGTTGTTTTGAAGTGGACACATTCACAAGATGGGTACCTTTCAGAGTCACCAAGTTCTACTCTGTACCATGCAGAGGTTGTCTCACTTTTTACCTTGAAAGATTCCTTTCCAAGTACCTCGACATGCTCTTTTGAATAGATGGAAGCTGCTTGGATACTGTTTAAGCAATGTTTGACAAAACTCCTGGGTCTGTCTCTCAGGAACGTTGGCACATCTGGATTGTATGTTTTGCATTCACTACTGTAGATGAAGTTGAGTCTATTGTAGGATAGCAACTGTTCTGGGATGAAATCGCATATCATAGTTTCAAGCAGAGATGTTAGACTTCCTGTTCCAGAAAATTTGAGGTAGGAGCTCTTCAATGATTTATTGAGAGCCTTAACTCCATTGTTGGTGGTAACTGCCACAGAGAATCCTTGTGGCACATAGGCCCTACACCACCGCTGAAAGGGAAAAGAACATATTACTTTGATAAAAGTAGTCGATGCAGAAAGAATGGAACATTACACCCAGTCTACACTGGATGCATAAAAGCAGATATCCTAAACCAGTCCAGACAGTGTGCAAAATAGAGGCATCTATTTCCTTAACCCAGCACAACTATCTTAATCAAGTGTAGACTGAATCAGTGATGACGATGACTTGCTTTTGTTATGTCTGTTTGGTGTTGACAGGGTATAATAATTTCAGAGAAAACTAAATGCTGGCCTGTCCCTTTTATTCCAATCTAAATGTACTGTACAACAATTGAACACGTGGAACACGAACATGTCCAGTGCAGTACCTCACCTCCCGAATACATAGCCACCTTGTATCAACATAATGTCTGACTTCAAATGACTTCTTGTAAACCTTGCTCTCCTTCAGTCTGTCAACCTCCCTATCACAAGATGATTCACTTGGGGCACTAGCTATCTCACGCAGGTGGCCAAGTAGTTCACTTTGCTCAGAGAGGGACAATTTGTTCTTGGCTGCCAGAAAGAGAATATATGGGATATTAAAGACTGTAAAAATAGTAAATTACCTATATGTTTCAGATGACTTATTTACGGTACAAACGAAATGTAAATAAATGAAACTAAGAAAACAATGTAATGCAAGTACTTTGAAAGATGTTTTTGAAAAACGGAAATGTAAATTTAAGGTTGTATTGGTTTTACTTCTAAAAGTAAAACAACAACAAAATAAATAAAAATAAAAAACACAAAATATACATCATCACAGATCCAGGATTATAATGAAAACCAAAAACTATAAATGGAATTCTGGTATAAAATACAATAAAAAATACACTTCAGCTGGACTGTACTTAAGCTTATGTACACTTTACTGCACTTAAGCTTATGTTTACTGGTAGATTCAGTAAACATAAACAAACCTGCTCACTTAACGCTTACTCCGTTGCTCCGGCGAATTACTTCATTAATCCGTGTTTTTTTGCTTTACCACGCATTTATAAGCAAGCACTTTCTATTTTTATATCATGTGAACTTATCCACGAAACTATTCCTTATAAAAAACAATTAGATTGCTTTGATATCGCTACTTATATCCAACCTTTCGATTCTCGGCTACTAGCCTTTAGCCCGCTAACATTTCACGCGTGGCCTCGGCCGTCTAATATTACACCCTTTCACTGAAAGGACACGGGTTATATTTGACATTGCAGTCCTAAATTAGTACTGATAGTTGTAGTATCACTGCTAATTTACAGCTCATTTGTTATAATGGCGAACATATCGGATGCGTGTCTAACTTTACCTCTGAGTGCAGGTGAGGACACTTTCGAGCTATTCTCGGTGAATCTGGAGCTGGAATCCGTGGAGAAACAGATCCGTGGTCTGCTGGAAAAGCAAGCCGAGCTGTTGGATCGGCGATCAGCACTTGAAGCAGCACGCGCCGATGTTCACAAGTTAGTGGTTAGTAACTCTTTAACTCCGAGTTCGTCTACTCCGTGTGTTTCTCTGTCCAGAAGGACGCGATCATCTCGGGCTTCATTTACTCCGGCACCGACACAACACAATGGACCATGGATCACGCAGCGGAAGACGCGAGCCAGGACCAGAGCTACTCCTCCGCCCCTCCCGGTCTTCGAGATCTCCACTCGGAACCGCTTCTCCCCTCTTCGCGAGTCGAAACGCGACGACGCCGTGATCATCGGCACGTCCATGGTCCGCCATGTCCGTGCTACCTCAGGTAAAGGTAAGGTGCGCTCTCACTGCTTTCCTGGTGCTCGTGTTCTTGATATCGCTGCACAGGTTCCCGAAATCCTGACCGGGGACGAGCGCGTCGGGGCTGTGGTGCTGCATGCGGGAGGGAGCGACATCAGGCTGCGGCAGACGGAGGTTCTGAAGAGGGACTACATGAGCCTGATCGAGACGCAACACAGCGCCTGAGGCAACGATCATCGTGTCTGGACCGCTTCCCACGTACCGACAAGGACAGGAAAGGTTCAGTAGACTATTTGCACTACATGAATGGTTAATGTCACTGTGTAATGAACAGAAACTGCTCTTTGTAAATAATTGGAATCTGTTTTGGGAGAGACCCAGGCTGTACCGTGCTGATGGCCTTCACCCCAGCAAAATCGGAGCGGCTGTTCTGTCGGATAATATCTCCAAGACGTTACGCACCAGATGACTAATAAGTCAAAATCCAAATCACAGTCTTTGCTGTCCAAACTTAATTGATATACGTAGTGAAGAACATTATATAGAAACTGTGTCTATTCCTCGTTTAGTGAAGCCAAACAATAAATCTAGTGCAGGATCTAGCAAAAATCTTATTGTAATTAAACCAGAAAATCTAAATATCAGTGAACAAAAAGAATTTCTAAAGCTAGGTCTTCTAAACATTAGATCGCTCACACCTAAAGCGGTTATTGTAAATGAAATGGTCACAGATAATAATTTCGATATACTTTGCCTTACTGAAACCTGGCTTAAACCAAATGAGTATTTCGGTCTAAATGAGTCTACTCCGCCAAGATACTGTTATAAGCATGAGCCCCGTCTGACTGGTCGTGGCGGCGGTGTTGCAACAATCTATAAAGATATTCTTAATGTTTCTCAGAAAACAGGTCACAGATTTAATTCGTTTGAAGTACTTATGCTAAATGTTACGCTCTTAGATGTAAGAAAGAAATCCATATTATCTCTAGCCTTGGCTACTGTATATAGACCTCCAGGGCCATATGCTGAATTTCTAAAAGAGTTTGCAGACTTTCTCTCGGATCTATTGGTCAATGTCGATAAAGCAATAATTGTTGGAGATTTTAACATACACGTAGACAATAAAAATGATGCGTTAGGGGCTGCGTTTACAGATTTATTAAACTCCTTTGGGGTCAAGCAAAACGTCCGTGGTCCCACTCATCGTCTAAATCATACACTAGATTTAATTATATCATATGGAACCAATCCAACTGATATAGATATTATACCGCAAAGTGATGATGTCACTGATCATTACATGGTAACGTGCATAATACGTACTGCTGAAATATGTCATGTTGCGCCACGTTATAGACCAGGCAGAACAATCCTTCCAACCACTATAGATAGATTCTCAAATAGCTTACCTGATCTATCTCAGCTGTTCAGTGAACCCAAACAAACAGATGAACTAGAGGAAATGACTAGCAGTTTGAGCACCATTTTCACTAGTACATTAGATATTGTTGCACCAATTAGATTAAAAAAGGCTAAAGAGAAAACTAAAGCACCCTGGTACAACAGTGTTACGCATGATATCAAGAGAGAAACTCGTAACCTAGAGCGTAAATGGAAACAAACTAATTTAGAGGTCTTTAGAATCGCGTGGAAAGACAGTATGTCACGTTATAAAAAGGCTCTAAAAACAGCCAGGGCTGAGCACCTCCGCAAACTAATAGAAAATAACCAAAATAATCCAAGGTTCTTATTTAACACCGTGGCTAGACTAACAAATAAACAGACATCACCAGAGCAAAATATACCGTTACAGTTTAGTAGTAATGATTTTATGAATTATTTCAATGAGAAAATAGAAAGCATTCGAAACACAATTATAAATGTACAATCCTCTATGGTCTCTTATGCTTCAACCTCAATTATGGCCCCTCTAGAACAACTACACCGCTTTACAACAATAGGACAGGAAGAGCTAAATAAACTTATTATTGCATCTAAACCAACAACATGCTCATTAGATCCAATACCCACTAAACTACTGAAAGAAGTGTTACCTGTAGTGGAAGAGCCTCTTCTCAATATTATTAACTCGTCTTTATTCTTAGGTCATGTTCCAAGAATATTCAAGTTGGCAGTAATAAAACCTCTTATTAAGAAACCGCAACTAGATCCAAATAACCTAGCTAATTACAGACCCATTTCAAATCTTCCATTTATGTCCAAAATACTAGAAAAAGTTGTATCCGCTCAACTGTGCTCTTTTTTGCAAGAAAATGATATCTATGAAAAATTCCAGTCAGGATTCAGACCGCATCATAGTACAGAAACTGCGCTAGTTAAAATTACAAATGATCTACTCTTAGCTTCGGATCAAGGCTGTATCTCAATACTTGTCCTACTTGATCTTAGCGCCGCGTTCGACACTATAGATCATAAAATACTTTTGGATCGACTACAAAACTACACTGGTGTTCAGGGACAGGCATTAAGCTGGTTTAGATCGTACTTATCTGACCGTTATCATTTTGTCTCTTTACACGGGGGAAAATCAAAGTTAACGTCAGTAGACTACGGAGTACCGCAAGGATCGGTGCTAGGCCCTCTGCTATTCTCAATATATATGCTTCCACTTGGTAATATTATAAGAAAACATGGAATTAATTCCCACTGTTATGCTGACGACACTCAATTATATATTTCATCACGACCAGATGAAAACATTACCTCATCTAAATTGACAGAATGTCTCAAAGATATAAAATGCTGGATGACGCGTAATTTCCTGCTATTAAACTCAGATAAAACGGAGGTATTACTTATTGGTCCAAAAAACTACACACAAAACCTCTTAAAATACGACTTTAATATAGAAGGATGTCCTGTTACTTTTTCCACTACAGTAAAAGACCTGGGTGTTATACTAGACTGCAACTTGTCTTTCGAAAATCATATTTCATCTGTTACAAGAACAGCCTTTTTCCACCTTAGAAACATTGCTAAATTACGTAACATGCTATCTGTTTCTGATGCAGAAAAGTTAGTTCATGCATTCATGACCTCGAGACTAGATTACTGTAATGCTTTATTAGCTGGTTGTCCTGCATCCTCAATAAACAAGCTACAGTTAGTGCAAAATGCAGCCGCTAGAGTTCTTACTAGATCAAGAAAATATGATCATATAACACCGATTTTATCATCTCTGCACTGGTTACCTATTAAGTTCCGTATCAATTACAAAGTACTACTACTGACCTATAAAGCCCTTAATGGTTTAGCTCCTATGTACTTAACGGACCTTCTTTCGCCCTACAATCCACCGCGTTCTCTAAGATCACTAAATTCAAGGCTTCTGGTCATTCCTAGGATATCGAAGTCCACGAAAGGAGGGAGGGCATTCTCGCATTTAGCTCCAAAACTCTGGAATAGCCTTCCCGATACGGTCCGATGCTCTGACTCGCTGACACAGTTTAAAACTAGACTAAAGACGTGTCTCTTTAGTCAAGCATTCACATAATGCTTACCCTTTAGTCCTCTGCTATGCCATACGGAACCGTTTGCCACTGAAACTGCTTAACGCACCAGTGGGGCTCGACAGCCTTATAGACAAACGGGTCGGTCCGTATGGTTGCGGTTGGGTTGCGGAGAGTTTGGGTTGCGGAGAGTTGTGAGATTATGGTTTTCTAACACCTACTCCCGTGTAATGGAAATCATTATGAACATCAGCTATGCTAATTATTTCCCATCTGCCTTTCTGCTGTTATCTCGGGACGCTTGTCCCGAGAAAAATGGCGTTCGTAGGCTCCAGTTTTGTATCCTGCCTCTCACGGGGATTTCGGATGCCCCAACGCCTGTGAAGAGACGACTCAACGCCTGCGAAGAGACGACTCAACGCCGGCGATATGTTATCCCCTTAATATTACATGATTAACTAAATGTATTTTTTCTAGATACTTCTGATATGCACTTACTGTAAAGCTTCTTTAAAACCCTATGATTGTTAGCCAGAGGAGAACTGGCCCCTGACTAGCCTGGGTTCTCCCAAGGTTTTTTTCTCCATCCAATCTGATGGAGTTTTGGTTCCTTGCCACTGTCGCCTTGCTTTTGGCTTGCTTAGTTGGGGATATTTAATATTCAACAATATTATTGAACTGTGTTGAACTACTTTCATGTTATCACTGTGAAGCTGCTTTGATACAATCTGTATTGTGAAAAGCGCTATATAAATAAATGTGACTTGACTTGACTTGACTGTACCTTGTCTTGTCCATCGTATCCAAGCTTGCTCACGATGGAATGAGCATAAATACTTCTGTGCATTTGGAAATGTATGGTCCAGAGCTTGATATTCCTGTTGTGAATAATCAAGCATGAAGTACTTTGGCTCCCATTTCAGGTTCCACTGTTTCAGAATGTTAAGAGCTTCAGCTATCGCTGTAGTTGTCTCGTTTTCACATATAAACTCAGCAACCGGGTTGTAGCCAACATTAGTCCGAACAACAACCAGAAACAGGGGCAAAGCATATTTGGTTGTTCTGTAAGTGGCATCAAGTAGGACCATATCTCCATAACGCTCAAGTAAATGCTGCTGTTGTATGTTTTGATGAATAAACAAGAATGTTTCTTGTGATGTGGTCATGTCCGGTGTGTGTTGATCCTCAAAGTCAGAGTCTTCGGTGACTGGAAAGCCATTTCTTTGTGCATTCACTTCGACATGTATTTCTGTCTGAGGTCTGTAGTTCTCTGTGCACTGCCTAAAGAAAAACTGGGAATCTGAATCTGTTAATTTCCATTCATCAATTTTCTTTTCCAGTTGCAGTTGATCAAAGCCAGAGTATTTTCCAGCAAGTAAGGCCTGATGCACATGGTTTTGAATAACATGGCTTGATGGGAAGTATGATGGGTCCTGTGGGTGTGGTAGAACACTTCCCATGCCTGAAAGCTCTTTCTGGACAAAGGTTTTCAGAACCTTCTTCAGGAAAGGGACAGAGGTCATTCCAAGTGAAACATATTCATGTATTTTGTCACGCACCCCGTGATGGATCTTATTTGAGAAATGACAGTTTTCTGAAATGTTGTGCTTTTTGTGTGCTTTTGCCAAAGGGATTTTGACATGAATTACTTCAGAAGTGGCAGTGGGGTTCTCTTTTATTGACTCCAGAAGCCTCTTTATAGCTGCTTGTTTTTCACTTCTAGAACTTTTGTCTCCAACAGCAAAGTTGTCATATCTGTAAAGAACAACATACCATAATGAGTATCTATCTGAAAAATATCCAGTTAAGTAGTCCTATGAATTATGTCGCAACACCCTAACATGAGACAGAACTAAAAAGTGCACTATTTTCACCATTACCTTTATAATGGTAATAAAGTTATAGATATTAAATGAGTGCATTTAAATGAGTCATGACAGTGAAATTTACCTTAATATATATCTGACATATAGTTTTGCTGGGCAATCAACTTTCTTGGTGCTTTGAATGTGAAATCTTCTTTTGCCGATATATTCATGTTCAGTATGCTGCAGATTGAAAGACACATGATTTCTACATCACTACATTTTATTTTTCTAGGGCCAAGCAAAATAAAAATAAAAGTAAAATATAAAAAAGTATGTCTACAATTTTGTCTAAAAGTAAATTAAAGCAATGAGACCCATGAAGCAGTGTTTTACAGAGAATTTAGAACAGCTAAGGGGCACACTTAGCTGTTCTAAATTCACTGTAAAACTTGGCTTCACAGGGCTTATTGATTTTAAAAAAGGCTAGTCCATAAAATTATTTATTTTCATACACAGAAATATTTATTTACATGAGAAATACTCATGTAATTAGGTCACAGGTGTGTTTATCGAGTAACTTACAACGGCTTTGAACGCAGCTCAACCAATCAGAATCAAGGACTTGAATTACCCGTTTTATAAATATATACAACATCTCTCGTTCAACATACATTAAGCTCATGAAAATCTGTGCACACTTCAGAACATACCAACTCATCTGTTTTTGGTGCCTTTTTGTAGTTTTTTCCATGCTGGCAAGCATATATCACTCTTCTTTTCACAGAGAGAGGAATGTGTTTTGAATAGTCTTCAACTTTCCAGAGAAATCGGGGTGTCACTTTTTTTTTTTTTTTTGACTGTCATCCGACCTGTCACCAGGAAGTAAATAAAAGAAAAAGGCATTTAATACTTTCCATTGTACTACCTTTCCTTTTCTTTTTTTAAATTTCATGTAAATACAAACTTGTTTAATGAAAGTAGCTGTCGTAAGTGCATGTCTATAAAACGCAACAAATGTTCTTCATAGCAATACTTTCCATAAGGTCATAAAGAAACAATCAAACAGTTAATATAGAAACCGATAAATTACCAAACAGTGTAAGATGTGCCAGTTGCCCGTTTGTGGCTTTCCAGAAGAAGTTTCAGGTCTTCTTCTGAAGAAACTATGCCGGTTAGGTACTCTTCTGAAGATGAACATATATGAAAAGATGATGGAAGCCAGTCTGGTGGAAAACAGCAAAGTGAGTAATATTCCTTTAAAGTAGTTTCAGTACTTTTAGTCTACATTGTACTTCTTTGTTTATTCATTCTATTTATTTATTCTATTTAGATCATAGACTGTTGATTTAGATGCATTCATATGCACACATGAAACCCCTGTAAACACACACAGGTATCTGATGCACATGTACAGTTAGGGCAGGAATCTCTCATGAAACCCCTGTAAACACACACAGGTATCTGATGCACATGTACAGTTAGGACAGGAAACTCACATGAAACCCCTGTAAACACACACAGGTATCTGATGCACATGTACAGTTAGGGCAGGAATCTCTCATGAAACCCCTGTAAACACACACAGGTATCTGATGCACATGTACAGTTAGGACAAGTATCTCACATGAAACCCCTGTAAACACACACAGGTATCTGATGCACATGTACAGTTAGGAGAAGAATCTCTCATGAAACCCCTGTAAACACACACAGGTATCTGATGCACATGTACAGTTAGGAGAAGAATCTCTCATGAAACCCCTGTAAACACACACAGGTATCTGATGCACATGTACAGTTAGGACAGGAATCTGTCATGAAACCCCTGTAAACACACACAGGTATCTGATGCACATGTACAGTTAGGACAGGAATCTCTCATGAAACCCCTGTAAACACACACAGGTATATGATGCACATGTACAGTTAGGAGAAGAATCTCTCATGAAACCCCTGTAAACACACACAGGTATCTGCTGCACATGTACAGTTAGGAGAAGAATCTCTCATGAAACCCCTGTAAACACACACAGGTATCTGATGCACATGTACAGTTAGGAGAAGAATCTCTCATGAAACCCCTGTAAACACACACAGGTATCTGATGCACATGTACAGTTGGGGCAGGAATCTGTCATGAAACCCCTGTAAACACACACAGGTATCTGATGCACATGTACAGTTAGGACAGGAATC
The DNA here is from genome assembly GCA_029959095.1 of Rhinichthys osculus. NCBI lineage: Eukaryota > Metazoa > Chordata > Actinopteri > Cypriniformes > Leuciscidae > Rhinichthys > Rhinichthys osculus. The sequence continues at coordinate 24,610,062 of JARWKJ010000018.1, read as the reverse complement.
TGTCATGAAACCCCTGTAAACACACACAGGTATCTGATGCACATGTACAGTTAGGAGAAGAATCTCTCATGAAACCCCTGTAAACACACACAGGTATCTAATGCACATGTACAGTTAGGACAGGAATCTCACATGAAACCCCTGTAAACACACACAGGTATCTGATGCAAATGTACAGTTAGGGCAGGAATCTCTCATGAAACCCCTGTAAACGCACACAGGTATCTGATGCACATGTACAGTTAGGACATGAATCTGTCATGAAACCCCTGTAAACACACACAGGTATCTGATGCACATGTACAGTTAGGAGAAGAATCTCTCATGAAACCCCTGTAAACACACACAGGTATCTGATGCACATGTACAGTTAGGATGTACAGTTAGGGCAGGAATCTCTCATGAAACCCCTGTAAACACACACAGGTATCTGATGCACATGTACAGTTAGGACAGGAATCTCACATGAAACCCCTGTAAACACACACAGGTATCTGATGCACATGTACAGTTAGGAGAAGAATCTCTCATGAAACCCCTGTAAACACACACAGGTATCTGATGCACATGTACAGTTAGGAGAAGAATCTCTCATGAAACCCCTGTAAACACACACAGGTATCTGATGCACATGTACAGTTAGGACAGGAATCTGTCATGAAACCCCTGTAAACACACACAGGTATCTGATGCACATGTACAGTTAGGAGAAGAATCTCTCATGAAACCCCTGTAAACACACACAGGTATCTGATGCACATGTACAGTTAGGACAGGAATCTCACATGAAACCCCTGTAAACACACACAGGTATCTGATGCACATGTACAGTTAGGGCAGGAATCTCTCATGAAACCCCTGTAAACACACACAGGTATCTGATGCACATGTACAGTTAGGACAGGAATCTCACATGAAACCCCTGCAAACACACATAGGTATCTGATGCACATGTACAGTTAGGAGAAGAATCTCTCATGAAACCCCTGTAAACACACACAGGTATCTGATGCACATGTACAGTTAGGAGAATAATCTCTCATGAAACCCCTTTAAACACACACAGGTATCTGATGCACATGTACAGTTAGGACAGGAATCTCTCATGAAACCCCTGTAAACACACACAGGTATCTGATGCACATGTACAGTTAGGACAGGAATCTCACATGAAACCCCTGTAAACACACACAGGTATCTGATGCACATGTACAGTTAGGACAGGAATCTCACATGAAACCCCTGTAAACACACACAGGTATCTGATGCACATGTACAGTTAGGACAGGAATCTCTCATGAAACCCCTGTAAAAACCAACCCAGTCTCTTCCTACTGCGTATCTATTCCACGAGTTTTCATTTTCATTTGGCGTAGTATTTACACGCCAAAGTCACATTTTGCGTTCATATGGTACGCAAAACCCTCCCGTTAAACTTCTATTGATGGAAAATGCGTGTGCATTGCACGCAGAAATGTATTATAGTTAACGTCATCGTCCAGCCCCTTAAATCGTACGAAGATTCACGATTTCATCTCGTGCAGGTGCCGAAGTCGCATGCAGAAATAGGTAGTAGACGGTCTTGTCAAAAGGCCACATCCCACAGGCCTTGAAACCCTTTTGGCCCTTCCCCACACACGCTGAAGCTGAGTAGGATTTATCGAAAAGCCCACACACACCATAAATATCAATTCGTTGTCCTGGCTGAGAGGTCATCCAGTTATCTGCAGCTGTGTTGTATTTTGCCTTAAAAGACTTGAAAAAGGTGCGGTCTAATGGCTGCATCTTGTGGCTGCAGTGGGGTGGGATGGTAATCATTATCACCCCATGCTCTCTCGCAAACAACACGGCCTCGAGGGTCTTATGCGAGTGGTGACCATCCAAAATCAAAATGTGAGGCCTCTGAGGAGTGCACCCAATGGTGTCACAAAAATGTCTCAGCCACTGGAGAAACAATGTACTGTCCATCCACCCTGAGTCAGTCACTCCACCAATCGATCCTGCTGGGGCACCATATAGCAGGCGCTCATTCATTCGTTTTCTGGGAAAAATGAAAAGTGGTGGTACAAACTGCCCAGCGGCATTCATGGAACAGGCAGCAGTGATATTAAAGCCTCTTTCCGCGCTTGTGACTCTTGCCACCTGCCTCTTCCCCTTTGAACCAACAATTTTGTTTGGCTTCTGTACATTCTGGACACCCACCTCATCCATATTCCACAGACGGGTGGGGTCAACGTTTTCCCCAAGCCTATGGAGTTCGTCCTCATAAATACGGAAGAACAGGTCCACCTTTGGTCTGTTGAACCCCACCATTCTAGAAATGCTTGTCGCCTGTGGAGTCCTGACAGACAGGGTTCCTTGTCTCCTTAGAAAATTATAGAACCAGTCTTTCCCTGCCATCTTGCGCTCTGAATTAAAACAATGGTTCAACCCTAACCTCTCTGCCAGGTCATAGGCCAGCCTCCTTACATCCATTGTTGAAAGCCCAAACAATGCCCTCTCCATTGACTGAATGTGCTCAGTTAACTGGAGCTCGAATGATGTAGTAAAAACTGCTTTGCGGCCTAAACACTTAAATCCAGGCTCCAAAACTTTTTTATCCCTATGCCGCCTCAAGGTCTTTGGGGGGACTCCAAATTGATGGGCTGCAGCCTTCAAAGCAGTTCCCTCTTCAATAGCTCTGATGGCATTTTGTAGAGCTTGCTCTGTATATGCACCACGGTTACTTTTTCTCTTATATATCCTCATCTATAAGGAGAGAGAAAAAATACATTAGGTTGAGATGTCTACACTAGGCCTATATGGAGTTGATAATTGATGTATTTGTTCACCACTATCACCAAGACAAACAGAAAAACCTAAATAAATATTAAACTTATAAATTAGTATATTTATGTAGTGAAAAATAAATTCATTAAAAGCCACTATGTTTTATCATTGGGGCACCCACCTTCCATCAGTGAGCTAACTGTGCTAGCAAGCTAACTAGTTAATGCTCACTTGAGGTATTTTTTCATGTTTTGTTCAAATATTTTGATTTTACCACCTAGTTATACTGCATTAAGTTTAAAACAAAAGGATTTGATAGACAGAAATATGTTATTACAGTAATTATGATAGAGAGAAACTATGCCCCCTAGGGGGCGTTTTACCCCTCAGCGTAGGGGGCGTTTTACCCCACAAGCTATGACTTTTTTTTAAATTGTTTAATTTTTAACATATAATTATATTCCTTATAAATAACATATGCTCTCAAACTACAGACTTCACTGTTCATATATCATACATCATTGTGATATTCTGCAGAATAATATTCTCTTAAACACTTGTTTACTAATATCTGAAAATTATAGCACTTACCATGTAATCCTCTTCTCTCAAAATAATGTCGTTGGTGTCAGCATCTCCATGGAGATTTGTGTATCCCCGTTGTCAACGTAGTGCATAGCAACAGTAAAAATGTATCTTGACTCCCTCTAGTGGTTATTTTGGGAAAAACAGGTGGGGGGCGTTTTACCCGAGGGGGGCGATTTCCCCCACTCTACCCTACGCTTTTTTTTTTTTTTTTTTTTTTTTTTTTTTTTACAGAAACTTAACTGATTATCTCTAATGGGGGCGAATATTGTTCCTACATCTAATATTACACGCTTGCTCATAATAGTCGGGGGATTGTTTTTACAGTTTAATTCTAAACAATCCATTTCCGGGAAACAAAATGTTTGCAGAATATTCAATAATTCAATTTTAATAATTTATGCTAGTTAGTGGTTAAATATCTGTCTGCTTTATTTATTCTGCTCTCTGCTTTTGTCTTTTTGGCTCATATAGGCCTACACGCATTTTTGTTTCTTTGTTTGTGATTGTATTTGTAATAGTAAAAGTAGCCTACCTACTAATAATAATACAAATAAATGAATAAATTAAAAAATGGTATAATTTGCCCCGAATTTTAGTCCTTCGCTGCTCCAGGAAACACCCACTACCGCTTGGAAACCAATCAAATGTTTAAACATTTTCAGCGCCCTCATCACTGTCACGCCCCCTCAATACACAGTGCTCAAGTTCGCCTCGTCCATCTAATCATCAGAATACACAAGTAAGTATTTAGCAAAATAATAAAACATTTCAGTTAAATTTTATTGTAAATGCAAGTGTTAATAGCTTCCGATATCTAATGCGTGTCAATGCTGTCAGTTATTCTTTTAAGTGAGAATGCACATGTAGCCCTACAGTTGTCAGGCGATTAATGTCTGTTTAAAATAATGTATTATTAGATATTTTAGGATAAAATGTAGTGTAAGAGATTGTTGTGCGCAACGACGACTTTTTATTGATGCATCATATGCTTTCTGGTTAAGTTATGATGAGATCACAATACATGTCTTTACCAGGCATTACGTGTAGATCACAGATATGTGGATTATTCAACCCCCTCCCCCCTTTTTGCATTTGTTAAAACAGAATGTCCAGAGGCTCTTTAGAAGCATCACTTCTTCTTGGAGATGTGTTTCTTGGTCAGATACAGGTAACTTTAGAAATTGTATCTTGAATAATGATTTGTACTTATTTTTCTCTGTCAAATAATTTAAAGAAAACTACAGGTGAACCCTTATATAGGCTAATATATTATTCATGACAGTCAAGTATAAACTACGTTAAAAATCTGTTAAATATATGATTTGCATTTTAGAAAGTGGAAAAAAATAAAGTCAAGAGGTCTAAGCCACATCCCACGACTGTAAAGTGGAGGCGAAGGGACAGAAATGGGAATGTTGTAAGGCCGCTTCGAGGAAAAACTGCAATCAAATCAAAACTTAAAGGAAGGCCTCCTAAACACGGTGAGGCAGTTGTTCATTTACAGTTATTGTTTAAATTTACTGTTATTTTCAGTTATGATTTATATTTTCTTCCTATTTGATAAATGTGAAGATGTATGCAGTCTGTTTTAATCTTTAAGTGCACTCATTTACATACAGAACCCAATATAAAGAACCCCACAGCATTATGTATTCACATTTCTTCTTTTAAAGCTCCCACCAGTTTGCCCATCCAAGAAGAATTTGTTTATCGAGCAGAAACTGGTAACTGTTTACTAAAGTTATATGAAATGGCAGCTGGTTTATAGAGTTTAGTAATTCTGCCAGCTGCAACATACTGGACATAATTGCACTTTTTTTTATAAATGTGATCCTTGTACAATATCTCCATAAAAAAACTGATTGAATTTTCACTGTTTCTTGTTTCTCCTTCAATCAAGTCTCACTCATTGAAGAATTGGGGCACATCCTCGATGACGAATGTGTTCAGTCTGAAGAGGTGTCTTTGGCCACAACCTGGCAAAAGCGGCAATCCCTAAGCCATGAAAGATGGCATATTGCAAGGGAGGCCATGGTTAAAAATCTTTTGGCAGCTGAACATGTTCAGGAATGCATCTGCCAACACTGTTTAAATACTGAGGCCATTGTACGGTGCAGGGACTGTCTACCTAGGCAGTATCTATGCACCATGTGTGATGGAGATGTCCATCAGCACCTACCTCTCCATAACAGGGACTCTATGGCCCATGGGTTCTTCAAGCCATTGTGTCCAACCACTGCAGTGAAGAGACATTCTGAGACATTTGAGTTCTCTGAACAGGGTATGCTTTTCATGTGTCTCATTATTCTTTTCAGTCTGTACTTTTTTAATGGCTGTAGATTAGTGTAAAATTATAATTAACTATATTTAATAAAGATATTAAATTATATAGTTATTTATTTTATGAATCCTGCACTAAGGAGTTTATTATAATTTTTTTGCTTTTGCTTTTTTAGTCCGATATCTTCCGCTACTTTTGCCAGACAAAATCTGTGCCTGTTCAGAAGGTTCATGCAGAGTGATAAGTGGCAAGCCCATTATTGTAATTAATTTTAATGGTAAGATGTAGTTTTTCTCTTTATGAAAACAACACATAAAGGTTAATATAAGAACTCAATGCTTGCATGTAATATCTGTGATTGGGACTATTAAAGCTGTTGTGATACATCACTTTTTATTATAGGACGGTACAATCTCACCCTTCCATCACTGGAGTGCTCATGCTGCAGGACAAAATGGGCAGTGGGGCTCAGTGATCTCCTCAAGTCTGGCTACTGGCCAGCCTCTATAAATTTTGAGATGGTGTATGAGGTTGGCCTTTTTAGGTCTTTTCTGGACTTAAAACTTTTTGCTCCAGGTCTTTCACGTCAAGCATTCCTTGGAATGCTTGACAGAAGAACAGAGTACAATGGCAGGGTAAATATTGTTATTCAGTGTATACTGTTAACATGCTGTTTGTTCCTTAAAGTTATTGGTTTGGTTATTTCAACAGAGTGGTAAAATATGTGGAGACACATTCCAGAAAGCCTTTCTGGAGTGGACCTTTGCCTTGCATGAGGTTGAGAGGCTTTGTGGTGTCCAGCCATTTAAATGTCCCGCTTGCAGTCCGTCCATGCATGCCATCTCAGTGGATGGTAACAGGAAGCTGTACAGGTTCCATAATGCACATGGGTATGTATTCTCTTTTATTTTTTGTACATTTTGTTGTACTTCTTAACTGTCTACATCATGTTTCTCTTTTTCAATAAAATTAAGGACAGAGAAGGGCTACTTCGATGGCACATTCATAATGAAAGATGATGATGTTTCCTCCTTTGTGGGATATGTTCATGAAAAGACCAAGCATGTAATAACCCTTAACTTATTTTCATATTTTATATTCCAGTCCAGCTACCATTATTGAAATATTAATAATCATTTTAATCGTATGTCTTGTAGACCACAGGTAAAGGGGTGTGTGGCTCCTCTCAATGGAAGGCAGCCAAGGAGTCTGCTAAAAAGTCGACATCCAAGATTGATGAGGAAGGCCTTGAGATTGCTGTGTGCCGACATGGAGGACTTTTAAAAGGCCTAAATATGTTCAGAGGCGAAATATTTGCTTATCCCCTGTTCCTTCAAAACACCCTCTCAAAAGAAAATGTGTCATTCTTCTGCTCAGATGTCGCCTGCAAGTATTGGCCATACTTAAAGAAAGTGGTGGGACACTGTCCAGAGCTAAGGCCTTTATTAAATATGCACCCACTATTATCAGTTATGCATGCCAAAGCACATGAGTTGAGTTGTGAGGTAATATTCTTTCATTACAATAACTTATATTATTAATATTTTTGTGGTATGGACATGCACTTCAACAGCCATTGTTGTTTTATGTTTTTTTTTTTTTTGTAGATAAAATGGTCTGGAAGAAACCAAGAGGGAGCTGGTCTTACAATTGGAGAAGAGGTGGAGCAAGTCAACTCCTTCTTGTCGAGAGCTGCAATCTGCACTAAATATATGTCCAAAGCTGGTAAAAAATTAGATAAACACTACTTTTAACATATAGTTATTTCTAAGTATAAATGAATCATGACTAACCATTTTTTCATATATTTATTTTGACCAACTATCTAATAATAGCACGTTCAGACATGCTCACTGTTCTTGCTTCTGCATGGAACAAACGGAAGTCTGAAAATCTGGCTAAATGTTTGTCTCAAAGATACATTAAGGTATTTTACGGCTGCAAAAGTCAACCTTGTTTAACATAATTTGAGCAATTATGTCTATTGCATACATTGTTGAACCTTTATAAACCTTTATTATTAAATTAATCTATAGTGTTTTGATATATGTTTAGACAACCGAGAGAATGAAAGTGGAAAGTGAGAGCTTTGCAAGTCTGCAGGCTGAGCTTAATGTCAGTGATGAGGACATTCAGCAGTGGGTCAGTGATGTCCAGCAGTGGGCCACAGGTGATACATTTTGAATGGCCTGTTTTATTTTTTTATGTAATAAAATGTTTGCACATAAGGCATAATATATCAAATTTGTAATGCTAATTTATTTGTTTGAGATGTAGTATCAGGTGCAAAGGATGACTCTGGACTTGAGGGCAGAATTCGAGGCCTTTATGTCAGCATAAAGCTGAGAAAACATTATCTGTACCATCGGACAGGTCAGATTAGATGATGCTAAAAAAATTATTCACATAAGCTAAGGAATGAACTTGAGTGCTTTATACTAATGTTGTTGATTTATTAGATAGCAACAAGAGAAGGCACAAAATAAGGAGGAGAATTCATGAAGACAAATCAACCTTGGCAGCTGCCATTAAGGACTTCAATGAACAGTCAGTCCACCAACTTCCTTCTGTGGATGAGCTGCTCTCTGCTGATCATTTCCAGTGGCCATGGGAATGCCCTGACACTAGTAATTAACTTAAAAAAGAATATTCAGTATATTTGATAAACATTGTTTGATGTTAATACAGTCCTCAGTGTTTAAAAGATGGTAATTTAAGACCTACATTAATTGCAGGTAACGGCAACCTCTCAACCAAGAAGATGGTCTTTGACCGGTTCATGTTGCTTTCCCGACTGAAGGAGGAGGAGCAGATCCTAGTGATGGAGGTCAAGCAACACTGGCAATCATTGAAGGAAGCTGAATGTTCCCTGAGGGATCTCTCAATTCAAATTCAAAATAACAGTGAGTAGCCATAATAAAATTCAATAACCAATGAATTGCCGGAATTAAAACATTTATGATTGATTTTATTTATCATCTTTAATGTTTTCATTCCTTTTGTGTGTAGACAGTGACTTTGAGCTATCAGAGGAGAGCTCCAATGGACTACTGTGCCTTCTAAAGAGAAAACTGGAAGACCTTCAGTTTCTGCAAAATAATGCTAGAATGTTATACCGACAATGTGTTCTGGGACAGGCATCAGACAACATTCTGTTTGATAGCATTTCTGATGAAGAAACTGAGGCAGTAAACTACAGCTCTGATGAAACAAACAGTGATGAGGACTAAACCTGAACATGTAGAGTGGACAGATACAGAAGAACTATTTTTATAAGCAGTATTTTTAAGCTGTTTATTATTCGAAATATTTGGACACTTTCCATCAATGTAAGATAAAGGTACACACTGCTATACACACCCCTATACAATATATACAAATTTTACCTAACAAATGTTTTTTCCCTACTGTAAGCCAAATAAAATACTTGTGCAGTGATCAACAAAAACAGTCTTGTCTTTTGTCTCCTTTATTTAATCTCTGTTCAGGCAGGTCTTGCATGTGGTGTGCAGATAATTCTGCAGTATTTTCTCCTTTGACTAATACATACTGTTCTGATAAATACTATAACATTTTGTAGTAACAAATTGAAGTCAGTTATAGATTCCAAATAACATGACAAATTGTAGTGTTTTAACATAATCCATTACATTACACATTTAAGGTAATTTAATGGACTACGTTTTGATTACTTTTGACCCAACTCATTTATCACATTGATTTCGATAAGCTAATCTTGTACATTTTATAAAAATACATGTATAAAAATACAAAGATAAAAGAAAATATATTCCATTCTTCGTTATCAACAACAAGAAGTGCATTAAATTACTTCTTTATTATTATTATTATTATTTTTGACTTAATTTTATTATTGACCTAACTTAGTAACTAGAAATCTCGGGGCTTAATTCTAGTAAATATATTATTACTGTATGTAAAAGAGGTTCATCTGACAAAAATTTTGGAGAAACCCTGCATTGCGTGTAAATATGAAATTACATGAATTTGTACGTTTTAATGTGTTTAAAATAAAAAAGCCTTCCGAAGACAGTAATACATGGTTAAATGACTCAGTGAGCGATATTCAAATAATAATGTTTCCACCAGGAGTCGATTAGACATGCCATGTTGGAATTTTGAGAAAACAATTAAAACAGTAAAAATGTAAATCATTTCTGTAAATCCAGTTATTAAATACTGTGTTTTGCATGAGTTTTCAGTGATAGACACATGACTAGTGGCTAATCTGTGAGTGGTACTCCACAAACCTGGAAGGAAGACTTTCTGAATGTATATAATCAGAATGCTTTGTGGAAAGGAATCTTAAAAGATAAAAAAGAAGTAGGGAGAATATACAGTATATTTTTAATAATTTACTGCCATTGTGAGAATAACATGTAATCAATAAAAAGTAACTGTAGTCTGGTTATGAGTATTTTAAAATATAACAATCTAATTACGAGTACTTAATTTTTGGATTCTGATTATGTAATCCAGTAAAACATTGTATACAATAAAATACATAAAAGAGTATGTAGAATTGCATTTTAGGTATAGTACAAGTCTCTGTATATATTTGTTTGTATATAGTTGTCTTGTGCCACAATCCAGAATCTTCAATTAGCATTTTATTGATAATGTCTTAGGTTAGGTTAGGGTTAGGGCTAGCACGTAGGGTTGGAGCTGGCCTAATGCAAGTAACCAAGAAAATGTAAAAAATCACCCAGAAAGTGGCCTATTTTATCAGTGTTTATAAACTTGCAACAACTTACATTATGGCAAGTTGTTGAAAAGACAATATAAATGTGACTCAACCAGTGGTGGACGAAGTACACATACCATGTACTTGAGTAAAAGTAAAGATACTCAAGGTAAAATATTACTCAAGTAAAAGTAGAAGTGCTGCCTTTAAACATTCACTTGAGTAAAAGTACAAAAGTATTTGCCTTCAAATGTACTTAAGTATCCAAGTACTTTGATTTTTTTTATGGCTATAATGTCCTATTATAATTTGTCACAAGACTCTTGCTTAACTCAGTCTAAGTGAAGACTAATGTCACTCTTGGCCACCAATCTATTAATGAAATGACATTAATTAGTCTGATATATATATTTGAATTGAATGAATTTTTAGTGTTTAATTTTGGAGGGAAGGGGACTGTTCCCATAAGGTATAAAACATTTACAGTATTTACTGTATATATTTTTCTCCAGCGCCTATGGTCATAATTATTAACATCTTAATGTTATGATACATTCACATAATCCTGCACAACGCCATTAAATATATATATGAAGAGTTTGGTTCCAAACTTTAGCTGGAAATAACATTATTCAAGAACCGCTATAAAGCCACAACAATCTCTGTTACCTTAAATTATATGTTTATCTCTGTAAAGCTGCTTTGAAACAATCCATTGTTAAAAGCGCTATATAAATGAAGATGACTTGACTTGACCAAAACGCAATAAATCCATTTAGATTAATTTGAGTAAAAATGTGTTTTCTTTACCAAGAAAGTGGAAAGATGAAAACCACTATTGTCTGTTTCAAACTTTCACATAGCATTTGTAGGTCATAATAACAAAAAAAATTAAAATCCAGGTTTTGATTTTCAAAGATTTATTATAAAAACGGATAGTTTTTCCCCCCCAAAATGCAATAAATTTTTAAAAATCAAAATGCAAATAACCCATTGAATCAATATAAAAGTTTTTTTTTTTTCATATTGAAACTGTTGAAAATGCACAACAACGTAAGTTTATTAATATAATATTTTTATTAAGAACTGTAAAGAAGATTGAAAACATTTTTCCTCCTCCCGAGTGCCGTTACTGTTTACATTGCGTGGAATGGTGCGTTGTGATTGGTTGAGAGCGGATATATCGCATTCTGCAGAGAAGGGAGACTGGCGTTTGTCGCGGTTTGGAAAGAAAGGGAGAAAACATGACAGAATAACACGGCGGATATCGCATTTTACTTAAAATTAAACATTGACTTTTCAATACCAACCAGATACAATACTGATTTTTGCAGTAACAAAAAACAAGAAGAAAAAAAAGGCATTTATCGCGTTTTGGAACCAAACTCTTCATATACACACATATTTACACACACACACAAACACACACACACACACACACACACACCTTCACACATTCACTCACACATTCACACACACACACACACACACACATATATATATATTCTATGTTATGGGAGCAGCCAATTTCCGTCCAAAATGAAACAAAAACGAATTAATGCAGTGTTTCTGCTAGGCTGCTCCCCAGAAAAAAAAAGCTATGATATGCAAGTCATTTTAGTGGCAACGTAAGCAATGTACATATGCTTCAATACTTACCGATAATTGCTGCAATAACAGCTGCTGCTCTCTGTCCCGCTTAAAAGCATTGTCAACGCGATTTGTTTGGAACTATTGAGAGCTACACGAATAACGTGACCGCGCGGCGGCGAGATCACTGTCACATCTATGTTCGCAACTCTCATATTTAACAGCTCTGGTTCGCGCTTAGTAGATACCGCCAACTTGCGCCAAGGCAAGTTCAAAACAAAGCAGCGTGCTGTACTGTGATTGGTGGCTCGTTCGACCAGTTACTTTTTAATCCACTCATAAATAAAAAGGAACGACTGAATTTGAAAATGTAGTAGAGTAAAAAGTAAGATATTTGACTTTGAAATGTAGTGGAGTTAAAGTAAAAGTCTCCCAAAATTTAAATACTTGAGTAAAGTACAGATACGCAAAAAAGCTACTTAAGTACAGTAACGAATTACTTTTACTTCGTTACTGTCCACCACTGGACTCAACAGACTTTTGTTGTCCATGATGAGAATACATCTGTGTATGCTTTACTGCCCTTCCACCCTCAGGGAAGTTATGCTTATAGGGTTAGGGTTAGGATCTCGGTAAATGGGTAATTTCTTACAACATAGCAACACCACTTTGTTAACTGAATGCATTACTGACGTAATAATAACAGCAACACCTACTTTGCAGCATTATACGGTTTTTAATATGGGTTAAAAGATTGTCCAACCACAGCGAATCCTGCAGGTGCCAAGGGAAGGTCAGAGCCAACAACCCAGTTGAGCAGATGCGTCACACTTACTTGTACATATATGGTCATTTATGACAGGATCTTCCAGGTCCGTGTGGTGAATGAACAGATTATCATTTAAACATTTATTTGCCCCCATTAAATATCAAACTAAAATGACAGATTGCATTGTGGGGTTAACCTGATGCAGCAAAAGATTTATTGATTACAGTGACACTTCACCCCCTGATGTGGGGTTAACCTGATGCAGCAAAAGATTTATTGATTACAGTGACACTTCACCCCTGACTGATAATTATTAAAGCATTGCAGTATTTCTTGACCGAAGTGCAGCTACTCAAATGAAGTGCCTCTGTAATATTTAGTGTATCTAAAGTGTATTAAAGGTATACATTTAATCACTTCTGTTTCCTGGAAATGGACACTTCAACCTTGCCATTATTATCTCACCAGTTGAACTATAATGAGCATATATATATATATATACAATCACCGGCCACTTTATTAGGTACCCCATGCTAGTAACGGGTTGGACCCCCTTTTGCCTTCAGAACTGCCTCAATTCTTCGTGGCATAGATTCAACAAGGTGCTGGAAGCATTCCTCAGGGAGTTTGGTCCATATTGACATGATGGCATCACACAGTTGCCGCAGATTTGTCGGCTGCACATCCATGATGCGAATCTCCCGTTTCACCACATCCCAAAGATGCTCTATTGGGTTGAGATCTGGTAACTGTGGAGGCCATTTTAGTACAGTGAACTCATTGTCATGTTCAAGAAACCAATTTGAAATGATTAGAGCTTTGTGACATGGTGGAAGTAGCCATCAGAGGATGGGTACATGGTGGCCATAAAGGGATGGACATGGTCAGAAACAATGCTCAGGTAGGCCGTGGCATTTAAACGATGCCCAATTGGCACTAAGGGGCCTAAAGTGTGCCAGGAAAACATCCCCCACACCATTACACCACCACCACCAGCCTGCACAGTGGTAACAAGGCATGATGGTTCCATGTTCTCATTCTGTTTACGCCAAATTCTGGTGTACCTAATAAAGTGGCCGGTGAGTGTATATATATATTATATATATACACTCACCGGCCACTTTATTAGGTACACCTGTCCAACTGCTCGTTAACACTTAATTTCTAAGCAGCCAATCACATGGCGGCAACTCAGTGCATTTAGGCATGTAGACATGGTCAAGACAATCTCCTGCAGTTCAAACCGAGCATCAGTATGAGGAAGAAAGTTGATTTGAGTGACTTTGAACGTGGCATGATTGTTGGTGCCAGAAGGGCTGGTCTGAGTATTTCAGAAACTGCTAATCTACTGGGATTTTCACGCACAACCATCTCTAGGGTTTACAGAGAATGGTCCGAAAAAGAAAAAACATCCAGTGAGCGGCAGTTCTGTGGGCGGAAATGCCTTGTTGATGCCAGAGGTCAGAGGAGAATGGCCAGACTGGTTCGAGCTGATAGAAGGGCAACAGTGACTGAAATAACCACTCGTTACAACCGAGGTATGCAGCAAAGCATTTGTGAAGCCACAACACGCACAACCTTGAGGCGGATGGGCTACAACAGCAGAAGACTCCACCGGGTACCACTCATCTCCACTACAAATAGGAAAAAGAGGCTACAATTTGCAAGAGCTCACCAAAATTGAACAGTTGAAGACTGGAAAAATGTTGCCTGGTCTGATGAGTCTCGATTTCTGTTGAGACATTCAGATGTTAGAGTCAGAATTTGGCGTAAACAGAATGAGAACATGGATCCATCATGCCTTGTTACCACTGTGCAGGCTGGTGGTGGTGGTGTAATGGTGTGGGGATGTTTTCCTGGCACACTTTAGGCCCCTTAGTGCCAATTGGGCATCGTTTAAATGCCACGGCCTACCTGAGCATTGTTTCTGACCATGTCCATCCCTTTATGGCCACCATGTACCCATCCTCTGATGGCTACTTCCACCATGTCACAAAGCTCTAATCATTTCAAATTGGTTTCTTGAACATGACAATGAGTTCACTGTACTAAAATGGCCTCCACAGTCACCAGATCTCAACCCAATAGAGCATCTTTGGGATGTGGTGGAACGGGAGATTCGCATCATGGATGTGCAGCCGACAAATCTGCGGCAACTGTGTGATGCCATCATGTCAATATGGACCAAACTCCCTGAGGAATGCTTCCAGCACCTTGTTGAATCTATGCCACGAAGAATTGAGGCAGTTCTGAAGGCAAAAGGGGGTCCAACCCGTTACTAGCATGGGGTACCTAATAAAGTGGCCGGTGAGTGTATATATAATGAGCATATAAAAAAACTATAATAACATATATACAATGTTATAAGCCTGCAAATAATATTTTTTACAAAACAGTTATTTCCTCCCACAATTTCTTAACCATACATTAACTATAACTTTTTGTCACCCAATTTAATTTGGTCAGAAGGGACGTGTAAGCACTATTAATTGAAAAACTTCTGTTTTGTATTATTAAAAGCATTGTTTGACTATTACATTTTTGATAATTCTACTATGGTATTTACCAAATATTCTTATGCATTAATGCCGTAATGATACTTCACTAGACTCAACTCACTGGGCCCATTTAGAGCAATCTGTGTCTATGTGCTAATATATGACAATATAATATACCTTGTACATCTAGCCTCTAGTCTAGAGAGAATATGGTTGTTCATATCCATTTATTTACTGAATAGACAAGTATATATATTATACAGTACACACACAATGGGCTTACATTCAAAAATTACTATGTAAGACTACAAATGACTTAATATTTCCTTGAGCCCTTCCTTATTGATAGTTTCCGCAGTGTTGCTGTGGGTTTCCTCTGGGTGCACCAGTGTTCTCCGCACTTTAAAAACATGCAGGTATAGTTAATCAGGAACTAGAGGCTATATTGTGTGTGTCATCTCTGTGACAGACTGGTTACCTATTCAGGTGATGTTATACCTATTTCAGGCATAAAAATGTGGTGTTTTTTTTTAAGGTCAAAAGATGTAAATGGACATAGTGAAAACATAAACCTTTATTTGTCCACTATAACAGAAACTGTGGTTCAAAAACAAACAAAAAACTGTCTTCATGGACCGGTAATGTAATTAACATTGATTAAGAGTAATCTGAACATGATCTTCAGGCTGCCATGTGGGTGGCCATGTCTTCTTACTGGAAAAAAGTAAAAACAACAATCAATAAATGAGAAATGTACAGAGGTGAATTAAGTTGCCATGTAGGTTTACTTATTCTTACCAGGATGGACAAGGCAACCAATGCACCAACACCTCTTTACGTCCCTGTGAATTAGGTAAAAATAAAGAGCCAATTACAAAACAAATCATCATTACATTTCAATCTTTACATATCATTACATCACTTAATACATTTTTAAAGCATTTAACGTAAATCATCAAAAGCTTTTAAAAAAGCACCATGGAAAGCTATGTACCATCCTCATGTGGCATTACTGTGGTACAGCAATGCCACCAGCACAAAAACAGAGACAGGTGTACTGTAGCTGCAGGTCGAGTTATGTAAAGTACGTAACGAAGGTGTCATGCTGAAAGGTGAAAGCTACTACAACAGAAACTTACCCCTAACCTTAACACACAGCTTTCAATACCAATTAAAAAGACCTTTCTCCACAAGCAAAGCTCCAACATACCTACACTTGCAAAAACACACTACAGCAGGTGTTGTCATCAAAGTATGGAATCTGAAATTTGAATTCCAATTCATCATTTAGGATTCTTATCATCTTAACCAAAACTGACCCAAAAATGCCACTCAAGCAAAGCCTAACAGACTGAAGAGCAACTTCAACAACTGCTGTTAACATATTCAAAAGCAATGGAAATACACACCTGAACTCTACATGTTATATAGTTAGATTATATGTTATATTCATACTATACTGTAGAAGCCAGCACTGTAGTACTGTACAGAATATTTTATATTAAAATATGAATTTACAATTCTTCACCTTATTAATCATTGTTTGTGTATTGCTGTGTGATCTTCTACCTTATGCTCTTTTTCACTGCCTGTACTCATACTATAATCAGTAAGCAAATATGAATTCCATTCCAGATGTTTATTTTTTGCAACAAAGTACCTTACACATTAGCATACATTGAATGTGGAGTTATTAACATTACAACAGAGCTAAATATTTTGGGATACTGATCCATTCATAGTTTGAGCAAAAACATAAATGAATTACTTAATTTAATAAATTATTTAAATAAATGTTCTGTACAAACATCACCGGTATTATGAAACACATAACATTAACAGATTGAAGATGCAGAACAATGCCAACCTTTCTGAGACGCGTCTTCGATACAAATTCCACTGGAAATACGTCCAGAGAAGAATGGAATGGACATTCTGTACAAATGTAAAATCTGGTTAGAAATAAATGTATTACTTACCGGTAACTTGAACAGAGATAGAATGCAAAACTATTTCTAAGCATCTAAAAATCTGAACAGAACTGAAACAAATATAAACATCAATATTATGATAACTTTCAAAATGGATGACAATGTGTAATAGACTAGCAATGCAAAGAGCTAACTGTATTGTATAACATTTTATACCTGTGTCCGTCTTTTGTTGGCGCTTTCTCTTTGCTGCCATGTTGACAGCTGATTTGCTGTGAAGGAAAATAATTTTTTAGCCTTAGTTAGTTCAAGTTCACATTGTTCCTTGCTTATTGTACTGGCTTTACCCTAAGTCATTTCACTCTGCGCTCATCTTTGAAATGCCTCTTGGGCATCCAAGTGCAGCTCCTATCTCTCTGAATGGGGAAACATCAAATTCTCCAAAACTGTTAAATTATTACATTTAAGATTAAATTGCAGATTTGAAAACACAAATAAAATCTGACAACAGTCTCATATTTTTTTTTTTGCTATGTTCCTAAAGTATAAAAAACCCAAACAAAGTGCTTTCAGACTGGAGCAGCCAATGCGCACGAGCAGTCATGTACGCGAATCTCAGAATACTGTCTATTTCTAGAGCAACCGGAGCTTCTAACAGCAGTTGGTATGACGTGTTAACTTTTCTAAGCAACAATTTGCTCTTTTATTTAGAAGGTTGGATTAATTTGCCAAGTTGGGCATTATTGATAAATAATAGGAGTGTAATGTTTTCATATATCTTGAGTCTTTGCTTCACCCCATCTTCTTCTACTCACCATTCTGGTTTTAATACGACTCCCTCTTTCTCTCTTCTCTCTTCCATTTCATTCATCTTAAGTGCACTGATCATTCTTTTCTCTGCCCGTTTCTTCATCTCCTTTGCCTGTTTAGTCTTTTTTGTCACTTTCATGTCTTCTTCCTCAACAGGTCTCTCTGGTTCTTCCCCTCCACTTTCTGTCTGTTGTTCTTCAATTTGCTCTTTATACTCCGATCTTTCCTTCATCCTCACTTCTACATTTTTCTCTGATAAAATGCACTCTTCATCTTCTACAGCCTCTTTTAAGTACTGACTCTCTGTCCTATCACCCTCTGTGTCCTCTTGTTCTTTTTCTGGACTTTTGAATCTCTGTTCTTCAACAGGCCTCTCTGGGTCTTCCTCCTCACTTTCTATCTGTTGTTCTTCGATCTGATCTTCATCTTCCAGTGTTTCCACTTCTACACTGTTTTCCAGTATAATGTTTTCTTCATCTTCTACAGTCTCTTTCAAGTCCTGCCTTTCTGCTTCATTACCTTCTGTGACCTCTTGTTCTTCTTCTGGACTCAAACCTTAAAAAAGTACCATTAAAGTCATAAAACACATAAAAAAAAAACTTTGAAATAAAGTGCAGTTTAACATAGAAACTTGTATAGCTACATTACTTAGGCATCAGTGCTTGCAAATACAATTTACCCTGTAAAATATGCTCAAAGAGGATGAGCATTTTTTCCATCACCATATGTCCCTCAGCTGGGAACTCAAAGGGACACTGGACCTCTGCTGTCCACTTATGGGCCTTCGAACATTTCCCTAGTAGAAGAAGAGGAACATATCCCAGAGCTTTCAGCTTCTCCATTTAAAATATATGAACGTCAAACAGTACAGCTTTTAAAAACGGTTCATAATAATTCTGAAAGAAACAGTTAAAAATATGCTTAGCATCATGTGACTCCAAGACAACATGTGTTTTTTCTTGCTTGAAACACAAGTTTCAAGTTTTTGAGGTTTTTTTTTTTTTAAATGTCCAGGCTTATTATTTATATTATACCATACACAAATTCTGAAAGGTTATTCAGACTGTATTATTTCAGCAAAAAAACAAAAACAAATCAAGGCTTTGCTAAAGTTGAGTATGACAAACTTTCTGCTTTCAATGAACATCAGTTCACTTGGTACCCATATTTGCAACGCCTCCAGGCAACTTTTTTTAGGTTATGCAAGGCTAACTGCTATTTACTTGAATGGGGAACTCCTGAAATCTCAAAACATATTGTAAAATTATCAATAAAATCGGACACAAACTGTGTCATAAGACTGTGTCAAATAGAGTTAAAAGTGTAAATTTAGTTCAGATTTAGTCATTGTGATTGTGCAGTAGTTCTCCTTATTCTGGGAACCAGAGCTTCTAATGGCAGCTGCAGTGATGTGTGACTTTACCAACTGCTTATTAGCTCTTTTTTATTTACAAGAGTTCTGCCCATTAGTGGCAAATTAGTGGAAATAATATGAATTACTTTTTATTTGAACTGTCAGTTTACAGGAATTACAATTTATTCATGATCATGTAATGTACTATGTTTATGTATATGTATGTAAAACATTTATATTGTATATAGCCTCCTATATAAAAGTTTTAGTTTAGAACAAAGTGTGAGGTAATTAAATTAGAACTTTAATGTTGAACTTTGCTTACCATGATGGCTAAATTGTCAAGGACTTTGGATTGATTCCGTGACCTAACTGTTGTTTTAGCCCACTGCTGGGCTTTGGCACGAAACTTTGCCAACCGCACTGATTGCTTATTTTTAAAATTAAGCAATTTTCCACACTACAAAAAGAGAAACAGAAATACATTGAGTATTAAAATAAATCCAATGCCACATAAAGAAACAGTGTTAGTTATGCACAATCACCTTAAAACAGGACCGGTGTCGGCAGTTCATCTTAATCTGGCAGTGGGGACACTGGCGTAAGGTTGAACCTGGCATTTTGGACTATGCAAAAACAAAACAAAATGACTAAATTTGACATAGCATAAAAGAAAGACATCAAATACAAAACTTGAATTAAAGATTAATTTATCTTTGATAAGTATATGATATTTGAGAGGTGTGCGTGTATGTATAGCCTATACATAACACACACACACACACACACACACACACACACACACACACACACACACACACACTTATTAAATACTTTTTTTTTTCATTATCATCAAATGTTTTCAGGATTGGCCAAGATAAAAAGCATGTGATTATTGTGCAGGGCTGTTAAATTCTATCTGTGATCTACACGTAATGCCTGGTAAAGACATAAAGTAGTGTGATCTCATCATAACTTGATAACAAAACATGATGCATCAATAAAAAGTAATCGTTGCGCACAGCAAACTCTTACACTACATTTTATCCTAAAATATTTAATACATTATTTTAAACAGACATTAATCGCCTGACAACTGTAGGGCTACATGTGCATGCTCACTTAAAAGAATAACTGACAGCATTGACACGCATTAGATATCAGAAGCTATTAACACTTGCATTTACAATAAAATTTAACTGAAATGTTTTATTTTTTTGCTAAATACTTACTTGTGTATTCTGATGATTAGATGGACGAGGCGAACTTGAGCACTGTGTATTGAGGGGGCGTGACAGTGATGAGGGCGCTGAAAATGTTTAAACATTTGATTGGTTTCCAAGCGGTAGTGGGTGTTTCCTGGAGCAGCGAAGGACTAAAATTCGGGGCAAATTATACCTTTTTTAATTTATTCATTTATTTGTATTATTATTAGTAGGCTACTTTTACTATTACAAATACAATCACAAACAAAAAACAAACAAAAATGATGTAGGCCTATATGAGCCAAAAAGACAAAAGCAGAGAGCAGAATAAATAAAGCAGACAGATATTTAACTACTAACTAGCATAAATTATTAAAATTGAATTATTGAATATTCTGCAAACATTTTGTTTCCCGGAAATGGATTGTTTAGAATTAAACTGTAAAAACAATCCCCCGACTATTATGAGCAAGCGTGTAATATTAGATGTAGGAACAATATTCGCCCCCATTAGAGATAATCAGTTAAGTTCGGTTAAGTTTCTGTACAAAAAAAAAAAAAAAAAAAAAAAAAAAAAACGTGTTTCTGCATGCGACTTCGGCACCTGCACGAGATGAAATCGTGAATCTTCGTACGATTTAAGGGGCGGGACGATGCCGTTGACTATAATACATTTCTGCGTGCAATGCACACGCATTTTCCATCAATAGAAGTTTAACGGGAGGGTTTTGCGTACCATATGAACGCAAAATGTGACTTTGGCGTGTAAATACTACGCCAAATGAAAATGAAAACTCGTGGTATAGATACGCAGTAGGAAGAGACTGGGTTGCAACCGTAAAAACACACAGGTATCTGATGCACATGTACAGTTAGGACAGGAATCTGTCATGAAACCCCTGTAAACACACACAGGTATCTGATGCACATGTACAGTTAGGACAGGAATCTCTCATGAAACCCCTGTAAACACACACACAGGTATCTGATGCACATGTACAGTTAGGACAGGAATCTCTCATGAAACCCATGTAAACACACACAGGTATCTGATGCACATGTACAGTTAGGAGAAGAATCTCTCATGAAACCCCTGTAAACACACACAGGTATCTGATGCACATGTACAGTTAGGAGAAGAATCTGTCATGAAACCCCTGTAAACACACACAGGTATCTGATGCACATGTACAGTTAGGACAGGAATCTGTCATGAAACCCCTGTAAACACACACAGGTATCTGATGCACATGTACAGTTAGGGCAGGAATCTGTCATGAAACCCCTGTAAACGCACACAGGTATCTGATGCACATGTACAGTTAGGAGAAGAATCTCACATGAAACCCCTGTAAACACACACAGATATCTGATGCACATGTACAGTTAGGAGAAGAATCTCACATGAAACCCCTGTAAACACACACAGGTATCTGATGCACATGTACATTTAGGAGAAGAATCTCTCATGAAACCCCTGTAAACACACACAGGTATCTGATGCACATGTACAGTTAGGACAGGAATCTCTCATGAAACCCCTGTAAACACACACAGGTATCTGATGCACATGTACAGTTAGGACAGGAATCTGTCATGAAACCCCTGTAAACACACACAGGTATATGATGCACTTGTACAGTTAGGACAGGAATCTCTCATATAACCCCTGTAAACACACACAGGTATCTGATGCACATGTACAGTTAGGGCAGGAATCTCTCATGAAACCCCTGTAAACACACACAGGTATCTGATGCACATGTACAGTTAGGACAGGAATCTCTCATGAAACCCCTGTAAAAACACACAGGTAACTGATGCACATGTACAGTTAGGACAGGAATCTGTCATGAAACCCCTGTAAACACACACAGGTATCTGATGCACATGTACAGTTAGGGCAGGAATCTGTCATGAAACCCCTGTAAACACACACAGGTATCTGATACACATGTACAGTTAGGGCAGGAATCTCTCATGAAACCCCTGTAAACACACACAGGTATCTGATGCACATGTACAGTTAGGACAGGAATCTCTCATGAAACCCCTGTAAACACACACAGGTATCTGATGCACATGTACAGTTAGGACAGGAATCTGTCATGAAACCCCTGTAAACACACACAGGTATCTGATGCACATGTACAGTTAGGGCAGGAATCTGTCATGAAACCCCTGTAAACACACACAGGTATCTGATGCACATGTAGAGTTAGGAGAAGAATCTGTCATGAAACCCCTGTAAACACACACAGGTATCTGATGCACATGTACAGTTAGGAGAAGAATCTCTCATGAAACCCCTGTAAACACACACAGGTATCTGATGCACATGTACAGTTAGGACAGGAATCTCTCATGAAACCCCTGTAAACACACACAGGTATCTGATGCACATGTACAGTTAGGGCAGGAATCTCTCATGAAACCCCTGTAAACACACACAGGTATCTGATGCACATGTACAGTTAGGACAGGAATCTGTCATGAAACCCCTGTAAACACACACAGGTATCTGATGCACATGTACAGTTAGGACAGGAATCTCACATGAAACCCCTGTAAACACACACAGGTATCTGATGCACATGTACAGTTAGGACAGGAATCTCACATGAAACCCCTGTAAACACACACAGGTATCTGATGCACATGTACAGTTAGGAGAAGAATCTCTCATGAAACCCCTGTAAACACACACAGGTATCTGATGCACATGTACAGTTAGGACAGGAATCTGTCATGAAACCCCTGTAAACACACACAGGTATCTGATGCACATGTACAGTTAGGGCAGGAATCTGTCATGAAACCCCTGTAAACACACACAGGTATCTGATGCACATGTACAGTTAGGAGAAGAATCTCACATGAAACCCCTGTAAACACACACAGGTATCTGATGCACATGTACAGTTAGGAGAAGAATCTCTCATGAAACCCCTGTAAACACACACAGGTATCTGATGCACATGTACAGTTAGGACAGGAATCTGTCATGAAACCCCTGTAAACACACACAGGTATCTGATGCACATGTACAGTTAGGACAGGAATCTCACATGAAACCGCTGTAAACACACACAGGTATCTGATGCACATGTACAGTTAGGACAGGAATCTCTCATGAAACCCCTGTAAACACACACAGGTATCTGATGCACATGTACAGTTAGGGCAGGAATCTCACATGAAACCCCTGTAAACACACACAGGTATCTGATGCACATGTACAGTTAGGAGAAGAATCTCTCATGAAACCCCTGTAAAAACACACAGGTATCTGATGCACATGTACAGTTAGGGCAGGAATCTGTCATGAAACCCCTGTAAACACACACAGGTATCTGATGCACATGTACAGTTAGGACAGGAATCTCACATGAAACCCCTGTAAACACACACAGGTATCTAATGCACATGTACAGTTAGGGCAGGAATCTCACATGAAACCCCTGTAAACACATACAGGTATCTGATGCACATGTACAGTTAGGACAGGAATCTCTCATGAAACCCCTGTAAACACACACAGGTATCTGATGCACATGTACAGTTAGGGCAGGAATCTCACATGAAATCCCTGTAAACACACACAGGTATCTGATGCACATGTACAGTTAGGAGAAGAATCTCTCATGAAACCCCTGTAAACACACACAGGTATCTGATGCACATGTACAGTTAGGGCAGGAATCTGTCATGAAACCCCTGTAAACACACACAGGTATCTGATGCACATGTACAGTTAGGGCAGGAATCTCTCATGAAACCCCTGTAAACACACACAAGTATCTGATGCACATGTACAGTTAGGACAGGAATCTCACATGAAACCCCTGTAAACACACACAGGTATCTGATGCACATGTACAGTTAGGAGAAGAATCTCACATGAAACCCCTGTAAACACACACAGATATCTGATGCACATGTACAGTTAGGAGAAGAATCTCACATGAAACCCCTGTAAACACACACAGGTATCTGATGCACATGTACATTTAGGAGAAGAATCTCTCATGAAACCCCTGTAAACACACACAGGTATCTGATGCACATGTACAGTTAGGACAGGAATCTCTCATGAAACCCCTGTAAACACACACAGGTATCTGATGCACATGTACAGTTAGGACAGGAATCTGTCATGAAACCCCTGTAAACACACACAGGTATATGATGCACTTGTACAGTTAGGACAGGAATCTCTCATGAAACCCCTGTAAACACACACAGGTATCTGATGCACATGTACAGTTAGGGCAGGAATCTCTCATGAAACCCCTGTAAACACACACAGGTATCTGATGCACATGTACAGTTAGGACAGGAATCTCTCATGAAACCCCTGTAAAAACACACAGGTAACTGATGCACATGTACAGTTAGGACAGGAATCTGTCATGAAACCCCTGTAAACACACACAGGTATCTGATGCACATGTACAGTTAGGGCAGGAATCTGTCATGAAACCCCTGTAAACACACACAGGTATCTGATACACATGTACAGTTAGGGCAGGAATCTCTCATGAAACCCCTGTAAACACACACAGGTATCTGATGCACATGTACAGTTAGGACAGGAATCTCTCATGAAACCCCTGTAAACACACACAGGTATCTGATGCACATGTACAGTTAGGACAGGAATCTGTCATGAAACCCCTGTAAACACACACAGGTATCTGATGCACATGTACAGTTAGGGCAGGAATCTGTCATGAAACCCCTGTAAACACACACAGGTATCTGATGCACATGTACAGTTAGGAGAAGAATCTGTCATGAAACCCCTGTAAACACACACAGGTATCTGATGCACATGTACAGTTAGGAGAAGAATCTCTCATGAAACCCCTGTAAACACACACAGGTATCTGATGCACATGTACAGTTAGGACAGGAATCTCTCATGAAACCCCTGTAAACACACACAGGTATCTGATGCACATGTACAGTTAGGGCAGGAATCTCTCATGAAACCCCTGTAAACACACACAGGTATCTGATGCACATGTACAGTTAGGACAGGAATCTGTCATGAAACCCCTGTAAACACACACAGGTATCTGATGCACATGTACAGTTAGGACAGGAATCTCACATGAAACCCCTGTAAACACACACAGGTATCTGATGCACATGTACAGTTAGGGCAGGAATCTCTCATGAAACCCCTGTAAACACACACAGGTATCTGATGCACATGTACAGTTAGGACAGGAATCTCACATGAAACCCCTGTAAACACACACAGGTATCTGATGCACATGTACAGTTAGGAGAAGAATCTCTCATGAAACCCCTGTAAACACACACAGGTATCTGATGCACATGTACAGTTAGGACAGGAATCTGTCATGAAACCCCTGTAAACACACACAGGTATCTGATGCACATGTACAGTTAGGACAGGAATCTGTCATGAAACCCCTGTAAACACACACAGGTATCTGATGCACATGTACAGTTAGGACAGGAATCTCACATGAAACCCCTGTAAACACACACAGGTATCTGATGCACATGTACAGTTAGGACAGGAATCTCTCATGAAACCCCGGTAAACACACACAGGTATCTGATGCACATGTACAGTTAGGGCAGGAATCTCACATGAAACCCCTGTAAACACACACAGGTATCTGATGCACATGTACAGTTAGGAGAAGAATCTCTCATGAAACCCCTGTAAAAACACACAGGTATCTGATGCACATGTACAGTTAGGGCAGGAATCTGTCATGAAACCCCTGTAAACACACACAGGTATCTGATGCACATGTACAGTTAGGACAGGAATCTCACATGAAACCCCTGTAAACACACACAGGTATCTGATGCACATGTACAGTTAGGGCAGGAATCTCACATGAAACCCCTGTAAACACATACAGGTATCTGATGCACATGTACAGTTAGGACAGGAATCTCTCATGAAACCCCTGTAAACACACACAGGTATCTGATGCACATGTACAGTTAGGGCAGGAATCTCACATGAAATCCCTGTAAACACACACAGGTATCTGATGCACATGTACAGTTAGGAGAAGAATCTCTCATGAAACCCCTGTAAACACACACAGGTATCTGATGCACATGTACAGTTAGGGCAGGAATCTGTCATGAAACCCCTGTAAACACACACAGGTATCTGATGCACATGTACAGTTAGGGCAGGAATGTCTCATGAAACCCCTGTAAACACACACAAGTATCTGATGCACATGTACAGTTAGGACAGGAATCTCACATGAAACCCCTGTAAACACACACAGGTATCTGATGCACATGTACAGTTAGGACAGGAATCTCACATGAAACCCCTGTAAACACACACAGGTATCTGATGCACATGTACAGTTAGGGCAGGAATCTCTCATGAAACCCCTGTAAACACACACAGGTATCTGATGCACATGTACAGTTAGGACAGGAATCTCACATGAAACCCCTGTAAACACACACAGGTATCTGATGCACATGTACAGTTAGGACAGGAATCTCTCATGAAACCCCTGTAAAAACACACAGGTATCTGATGCACATGTACAGTTAGGACAGGAATCTGTCATGAAACCCCTGTAAACACACACAGGTATCTGATGCACATGTACAGTTAGGACAGGAATCTCTCATGAAACCCCTGTAAACACACACAGGTATCTGATGCACATGTACAGTTAGGACAGGAATCTCTCATGAAACCCCTGTAAACACACACAGGTATCTGATGCACATGTACAGTTAGGAGAAGAATCTCTCATGAAACCCCTGTAAACACACACAGATATCTGATGCACATGTACAGTTAGGAGAAGAATCTCACATGAAACCCCTGTAAACACACACAGGTATCTGATGCACATGTACAGTTAGGAGAAGAATCTCACATGAAACCCCTGTAAACACACACAGATATCTGATGCACATGTACAGTTAGGAGAAGAATCTCACATGAAACCCCTGTAAACCCACACAGGTATCTGATGCACATGTACAGTTAGGAGAAGAATCTCTCATGAAACCCCTGTAAACACACACAGGTATCTGATGCACATGTACAGTTAGGGCAGGAATCTGTCATGAAACCCCTGTAAACACACACAGGTATCTGATGCACATGTACAGTTAGGAGAAGAATCTCACATGAAACCCCTGTAAACACACACAGGTATCTGATGCACATGTACAGTTAGGAGAAGAATCTCTCATGAAACCCCTGTAAACACACACAGGTATCTGATGCACATGTACAGTTAGGACAGGAATCTGTCATGAAACCCCTGTAAACACACACAGGTATCTGATGCACATGTACAGTTAGGACAGGAATCTCACATGAAACCGCTGTAAACACACACAGGTATCTGATGCACATGTACAGTTAGGACAGGAATCTCTCATGAAACCCCTGTAAACACACACAGGTATCTGATGCACATGTACAGTTAGGGCAGGAATCTCACATGAAACCCCTGTAAACACACACAGGTATCTGATGCACATGTACAGTTAGGAGAAGAATCTCTCATGAAACCCCTGTAAAAACACATAGGTATCTGATGCACATGTACAGTTAGGGCAGGAATCTGTCATGAAACCCCTGTAAACACACACAGGTATCTGATGCACATGTACAGTTAGGACAGGAATCTCACATGAAACCCCTGTAAACACACACAGGTATCTGATGCACATGTACAGTTAGGGCAGGAATCTCACATGAAACCCCTGTAAACACATACAGGTATCTGATGCACATGTACAGTTAGGACAGGAATCTCTCATGAAACCCCTGTAAACACACACAGGTATCTGATGCACATGTACAGTTAGGGCAGGAATCTCACATGAAATCCCTGTAAACACACACAGGTATCTGATGCACATGTACAGTTAGGAGAAGACTCTCTCATGAAACCCCTGTAAACACACACAGGTATCTGATGCACATGTACAGTTAGGGCAGGAATCTGTCATGAAACCCCTGTAAACACACACAGGTATCTGATGCACATGTACAGTTAGGGCAGGAATCTCTCATGAAACCCCTGTAAACACACACAAGTATCTGATGCACATGTACAGTTAGGACAGGAATCTCACATGAAACCCCTGTAAACACACACAGGTATCTGATGCACATGTACAGTTAGGACAGGAATCTCACATGAAACCCCTGTAAACACACACAGGTATCTGATGCACATGTACAGTTAGGGCAGGAATCTCTCATGAAACCCCTGTAAACACACACAGGTATCTGATGCACATGTACAGTTAGGACAGGAATCTCACATGAAACCCCTGTAAACACACACAGGTATCTGATGCACATGTACAGTTAGGACAGGAATCTCTCATGAAACCCCTGTAAAAACACACAGGTATCTGATGCACATGTACAGTTAGGACAGGAATCTGTCATGAAACCCCTGTAAACACACACAGGTATCTGATGCACATGTACAGTTAGGACAGGAATCTCTCATGAAACCCCTGTAAACACACACAGGTATCTGATGCACATGTACAGTTAGGACAGGAATCTCTCATGAAACCCCTGTAAACACACACAGGTATCTGATGCACATGTACAGTTAGGAGAAGAATCTCTCATGAAACCCCTGTAAACACACACAGATATCTGATGCACATGTACAGTTAGGAGAAGAATCTCACATGAAACCCCTGTAAACACACACAGGTATCTGATGCACATGTACAGTTAGGAGAAGAATCTCACATGAAACCCCTGTAAACACACACAGATATCTGATGCACATGTACAGTTAGGAGAAGAATCTCACATGAAACCCCTGTAAACCCACACAGGTATCTGATGCACATGTACAGTTAGGAGAAGAATCTCTCATGAAACCCCTGTAAACACACACAGGTATCTGATGCACATGTACAGTTAGGACAGGAATCTCTCATGAAACCCCTGTAAACACACACAGGTATCTGATGCACATGTACAGTTAGGACAGGAATCTCTCATGAAACCCCTGTAAACACACACAGATATCTGATGCACATGTACAGTTAGGGCAGGAATCTCTCATGAAACTCCTGTAAACACACACAGGTATCTGATGCACATGTACAGTTAGGGCAGGAATCTCACATGAAACCCCTGTAAACACACACAGGTATCTGATGCACATGTACAGTTAGGACAGGAATCTCACATGAAACCCCTGTAAACACACACAGGTATCTGATGCACATGTACAGTTAGGACAGGAATCTGTCATGAAACCCCTGTAAACACACACAGGTATCTGATGCACATGTACAGTTAGGACAGGTATCTGTCATGAAACCCCTGTAAACACACATAGGTATCTGATGCACATGTACAGTTAGGACAGGAATCTCACATGAAACCCCTGTAAACACACACAGGTATCTGATGCACATGTACAGTTAGGAGAAGAATCTGTCATGAAACCCCTGTAAACACACACAGGTATCTGATGCACATGTACAGTTAGGACAGGAATCTCACATGAAACCCCTGTAAACACACACAGGTATCTGATGCACATGTACAGTTAGGAGAAGAATCTCTCATGAAACCCCTGTAAACACACACAGGTATCTGATGCACATGTACAGTTAGGACAGGAATCTGTCATGAAACCCCTGTAAACACACACAGGTATCTGATGCACATGTACAGTTAGGACAGGAATCTCTCATGAAACCCCTGTAAACACACACAGATATCTGATGCACATGTACAGTTAGGGCAGGAATCTCTCATGAAACCCCTGTAAACACACACAGGTATCTGATGCACATGTACAGTTAGGGCAGGAATCTCACATGAAACCCCTGTAAACACACACAGGTATCTGATGCACATGTACAGTTAGGACAGGAATCTCACATGAAACCCCTGTAAACACACACAGGTATCTGATGCACATGTACAGTTAGGACAGGAATCTGTCATGAAACCCCTGTAAACACACACAGGTATCTGATGCACATGTACAGTTAGGACAGGTATCTGTCATGAAACCCCTGTAAACACACATAGGTATCTGATGCACATGTACAGTTAGGACAGGAATCTCACATGAAACCCCTGTAAACACACACAGGTATCTGATGCACATGTACAGTTAGGAGAAGAATCTGTCATGAAACCCCTGTAAACACACACAGGTATCTGATGCACATGTACAGTTAGGACAGGAATCTCACATGAAACCCCTGTAAACACACACAGGTATCTGATGCACATGTACAGTTAGGAGAAGAATCTCTCATGAAACCCCTGTAAACACACACAGGTATCTGATGCACATGTACAGTTAGGACAGGAATCTGTCATGAAACCCCTGTAAACACACACAGGTATCTGATGCACATGTACAGTTAGGGCAGGAATCTCACATGAAACCCCTGTAAACACACACAGGTATCTGATGCACATGTACAGTTAGGACAGGAATCTCTCATGAAACCCCTGTAAACACACACAGGTATCTGATGCACATGTACAGTTAGGGCAGGAATCTCACATGAAATCCCTGTAAACACACACAGGTATCTGATGCACATGTACAGTTAGGAGAAGAATCTCTCATGAAACCCCTGTAAACACACACAGGTATCTGATGCACATGTACAGTTAGGGCAGGAATCTGTCATGAAACCCCTGTGTTGTACATTTATCGTCTTATAGACTAGGAATGACGATGAGAGACGCTGCTTCGTTTAGACGTTTAATGAAAAAGAAACAAAGATAAATACAGCGCGCTTGTTCAGCAAATCGTTCACAAAATGGCCGTTGCCAAAATCACCAAACATAAACAAACTCCACGTGAATCACGTGCCTTTCACCATTGCTCAATGCATCTTGGGAAATGAAGTCAATTCACAAATAATAATTACACATGAATGTTTTTGACCACATATGTATCTGAAACATGAACTGTTAATCTTAGTGTTGTGTATTAAATGTTAACTTATTAATTTTAACTTGGTAATCTTAACTTTCGTAACTATTCTTTTAAATAGTCTTCTAACAAATAAATTCTCAACATCCTCCCCCCCATAAACTACAGTTTATATAATTTCCAAAGGATACAAAAGCTGGATGGGTCTTTGCAGAACAGTCCCTGAACTCGTGCGAACTGCACATGACCTCACAAGTCCATCACGACCTGGAAACAATTCCTCAATTCTTCCTAGCTTCCAGCTTTGTCTTGGGGTGGTATCTTCTCCGATGAGTGCAACATCTCCGACCTTCAGCAGAGAAGACCGTGGGGTGTCGCAGCGATGAGCCGACTTCAAATCCAGCAAATATTCTCTCCGCCATCGGTTCCAGATGTTGGTCATAAGTCTTTGTCGGTAGCGCCACCACCTGTTCATCTCCTCCTTGTTCGCTGTTGGATGGTTAGTCTCAGCTGGACATGGCTTAGAAGGCAAGCAGCTCAGTCTCTGGCCCACCAAGAAATGAGCAGGTGTTAGTGGCTCTGGCTCGTCCACATCATTGTGCACATAAGTGAGCGGCCTCGAGTTTATTATGGCTTCAGCTTCAGTCAGAATGGTGCACATTTCTTCAAAGTTGAGTTTAGCTCTGCCTAGCACTTTTCTGAGAATAATTTTGACTGACCTTACCAGCCGCTCCCAGAATCCGCCCCACCAGGCTGCTCTTTCAGCGATGAACCGCCAGGTGATGCCCTTCTCAGAGAAGAACTCCCGTAGCTGTGGATCTTTAATGCCTTTCCAGAGCTCCTTCAAATCTTGATCCGCTCTCTTGAACGTCTTGGCGTTATCTGAATAAATCACCTTACATAATCCTCTTCTCGAGATGAATCTTTTCAACGCTAGCAAGAAGTTCTCTGTAGACATATCCGAGACCAGCTCTAAGTGCACCGCTCTGGTTACAGCGCAAGTGAACAGTGCTATATACGCTTTTGTCATGACGTTCTGTGTCTTCACATAGAGTGGCCCTGCGAAGTCCACACCAGTGATCTCAAATGGCGGTGACTCTGTTATTCTGTCTCTTGGCAGTAGCGCGGTAGTCTGCTGTCCAGCCTTTGCCTTGAATTTCTTGCAGAGTACACATCTGGACACAACCTTCTTCACTACCTGTCGTGCCCTCAAAACCCAATATTTCTCTCTTATCTGCACTAAAGTGTCTCGTACACCCGCATGCATTATCTTTTCATGTTCATACTGCACCAACATTTCTGTGTATCGGTGGTTGTTGGGCAAAATCCATGGGTGCTTTTCTCTGTAAGAGAGATCAGAATGCTGGAGCCTTCCTCCCACACTGAGCAGCTCCTCTTCATCCAGAAATGGTTTTAGCTCTCGGATTCTGGAGTCAGTGTGGGGACATTTCCCTGCTTTCAGCAAATCAATTTCAGAGCTGAAACTCTGGTTCTGAATCACCTTTATCCAGTTTTTTCCTGCTTCATTCAGCTCTTCTGCCGTCAGTTCACCACTGATTTTTGTGCTTGAGCGGGTGTTGTAGATAAACCTCTTTATCCAGGGTGTCACCCGGAGCACTGTTTTTAGTTTGCTGTACCTCTTGTAGCAACATTGAGAATGGACCAAACACAATTGAAGCTTTCAGACATAACCAAACACAAGATGCGGCATATTTCAGATTACCCCGAGGCTATGGAGCAAGAAGACCTTTTGTTGTTTAACTAAAGGAAGGACGTTGTCAATGTTTTATAATTTGGCAAGAACAGATCTGTTCAGAAATATTGAAACAAGAGGCCCTAACAAGAAGTCACCTGACCCCTGCGACTAAACAGACTAGCCTTTCTTAAGGACCCAGGTCTCATGATATGTTGAACAAGAACAGACTTCGGCAGGAATTATCATTAACTCAGACTGGAATGTCTTTCTTAAACCCCAGAAACTTTACACACACACACACATAAGGACTTTCCTCCAATTCTCCAATACCAATAAAACTCATCCCAGAACAATTCTTGACTGACCCAGAATCAAAATCATGTAACATAACAATTATATATTGTGTTTACAACCCCTGTATGTGTCTATTCTGCTTAGATCACATCACACGTCATGTAATTGTTTTAAATATTAGAGATACTGGAATGAAAGTGTCGTGTTTCCTATCATTATGCTCGTATGTGTTTAATTCAAAAGATGGCTTGATTGAAATCTGTGTAAAAATGTTTATGTTCTTAAAATGGAAATTATGTCTAAACTGAATCCTCTGTTTCGAGCTGATGAGTAAAGCAGACCACAGAGAACACATGATTCGCGATGAGGGGTGGGGGGGGGGGGGGGGGATAGAAAAGACCCCCTTTTCAAATAACCATATAGTATCTTATTGTCCGAATTCCAAATTCCTCCAGGAGGCGGGACAAAACATTGGACTTTAAAACCATAGACCCGAACACAGAAACTCGCTCTCTGAACGCTCTCTGAACGCTCTCTGAACGCTCTCTGGTGACTCTCTCTGGTGACTCGCTCTTGTGATGCGCTCTGGTGATGCTCTTGTGATCCTCTCTCTTGTGATGCCCGACGCCGGGTGGAGCCGACGATGGTTATAGTAACCATGTAGACGCAGAGACAAATTACCCAAATCAAGATATGGGTTAAAACAGATTTAATTGAAGCCATCTCGTCTCACTTTCCTTTCTTTTCTTAGTTTGTTTCTTTTCCGTTAAAAGTCTCGGTTCTAAGTTAAGTGTTGCTGCAAAGTTTCGTTTTAACGTTTCAACTGCAAAACCAGCTTTCAACTTCAAAGACTTTCATTCATCCGCGCCAACACACCACGTGACTGGCTGTCCAAAGTCTATCCAGGCACATGAGAAGATCAGCCAAGCAACGGACCGGGGAACCCCCTTCACGACAAAAGGGAACCCCAAAGCAAGGACAAGCAAGTACCTCCAGACTTTTAGCTCAACTTGCAGGTGCATTTTAATATCAAATTGAACTACCCGCCTAAGAAACGATAAAAGGGTGAAATTAATTATTGATGGTTCGTTCAGGTCATGTCTTTTAAGTGCATATAGAAACTTGGGATCTCACCATCTAACTCCTAAAACTCATTCTTCCTCACTCTCTGTCTTTCTTCGACTTGTATGAATGTGTGTGCGTGTGTTTGTGTTAGATATTTGTTTTGTGTGTTAGTCATAGGCTTATAATCAATAAAGTATTGTTTGTATTTGAAAAGAGAAGCATTACTTGTGATATGTGCTTACCGATTTATTGTCTTGAACTTCGATCTAAGTTACCTATGCTTTGACCCTTGATTTATTTCTTAATTTAGCTGTTAACTGGGAATTAGTCTTTCTTGGCCAAGAAGATATTATATTTCCTAGAATTAATAATTGTTTATGCTTTCCGTTCATTGGATGAACTGATAAACTGATCATATTATTGATTTTGCTACAGTAAATTCTGAAAATAATTCAATTATTAATTATTGATCATAATCTGTTATGAATAATAATTAATTATATTTATACGTGCGTACAATCGCTACACTCTCCAGACATAAAACAGGGCTTAAGAAGTCTTGGTCTTGCTTAACAAACTGTACAGCAGTCTGGTATTTGGATCTGAGTTCAGACCTTACCTCATCTTCCTGAACATCTTCCTGAGTGCTCTCTAACTGATCAGGTGACATCAGAACACAAGGACCATTCCACCACAATGTGCTCTGCTTCAGGTCCTGCACAGTTAGGCCTCTGGTGGGGAGGTCAGCTGGATTCATTTTCCCTTTGCAGTGAGACCATGACTGTGGGTCAGTCAGAGACTGGATTTCTGTGACTCTATTTGCTACAAACTGCTTCCACTTATGAGCAGAACCACAAATCCAATGCAGCACTATCATTGAGTCTGTCCATAGTCTGAGTTGTGTCTTGTCTAGCTGCAGTGCTTTCATGAGGGTGTTCCCCAGCCTGGCTGCTATTACAGCACCCATTAGCTCCAGGCGTGGCAGTGTCATCCTTTTGAGTGGAGCCACTCTGGACTTGGATGCAACCAGGCTTATAGTCACTTCTCCCTCCTTTGTTTCTCCTTGAAGATAAGCAACTGCACTATACGCCCTTTCACTCGAGTCACAGAACACATGTAGCTTTAACTCTTGACCGTCCTGCTGTGGTATGTGTGTTTGATACCATCGTGGAATTGAGACCTGATGCAGTTGAGGGAGCTCTGAGCACCACTGTTGCCATTTCTTTGTCAGATCAGGTGGCAGTTCCTCGTCCCACTTGAGCCCTCTCTCCCACATCTCTTGGAACAAACACTTAATCCTGATAGTGTAAGGGGTCAGGAATCCTAGAGGGTCAAAAATGCGAGCAGAAGACTGCAGAACACTTCGTTTTGTGTTTTCTCTTTCTTTCAGAATATCAAGCAGCCCCCTGAGGTCGAACACAAAATCATCAGTGGCCGGTCTCCACACCATACCCAGCACCTTCAGCGCAGACCCGTGTGATTCTGGTTGCACAGCACAATCCATCAAGCTTTTCTGCCATTTTTCTTTGAGCTCAGGAGAGTTTGTCATCCATTTACATAGCTCCATGCCTGCAGCAGACATAATGTTCCTGGCTGTCGTTGTCACTGTATGTGCCTTGGTCACCTCACTTGCACTTGAAATAAAATCATCGACGTAGAGTGAGGAGCTAAGGACTTCTACCACATGTGGGTGTTCTAGCTCATACTGTCTTAAATGCTTCCTAATGGTGGCTGCGAGTAAGAATGGGCTTGATGAAGCTCCGAACACCACTCTTGTCATTCTGAGCATGCGCAGCGTCAGGTCCTTCTCCTCTGTTGGCGGTCCCATGAACCACAGAAATCTTACAGCGTCCCGATCTCTTTCTGAGAGTGAAATCTGCAGAAATGCTTTTTTGATATCTGCCATATATGCGATTTCATGCAGTCTAAATTTGATCAAAATACTCATCAGATCTGGATTCAGATTGGGACCTGTCATTTAGTGAGGGACTTTTATTTTCGTGCAGTGCCGCTGCTAGCCATTTTGGTGCCCTAAGCATAATTCCTTTATGATGCCCCCCCTAAAAAAAAACATTTTTATTTAGGATTTTCATTTAGGGGGGCTAAGCCCCCAATGAGGGTATGATTTATAAAAAAATTAAAAAGCTAAAAAGTAACACTTTAGATTAGGGTCTAATGCTTACTATTAACTAGTTTCATTACCATGCAATGGCATGGTTTTATAATCACTGGGATCCGGAATTTGAGGCAGGTTAGTTAGGGGTGTTTGGGGGAAATTTGGGATTTTTCTGAACTACAGATGTGCATTTTAAAGATGTTGTGAAGGCACAAACAAAAAAATTCGATAACAACTGGGCAGCTGATTATTTTTCTCTCCTCATCAGCATCACACTCTTTTTCTCTTTGTTTTTATCTTGCCCTGTCTCTTCCCCTCCTAAAGTTGGCTTTTTTAATTTACTAAAGGTTACAATTTGTATTTTATTTTCAATATGTACACATTCATTATAAATCCTGTGCCTAACATGATGAAAAAGGCTTTGTTCATGTTTCTTGTCCCCTCACAATGACAGTAGCCTAAACTATTACACTAGGCTACATGTTACATAGGCCTATTTTCAGTTCAAAATGGCGAAATTAGACAAAACTATATTAGTTTGCCTAATTATTTTTTGTCATTCGTTTAACATTTATGACCTAAAAAAAAACTGTCAAATAAAGTTAAGTTTAGCTACTTACATCTTATCCCGCACTTGACCGTACACTGAAGCGTCGAGTTGCACTGTTAAAATTCGCGCTCAGCGTCTGTGAACATAAAGCCCGCCTACTTTGATTTGATTGGTCATCTCAAATATTCTGACATTGACGAGCAGTGACAGACCAATGAGGCTCAGATGAACACACACATGAACACATCACACACACACACACACACACACCCTGTCCTGTGTTTCTGACGTGCTCTCTGTCTCTGCTCGGCGCCGCTGCGGATTGAAGAGGAAGAACGCGCTGAATCTGATTATAACAAGAAATTTGATAATTGTTTTTTTACTAGGCTATTTTTGGTGCCCCCTCAGCACTTGGTGCCCTACGCACAGCGCGTGATGCGCGTGGTGGGAGCGGCGGCGCTGTTTTCGTGGGAGGACGCGTCAAACACAACCCGCAGTTTTGTTGTCGCCTTATCCTCTCTCAATACCGCGTGATGAGGTAAGTAATATGTCTGACTGCCTTGTGATGATGCATGCTCCCTTGGCAATTCCTTGTTTTAAGTAGTCCTCCACAACTTCATTGTATCTGCTGTAGAGTGTGACATCCTTGCTTAGTTTCCTTTTCAAACTCTCAAGTCTCTTTTTTGCGATGCGGTAATTGTCTTGAAGTGGAGGATGATGTTGTCGCCATGGCAACTCCACTTGGTAACGCCCATCCTTGAAGATGGAGGTTTCCTCGAACCGCCGCAACGCTTCTACATCCTCTGGGCTCTCAGACTTCTCACTTGTGATGCCCAGGGACTCAAGCTCCCAGAATGCATGCAGCTGTTTATCAATCTGTGCATCCTCGCTGAGCTGAATATGCATGCAGGTCGTCTCTGTCATGCTGGAAACTGCTACTGGGCCTTGCACTGCCCATCTGAAAGTGCTCTCCAGTGCCACTAGGCTCTTTGTCAGTCTCTCTACTCTGCCTGATACTATCTGCCAGTAATAATCAGAGCCAATTAGCACAGAAAGTTCAGGTTTATCATCTCCAGCACAGTCTGCTAGTTGAAGACCTCTGCTTTTCATTTCTCTTTGTATGTGTGCACACTTTGGGGGTGACAACTGCCTCGATTTCGATTCCCTGCTGATTATCCCATACATTCTCCAAGCTGAGCTTCACTATATTGCGATTCACCGTTGTTGGAGCAGAGGAGCCAAATGTGTGAAGCGTGAGTGTCCCTTTCCTCGTAACAGGTAGCTGCAGCACCTTCACCACATTCTCATGCACAAAACTCCCCTGACTACCTCCATCTAGCAAGCAGCGGACCATCTTCCTGCTTGTGGGTCCTACAACCCATGCCTTGGCAGTTTGTAGCAGCACAGTGTTTTCCGCTTGGGGAATTACTGAGGAAATAACAATGTTGTCAATGTTGGCAACCGCAGCAGGTGGAGATGTCTCATTTTTCTCACAAATGGCTGCATGATGCCTGCCTCCACATGTGGCACATGACATGCCCTTTGACCTGCAAAACCTGGCTATGTGTTTGGTCCCCAGACACACAAAGCACCTGCCAAGCTTCTTCAGTTTTTCCTTGCGTGCTGACACCGTGTGGTCTGGACATTTTTCAGATTTGTGTTCAGTGCTATCACAGAACAGGCAGTTTCGCATTTTCTGGTCAGCAATGTGTAGTGCAGCTGCAGATGTCATGCTTGGTTTCTTTAATTTCACATCACTGGATGAATATGATTTGCCGCATGTTTTGTTAGCAGACTGGGTTTCTCTCTGGTTGTATGATTTCATCATTTGTAAAGTTCTCTCTCGGCTCTGAACCTCTTTCTGCAGGAACTTCAACACATTAGGCACATTCCACTCATCGTCATCTCCTCTGTGACGGCTGTATTCAAGAGCCATGTCGTCTGGCATCATCTGGAGTAATATTGGGCACAACATACCGCCATAGGTGTCAGATACCACTCCCAATGACTCTAGGCTTCTGATTTGAATTTCACAGTCATCATATAACTGCCTTAATGCACTGACATCAGATGATTTCTTTACAGGAGTGAGATTCAGAAGCTTTGACATGTGAGCATTTACAATG
This sequence comes from Rhinichthys osculus, assembly GCA_029959095.1. Lineage (NCBI taxonomy): Eukaryota > Metazoa > Chordata > Actinopteri > Cypriniformes > Leuciscidae > Rhinichthys > Rhinichthys osculus. The sequence continues at coordinate 24,570,781 of JARWKJ010000018.1, read as the reverse complement.
AGATCTTTCCTTCCAAATCTGCTTTGGAGAATATCAATTGCAGCATCATAGTTACTGTCTGGCAACGATCAGTCTGGTCTGTCAGTGTAAGCCCTGCTACTGCCTTTGCAGCCGTTCCAGAAAGATAAGTTTTCAGGTAGGTAAACTTTTCTTTTTTGCAAAGTGCATTGTTGCTATGAATAGCAGTCTCATACTGGCTCCAAAATTCCTGCCATACACTAACATCTCCGCTAAACTTATCAATTTGTAGCTTAGGCAGTCTTACTGTTGGTTTGTTTGCACTACCATCGCTTGACTGAGCAGGCCGTGGGTTACTCACAGTCTCATGTTCTCGGATCACTCGGTGAGCTCGCGCTTTCATCTCGATGACGCGGTCTCTATATTCCTCTGCGAGTTCAATCTCCGCATCCACGTCCTCCAGCGAAGTGTGTTCCTCCACTATGCTGTCCAGCTCGCGCAAACTGTCCTCCTTTGCTGACAACACGGCTAACATGTCCCGCACACGGTCGATATCCTTGTCTCCCTTTAATAATTCGACGTCGATCTGGTTTAGCAGTCTCGTTGTAGAACTCCGTATCGTCCGACGCTTTCTTTTGGACCTTTCAAGTTGTTCCATACCGACCGGTCGCTCTCCGTGGTCTTCGTCACTCATAATCTTCTGTTTCCCGGGTTTCCGGCACCAAAAATGTTGTACATTTATCGTCTTATAGACTAGGAATGACGATGAGAGACGCTGCTTTGTTTAGACGTTTAATGAAAAAGAAACAAAGATAAATACAGCGTGCTTGTTCAGCAAATCGTTCACAAAAAATGGCCGTTGCCAAAATCACCAAACATAAACAAACTCCACGTGAATCACGTGCCTTTCACCATTGCTCAATGCATCTTGGGAAATGAAGTCAATTCACAAATAATAATTACACATGAATGTTTTTGACCACATATGTATCTGAAACATGAACTGTTAATCTTAGTGTTGTGTATTAAATGTTAACTTATTAATTTTAACTTGGTAATCTTAACTTTCGTAACTATTCTTTTAAATAGTCTTCTAACAAATAAATTCTCAACACCCTGTAAACACACACAGGTATCTGATGCACATGTACAGTTAGGACAGGAATCTCTCATGAAACCCCTGTAAAAACACACAGGTATCTGATGCACATGTACAGTTAGGGCAGGAATCTGTCATGAAACCCCTGTAAACACACACAGGTATCTGATGCACATGTACAGTTAGGACAGGAATCTCACATGAAACCCCTGTAAACACACACAGGTATCTGATGCACATGTACAGTTAGGGCAGGAATCTCTCATGAAACCCCTGTAAACACACACAGGTATCTGATGCACATGTACAGTTAGGATAGGAATCTCACATGAAACCCCTGTAAACACACACAGGTATCTGATGCACATGTACAGTTAGGACAGGAATCTGTCATGAAACCCCTGTAAACACACACAGGTATCTGATGCACATGTACAGTTAGGACAGGAATCTCACATGAAACCCCTGGAATCTGTCATGAAACCCCTGTAAACACACACAGGTATCTGATGCACATGTACAGTTAGGACAGGAATCTCACATGAAACCCCTGTAAACACACACAGGTATCTGATGCACATGTACAGTTAGGACAGAAATCTCTAATGAAACCCCTGTAAACACACACAGGTATCTGATGCACATGTACAGTTAGGACAGGAATCTCTCATGAAACCCCTGTTAACACACACAGGTATCTGATGCACATGTACAGTTAGGGCAGCAATCTGTCATGAAACCCCTGTAAACACACACAGGTATCTGATGCATATGTACAGTTAGGACAGGAATCTCTCAAGAAACCCCTGTAAACACACACAGGTATCTGATGCACATGTACAGTTAGGGCAGCAATCTGTCATGAAACCCCTGTAAACACACACAGGTATCTGATGCATATGTACAGTTAGGACAGGAATCTGTCATGAAACATGACAACGTTAACGTTATCTCATGTGAAACCACGTGAATCCTACCGCATCTTTTACAAAACTGTTTGCCTCTTGATCATAACACAACCTCAAAAACAGTTACCGAATTCGCTGCTCTGTCCTTGATTGTCCATGGCTGTTTAATGTACCCGTCTGCTCTTCATCATCCATCAGTTCTGTATCTAATTTGAAAAGTGCGCGGGAAGAAGGCATTACACTCTGCGCATGTGCGGTGACCTGCAAATTATAAAAAAAAAAATTTTTGAAAGGGGTGTGACGGCCACACCCTCGGATACGCCCCCTGTGCGTCGCGGTACTGAAACCCCTGTACTTTAGTGAATCCCTGAAAAGAACAGCGAGAGAAGGAGTTTTGCTGCTTGTCAGTCGCAGTGGTCACGCGCCGTTTCCATGGCAACTCTGCGCCACTCCAGTGTTTGAAAGCGACTCGAAAGTTCACGCGCACAGCCATTGATTAAACCACGTCAAAAGCATGCAGCATTTACAAATATAAATAACTAGAATTAGAACATTACTTAAATAAAAATCTCATAAATATTAAATTATTAATTTAAAACTAATTTTGGAGATATATGACCCTTTCATATGTTCAATGGCATATGCCCACACATAATATAACAAACTGCAGTCACAATAATGATAATATAAAATAAAAACTTTTGACCGCATTAGTTATTAGGCTACTTATTATTGCTAAAGCCTAGCCTACTTCTAAGTGTTAATGCTTTTCCCCGGGCTTAAGTAAAAAGATGTCTGTGAGAAATAGTAGGCCTAGTATATGATTTAATTAAATGCATTTGTGTCGAGATTACTACATTTTCATGTCAATCTGTGTGTTCACTTTGACCACCAACCATGCACTGTCACTTTAATTCAGTGCGTGCTGCACAGAGCGCTGTCATCCCTTTAAAAACGAACGATAAATAGTGCTTAGCATGTCTTACGGAGAGTTTTAAATTGCGCAGCCTGCAGATCTACTACTATACATGTCTAAAAAGACCAGAAATTTCTCATATTTATATCACATCCTTTATCAAAATGGTTAAATATAAAATACATTTTGTTGTTTGAATGCAAAGAAATGGACCAGCGCAAACATAAACGCGACGTCGGCCTCTCGTATGGTGGGCCGACCCGAAGCCGCTGTAACGGAGCTGGGAAATAGAGCACTGACTGACAGGAGATCTGCCTATGCCTGGCCGATGCCTCTGCGATGTTATAGGGAGGGAGGCCGACGCTCGATGTTTGGCCGACGTCGGCCAGACGTACGTGTGCTATCTGGGACTGAAACCCTGTGGTGAAATAATGGCGTATTTTTAACAGCCGCAGCTTTCTCAGATCGGCTTGGTTTGGATTAAAACTTTCATGTTCCGATGAGTTTGGAAAATTCTGCACACAGTAAACATCAGAATATCCCTCCTGTCAATAAAAATGTCCACATTTTTAAATCTTATTGCAGACACTCATTTTAGGAGGCGTTTGTTCAACTCATTGACCACATTACATTAAAAGTAATAAATAAGTGGAAATACGGAAATAAGTGAGATGTACTATTTCCAAACGGAAGTGCGTCACGAAGTTCAGTGCAAGCGTGGTCCATTGGGGAAGTTATTTTGATTAAAGATTATAGGGTAGGTACATGAATTAAAAAAATTCTAATAATGATGTGCACAGATACATTATTTTTAATAAATACTGCAATATTCCATAAAAAATAAGAATGGACGATTTTGATGGTGACTTTAAAGCAAAAACAGAAAATAAATTATGAAACATAAAAAAAACCATCAAATTATTTATTTGGTTAGCAAAATTTGTTATAACTTGCAAAATCACAACATATTAAATATGCAAAGTTGACTCATGTCTAAATCTAAGTGAAGCCAACATATAAAACCAGAGAAAACTAGCAATTTTGTAATCAGATGTTTATTTAAAACCTACTAGTTACTAAGTTGCTACATTTATAGCATAATTGTTCCGCTTACCTTTATTTTGAAACCTAAGTCAAGTATTACAGAGGAAGTAAACTGATCCGGTTGTTGCTTAATTCACAGCTTCACATGAGTGCCCATTTAAAACCAAACAGTGCGTCCTTCTTTATCAGTAAATGTTGTAGTCAGACCTTATATTAAGAAACAATGTCAACAGCGATGAACTTCGGAACCAAGACGTTCCGACCCCGTCCACCGGACAAAGGAGCGTTTCCCTTGGATCATTTCGGTAAGTGATTAAGCGCATGCACCGTTGAGCAATAAGCAGTCACAATTTCTGCGTCCCAATTCACTCACTTATACTATGCCCTAAAAGTATTTACTGTGTTTGTTATTATTTTCTTACTGTTATTTTGCTTCGTAATAATTGCGTCTTTTGCGCTTAGTTGTGTCATTCCTGGGGATCGGTGCCTTTTGTGTCCTCAGTAGAGATCATACCATTACTGCCTTAAATGTGCTTAAAAGCGCTATATAAATGCAGTCCATTTACCATTTACCATATCATAAAGCTGCCAGCTCTTCTTTGGAGGGAAAACAACTTGGGAAATTGAGTGAGATCCTCTATTATATTCAATGGTCTATTTTTATTTTATTTACTTTTCACCAATTTTATTTTTCAAATTTGATGTGGTCAACCTTAGTACACCCACCCTGTTAAGGGAAAACTTAAAAAAGGGAAAAAAGTTAGTAGAAAAAATAATCATAGTTTTAAAATTACAAATTTAAAGACCATGCAATTCTTAGATAATCATTCTATGTTAGCTTCATTTTGCACAGACACCGTGCATTGGCTGATTTTAGGTCAGAATGTCCGGTCTTCTAGTGTTAGAAGACCTAACAGAGTGGACACTGAGAGTGTACATCGTGATTGTGAAAGTAATTTATGTTTAAAGTTCAAGAAGTGCATTTAAAGTTCTTTGGCAGTGTTTTTACATATTATTTCCCAAATCCAGTTAAGTAATAATGTAACTGGTTGTATGTGAGAGATAGGAAGTCATCCATCCATTCTTTATACCACTTGTCTTCCCTGTTATTAATTTGTCCACTCTATTACTTTGTCAATCATTTTTTAAATTTTTTTTTATACAATTTCATAAAATCAGCAACAAAAAAAAGTCACAAGCAAAAACTAATTTTAGGCATAATTGCTTCACCATTTAAACTACGCTGTCAATCATCCTTTCACAGTTAAAACCCTCCATATTCAATTTAATTTAATTTCCTACCATATCCACCTTTTTCCTAATGAGTGTACTGCGTTGTAGAATGTGGGAGGCACTTCCGGTTCGGGGAATAATTTCAAATCATAAGGTAGCGCTACAAATAATCCTTATCTGTCAGTTTGACTGATTGAGCTGTAAAATTCCCTACTTGTTCTTTTTTCAGTTGTCAGGACAATAACGTAACATGCTATTTTAATGTGACAGATAACAAGAACATCTATGGCGAGAGCTCTTTTCAGTTGCTGCATTATTTTCATCCTGATTATTTTCTGTTTTCATTTGTATTCTGCTGTAACATTATGAAAAAAGACAATATTTCCCATTTGTGGTCTGCTCTCCGGATTTTATTTGCGATATATCCCATGAACAATAACACTGGAATTCACTAAATCTCTCCGTTTCTCCCCAAATCCTCACATCTCTTTCCAGGTTTGTTTTCACGTGGATGCTTTGAAATGCAATTGTCCTCTTTTCACTTCTAATCCCTATTAGCAGTGTTTTCCTGGAATGTTTCTAAAGCAGGTAAATACAATATTTATAGGTTGTCAAAATGATGGAGATCACTTTGAAATTGTATCACTCAATGTTCCAGTTAATGAAAATTTCTGATTAAAGGCACAGTATATAAGTTTAGTCGCGAGAGGTCGCTTATTCAAAACAATAACAAAGGCATAGCTTGATGAAGCCGTGAATGAATGTGGAATCATGGGAGTTGTCTTCACCTCAGAAGACAAAATGCTTGACCTCCACAAGCCGATAGAAAACAATCCAATGGAAGTTAGGTAGAAATCATGTTCATGGATGAGCTAAAGTTTTATTAATGTTACTGTGGTATGAAGCAGGGTGGGGGCGAGAGTCTGGGTTGCTGTTTTTACTATACTTGTATGCCGCCGCTCCTTTTTTGTTTTTGTTTATGCGTATTTTACGATTAAAGTTATGGTAAAATTTAAGTTTAACGTTCGTCTAATTTTTCCCTGAACTTGAACTTTGTTAGTTGTGTTTGATCACTTAACGGATAGTTCACCCAAAAATGAAAATTGTCATCATTTACTCATCCTCAGGTTGTTCCAAACTTGTATAAATGCCTTAGTTTGTTCCGTTGAATACAAAGGAAGATATTTTGAAGAATGTGGGGAACTGAAGTCAATGGTGCCCCAAAGCGGCCTGGTTACAAACTTTCTTCAAAATATCTTTCTTTGTGTTCAGCAGAACAAATACATTTATACAGGTTTGGAACAATCTGAGGGTGAGTAAAGTATGTATCTGACGAATTAAAGTTGTGGGGTAATGCCAAAGATTATAAATATAATAATAATAATATTAACATAACAATAATAACATTTAATAATGTTTCCCAAGCTCAAGGACGCTTCACAATAACAGTAAGGAACAAACAGTCAGTTCAAACTTAAAGGACAAGTTCGGTATTTTACACTTAAAGCCCTGTTTCAAGATCGTTTCTGATGAAATAGAACGGTTAAGATTAAAATTTGAGACATGCTGCTGTCCCGAGAAATTTCGGTTTCTGTGGTTACACCCCCCACCTCCACAATGGTTGCATAGGTGCACAGAAACAATCCTTCCTAAAACGCAATAAACGTTTAGTTAAACTTAGTTTACAAAGACTAAGTTTTAGTTAAACTCACCGAGTGGTCAGGGGTGTTCATTGATATGCTCACACAAAAATCGCTGCAAAAGATGCTTTCCAACAGGTTTTATTGTAGTTTTTGTCCAAGTCAAATGGAGTTGGACAAAAACTACGATAAAACCTGTTGGAAAGCATCTTTTGCAGCTCATAACCATTAATTTGTTGTTGTTACTTGAAGTACTTAGAGTGCAGTGTTATGTTGCATCATGCAGTAATTGTCCTGAAAAGTAAAAGTGATATTTGTTACCTCAATAAATTTAAAACTGCAGTCCGTAGCTTTTTTTGGATTAAAAATGATCCAAAATACATATTTGAGAAAATACATAACCAGCCAGTGTCCAAAACTATCTGCTTGCCTTAGCTCGATTTAAAACGGTAAGCTTGTAATTAGGGGTGTCGCAATATACCGGTGTTGACGATAATCGTGATATTCAAAGCATGAAATATCGACATCGTGTTAATTTAGTGTGGCGATATACCGGTATTGGCGATAACCACAATGTTTTAAATGAATAGGACTGTTATGATAACATGACACGTAAAAGTTGGTTGACGTCTCAGCTGTATTGCACCCGCTGACACCTATCAAAGAAGATGCAGCCCGGGCCACGCAGCTACTCTGAGAAGAACGTCGTTTGAGCGAGAGAGTGAAACACTGTCCACACCCGAAAAAAGTAAGCTCGCCTGAATAGTTCTTCGGCTCAAAATAAAACAGCACTTTAAAGGGGGTCGCACACCGGACGAGAAGCGCAGGGCCACGTCTTTAAAATTCAAACACATTTTCACTTCGAGTGTAAACACACCGGTTGTGCCATTCGGCGTCTGTCCGCGGCGCCCAGCAACGGCTCTTGTTCAAAATCCTGCCGCGACACAGAGCGCCATTTACATAGTTTTATATTAAATTTACATTATATTTGTTGCAAATCATCGTAAATGACTTCACACTGTGCTGCCATGTACATTTAGTTTTACATTAATTTACAGAAATCAGCTGTTTGAATGAAAATTGCTGATGTTATCGGATTTTCAGGTGATATTCTCAATTCATTCAGTTAATGGATGCTCTGAGTCTGAGGTAAAGTGTTCAGATCACAGACTCAGCAACTATTGTATTTATTTGTACAGTACAATCATAACATAGTACAGACATTATCTTAATTTCTTAATCTCCTTAAACATAAGAATACTGCTGGCCATAAACTGAGAAAGTGCGCGTCCGGTGTGCGATACCTCGAGTTGTCCTACACGTGACGCGGCGATGCAGAATGTGTAACGTTAGCCAGCAACCTTTTTACCCATCTCCGTGTCCATCACCCTGCGGATTACGCAATTTTACAGAGAATACATTGCGATTATTTTACTAGTCATGGAATGGGAAACGTGACATTAACCTGTTAACAGGGGGTTTCTGTGTTCATACATTTAATAAAGGGTGATTATTAACATCTTATTTTTGTATTTGCACTTGATTTTTTTGTTTGTACCCTTATGTTTGTTGGGTAAAAAAGAAAAACTATATAAACAAAGTAAAAATTAATTTGACTGATAACCACCCCCCCCCTCCCCCCTCCCCTCTTATAGATTCTATAGATATCGCTATATATCGATATCGTGAATTATTTTGGCCACAATAACCGTGGTGTGAAAAATCTAACATCGTGACAGCCCTACTTGTAATAATGTTTTTAATTCCAGTGGTACTGGTGGATTTCCGCGGGAGATTCGAGCATGTCTTTGCGTCATTACGTTACATCTGTACACATAAAGGAGTCTCGGCTAGTAGGCTATATTGCGAGTGAGGATGCTGGAGGTGGAGATTTATAGCCTTTTTTTCACAGCACTTGATATAATTAAAACTTATCAATTTGATGGCGGATCCAGAAAGGTTCAAACGACAATCACCAGTGACAACAGATTCACCCGCTGTAAAATGCAAAAGACTTCGTTCGGACTTCGGAGTGGCTACAGAAAAAAAGAGACTGCAACTGATGTTTTGATGTGTTTAGATTATACATTCTAATGTAATAGATAATTTTACTAAATGTATTTTAATTTTTTTAGTGCTATGTAATATGTAATCTCTTTTAGGGTGACTTTTACCATCTGTCTAGGGACTGCAGATGAAAAATAGCCTTTAGGCTAATTCTGGCATATTGACAGTAATGTTTATGAATATGCACTGTCCCTGTAATAAATAAACTAAGTAAAAAAAAAAAAAAAAACCGGACCCATGCGAAAACAAGGATAATATCGGAAGGACATTACATGTAGTCACGCAATGCTTGCTTACGTTGTTAACATTAACAATTTGAGAACAAAGTATAATTTGCATGCAGGTTTTGCGTGATATGATAACTTATAAGCGATTTTTAGATGTAATCAGCGCGATTTACTGCAATGTCAGAACCAGAACAAAAGTGGATGTTTCTTACTAGTTCATATGGCATTTTCCGGTGAAAATTCTTATGTTGGTCATACTTCCAAAAAGAATAATCTGTGATTCTGAATGCCAGTATCCAGATCCACACCGGCACGGTGACTGACAGCTGCGTACTCTCCTCAAACACTGTGTTCATCCGCGCTGTGCCGTGTAGAACTACAACTCACGTAGAGTTAATAATTCCGCGAATAACTGCAATTGCAGATTTCGAACAGAGATGGCGACAAAGAGGAAAAACGCAGGACTGCAGCTTTAAGGTCATTCCTACTTTATTTGTGTACATTTTAATCATTAACATTAAAAGCTCACTCTTTTTACAAATAAAATAACAGTAAAGGGTAAAAAAAACTGAATTCCCAAAAATTTGAACGTAAAAAAAGGAATTTGCCAAAAATTAAAACATAAAAAACGGAATTTGGGAAAAAATAAAACTGATTTTATAGGGCCCTAGGCATTGAAGGTCAGTGAAAGGTCAAGAATGATGCTTTTCATGAATAAAAGTTTTTGACAGTGGCAGATGGAACAATTGATTTAGCTTCAAGGTCAAGTACACAGATGGTGCACTCCTATTTAGAGGTCAACCGATTTCTGGAACTATCAGTTATTTGCAATAATCCACAACTATAGTTTCTCCCAGTTGCGTTGAGAGGCTCCGCTGTCGTTACACAGCACAGGCTTGAGAGGACATTAACATTTGTAGTATTTCAGGCAATAAGAACAATGTGACAAAAATACACTCAATCCGAAACAAATGTTTAAATGTCGTGATTGTTACGATCTATTTTCATTAGTTTAGATCCAGTTTGGGACGTTTATTCATTTGTTAACCAAGTTGCATCTCCGCAAAAGTGGATGCGCCTAAATGCACGCTTTATATGGATTACATAATCGGAGAATATTTGTTTTCGATTTGAATTGTTTCGTTTAAAAGTAGACATTTCAAGGTTTCTATAGTGATATTCAGGGCTTAAAACTAACTTTTTGCCACACCTGTCAATGGCCGATGATTTAAGAATTTACCAACCAAAAATATTTTTTACCAGCCATGACACAAAAACAGGCAGTTATGACACAAAAATTTTAGCTACTTGTGAAAATTCACAATCCTCTATTCCAATTTCAATACCCCAGCTAAAACTACTAGCTTAACTAATATGAATTGAATAGCCTACATTTTTAATTAAAAGCAAAAACACAAATAAATAGAATACATACTAATTAGGGCTGGGGTAAACGATTATTAATTAAACGATTAGTCGGGCGATTATTTTATCGATTAGTCGACTAATCTAACGACTAATTGGGCGATTAATATAGCGATTATTTTTCTGTTGCTTGATTAATAAAAACCATAATTTATCTCAAATAAATACCTATTTATTAAACACTTCATATAACAACAGTAATATTTCATTAAACAACAGTAATATTTCATTAAACAACAGTTTTGCACAGCAAAAAAATCTTCTGCTTTACACAAAATAAAATAATTTTACTGTTATACAAAATGAAAGGTCAGCTTGTTTACTCTTTTACAGTACCAACATAACTCTTGTTCAAAAAATGCAAAAGTTGTAGTGCAAAAAAAAACTGCATTGCTCTTTCCCAAGATAGGACGGCAAGGTTCTTTGCTTTGTCCTAGAAAACACAAAAGCAATGCATATTAGAACAACAGTAGCCTGGATGCCAGCCCGAACCCCGCCCACAAAATGTTTTGGTCGGGAAGTTCGGTCTGGACTCGATCCATTGAGGAGTAATTATGATCGGTTCAGAATTAGTCGAGCCAATCAAATTGCCAGGGCGGGATTTATACCATGATGGATAGATGATCTGCAGTTACGTAATCATCACGTTATCAAAGAGCGCTTGGGTTGAACTGGTTTCCCTCAAAGATGACTGCAGCTGGAGAATTGAGATGTATAGATTACGCTATCGCGTCTGTTGTAAAAGAAATCGACAGCGCATTCATTTTAAAAGACGAACAGAGAACTGCAATCAAGGGATTTGTCGATCGGAAAGATGTGTTTGCCGTCCTTCCTACGGGATTCGGCAAAAGTTTATTTTATTAGCTGGCTCCGATGGTCGCTAAGAAGATGGGACGCAATGAAAACCTTGTGGTTTCTCCTTTGGTCGCACTGTCGCACTCATGGAGGACCAAGTTAAAGAAGCAACACTCATTATTTTACTACTTCTTCCAGCGTGCGTGATTTCTGTTGACAATTTGCGTAGCTCATAAAAAAAAACACTTACTGCGTTGCTCTGATTAGTTGTAACTTGTAGGTCTATCCAATTGAGTGCAGAGTTTTTTTTTTCTGGTTCGGTTAAGACACGCCTTATAATCAAAGCCCTATGGAGCAGTATCAGACTCACATTCTGACTAGAATCTGAGTATGACGAAGTCAGGCTAGAACAACAGCTTAGACAGTGGGGCATTTTAATTCTAGTCTTAACCTCATTGCATTGCAATGCTATGCTAAGTTTATTTGAATCCTAACGTGGCTACATTTAAAAGTAATGTTATGTCCAACAATACATTTTTCATCATCATGGTTAGGCTAGCCAGCTGATAACGTAGCAGCTGTGTCTCTGTCTATGTTGTTTTGTAACATGGAAATTGCACATTGTTCTTACAGAGTACTATATCTACACTGTAAAATGTTTGGTACTCAAATGAGCCCTATCACACTTGAATGTGGTGCTCATTTTAATGTTTTCAGTGCTCATAAAAACATCCATTCATTCATGAGCACTGCGCACCAGCTTATGTGCAGCCCTGGCCTGGACATTGCTTGGCTCCATTAATTGACATTGGCGAAATAGCGTACTGAATCATGATACTATAAGCTGGCTAACGTTAGTCTAATGTTATGTATTTGACTCGTAAACGACCACAGCATGAGTTAATGCTAACTAACGTTAAGTCATGACTCGTGAGTTAGCTAACGTTAGACAAATAACGTTAAAAGCTACTGCAATCTGCTTGCTACCGTTATCTAGATCTAGCAGCTGTGCACTTTGGTGGTGCTGGGCTAACCAAGGCATCTTAGCTCTGTGCAGTTTGTTCGTGCTAGGTTAGTAGCTAACGTTCATGTTAGCTAACGTTAGCTACTATAGATAGCTGTGTTCTGCAGCCGTAAACTTTCTACCATTCAAGCCAACATTAGATGATAACAAATGTTAGCTAAATACAGCTGTCTATGCGCCAGTAGCTAGCTAACGTTAACTAACCTAGCACGAACAAACTGCACGGAGAGCTGAGATGGTTAGCTAGAACCACCGAATTGTGCAGAGCTCAAGCTACACAGCACACTACACAAACATGAAATTAATTTCGCCAACGTTAGTACTTACTTGTTTGTGTCTCCTTTACGAGTGACAATGGGGTGCCTTCGTTTTTTAGATGCTCCCACATTGCTGGTGTGGTATGCCAACTCCATTTGGCAAAGAGCGCAAATAACAACACCTTTACATTTGGGATTCAATTTGAAGTATTCCCATACCTTCAATGATTTAGGGCGAGCAGTTTTTTTTAGGACTTTTTAGTTTGTTGGGGCTTTTATTGGTTGCTGTTACGTCCTCTATTCTGTAATGTTTCGGTCTCCCACGTGTGTGTGTGGTGAGCTGTACCTCCGGGAACGGTGCAAAAACAAAACGATTTGCGTTGACACAAAAATATGACGTCGACATCGATGTCATCGACGCGCAGCTACAGGCCTAATATTATATTTACTTAAATGTAGGAGTGAGTCTCCTAACACTTCAAGACTGCGTTGTGATCGTGTCTAGGTGCAGGTCATGCATCAGATCTGGATATGGCCTGGATACGGCGGACTGCGGTAAACCTCGGATAAACAGAGACTAATATTAGCGTAGACACCATCCTTCTTATGATGTAACAAGTACATCAGTATTTGTTGGGAGTGTTCCCGGTTCCGGCTGATCTAAACTATGCAGCCTAAATTGAATTATAGAAGTCTATAATGTGTTGTGTATGCTAGGCCAAAGAGATGGGTTTTTAGTCTAGATTTGAACTGACAGATGTGTGTCTGCTTCCCGAACAATGTTAGGAAGATTGTTCCAAAGTTTTGGTGCTAAAAAGGTAAAGGATCTACCGCCAGCAGTCAATTTTGATATTCTAGGTATTACCAACTGGCCGGAATTTTGAGATCGCAATAGACGTGAAGGACTATAATGTGTTACACGAGCTCGCTCAAGTACTGGGGAGCTAAACCATTTAGTGCTTTGTAAGTGATCAGCAGTATTTTAAAATGTATACGATGTTTAATAGGGAGCCAATGCAGTGTTGATAGAACTGGGATAATATGGTCATACTTCCTGGTTCTGGTAAGAACTCTAGCTGCTGCATTTTGGACCAGCTGTAGTTAGTTTAAGCGTGCAGGGCAACCACCCATAATAGCAATAATCTAGCCTTGATGTCATGAACGCATGAACTAATTGTTCTGCATTTTTCATTGAGATCATATGACGCAATTCAGATATATTTTTAAGATGAAAAAATGCGGTTTTACAGATGCTAGACATCCGATACCAGGGACCGATACCAGCGTAATTCACGTATCGGATTTTCCTGATCCAACCTGCGGAGATATCCGATATCCATGAGCCATGTCTGCGCTTTAACGATGTCTGCTGAAATGACTCCAAAAGTGATTCCCGCCGGCTAGTCTGCTAGCTGGCTGCAAACTGTGGAATGGATTTCCTGAACGGAGGTGCGGCTCAATGAGAGACAGAGTTATGAGGCACGCCTCCGCTCAGGAAATCCATTCCGCAGTTTGCAGCCAGCTAGCAGGAAAGCATTGAGCAGCATTATGTCCGCTGTGTGGAAATACTCGCGTCGGTCACTACACAACGAACGCAGTCAAACATTTAAAAAAGCACCAGGTTAAAGAGCACGAGGATTTTTAGCCAGGGAGCAGAAAGACAACGGGAGCCGTTTTATTGATAGATAGTGTGTGTGTGTGTGTGTGTGTGTGTTAAGGCCCTTGCACACGGAGTCCGAAATTTTCGCACGTTAAAAAATAAATACGACCTCACGTTATGTCAATTAATGAACTTGCACACTGCCTCCGAAACTTTCGTCCGTCATAAAAAAAATCGAATCGTGTTTGATTTTCTGCGTTTTCTGCATCCGTAGCAAGCAGTTTGCATGGTGTTTTGACAATTCAGAGCCACCGAATCACGAATACAAAAAAACACATAGGAATTTCGGACTCAGTGTGCAAGGATGTTTACTTTTCTTATATTTCTAATATTTTACATTTTAAAACCTTGATTTGTTGATACTGCAAGAGCCAGTGTACTTGATTTGTGCTGTTCAGATGCACACTGTTTTATTGATAGTGTGTGTGTAAGATGTTTACACTTGCACTTTTCTTATATTTCAAGACTCAAGTATTTGACATTTTGTGAATGTAATAAATATTGACATGACAATCAATTTGAAACCCTTACAGTTGCATATTTGTTTTCAGAATGTGATTTTTTTTTTCTGAAACAGGATTTTCTGACTTACTTTTCTGACCTTATACTTACCTAAAGTTGCCTTTTGGGACATACATACGTACATATCATACTTGCCTGTTGATTTTAGTCAAGGAGTTTATTTCAACATCATATAAAATCAACAATAATGATAATAATAATATTAAAGCAAACACAGCTCTGGTATCGGAATAGAATCGGTATTGGCCAATATACAAATTCAGGTATCGGGATCGGATCGTAAGTGAAAAAATGTGGATCGGTGCATCCCTAGCGCATACTAACAAAAAATATTTTATTTCTATAGGAAATGGCATGGCAGATGCAGCTGAAAAACTGCTCCCACCACATTTCTTATACCTTTTCATTCTTGTTCTGTTCTGAATACTGTTAAATTTAAAGGATTTGTTATGGAGTGAGGGGAACTAAAATAGCCTATAGCTATGTTTGTAGTAGCCCTACTAGCCCAGTCAACAATTTGATCGCACAATGATGACACCATGAGCTCCCAGGTTACTTGTGATGTGGTCACAATGTGAGGTCACAGTGAGTTAAAATTGGAACCTCACAGAGCACTCATTGTGTGCTCATACTATGGTCACAATGCAAGGTCATAGTGCACTCACTGCACAAAGACTAAGTACCCACATGCATTGCAGCATGAAGCTTTTTTCATATGCTGATTGTTGATGTCTCTGTGTCTAAATGACACAGTAGTTCAAAATGTTTGTCTAACATGCATTTAAAATCCATAAATGATTATGACACTGCTGGATCTCATACCGTATAATCACACGGCTATTATAATTAAAAATATAAAATGAATACACACCTCACAAAGACGGTTATCAATAAGGGTTATCAATAACAAGCCAACATCACCTGGGGCCCGTTTCAGAAAGAAGGTTAAGTGAAAACTCTGAGTAGGTTAACCCTGAAATGAGGGAAACTCTGGGTTCTCTTACGAGAGGTTCTCTCGTATTGCGTAAGCTAGCTTACGCTACGGGAAAGATTCATCTTTTCTGAGAATTTGAAGCCAAAAAATTATCCTATAATTTTGTATCCATTGTCAACGCAGTTCAGCTGCAGCAGACCATGAGCGGGCTAGCTAGCAGCTCATTGGTTCGCTCACAGAGAATTGCTTAAGCCTATGAGGAGACGCGAATGAACTCTCGGCCAATGAGAGTCTGACCAGCTCTCATTGCGTCAGAGCCCGCCGAAATGGGCGTGGTCAGAGAGTATAAATTAGCGTCCCAGGCTGTAAACTCTGATTTTCATCTCTTCAGCGAGGCTACACGCATCTGCTGATCCTGAGAGAAGCCGCCGTCGTCGAAAAGGCAACTGTAGCGAGCATCTGGGAGAGAAGAAGCCGGCCATCTTCGCCACCTTCAGCCGTCCTGCGAGCTAGCGCCATCCGACGGATTTGTATCCTTTTTACAAAAAAGCTTCCTATACTTATTTGTATCTAAAAGAGCCGAGCGTCTTTTTAAAGATGTCTCGTGAATCCTCCTGCGGTTCTTGCCGCGCTCCCCTCGAGACTGGAGACCGCCACGTCATCTGCGCTCTCTGCCTCGGATTGGAGCACGCCGAGCTCGCCCTCGCCGATGGCGGCTGCGATCTCTGCGAGGACATGCCGTTGTCGACCCTGCAGGCTCGACTTCAGGCCACTAAAGCTGCTTCCGCGCCGCCTCTGACTTCGCCGCGGAAGAAGAAACGCCGCTCTCAGAGGCCGCCGGAACTAGGGGTGTAACGATTCATTCGTTTTCTCGATGCATCGATTACAAATCCTGACGATGCATATCCATCGATCTTGAAACATGTATTTTGAATCGTGAATCGTTTATTTCGGTCAATATTCGATTTAAAATGCTAAGAATCGAATAATTTGCGATTCTATATCGATTCAGTGCTTTAAAACATATAAACATTAATTAAATGACTACATGCGCGAATTAATGAGGCGTTGTGCGGCGTCATTTCGCGTCCTCACAGCTCTCACATACTCGCTGCACTCTTACCATCTTTCACTGGATTTCGCTCGCGCTCGGTCCCATATAGCTCTCATCTACAGATTTTTGAGCAGTCCATGTTTGAGCTCTCCTCAGGACAGCCATTAGTGTTCACATGAGCAGATGACAGCTCACTATAGAGAAAGCAAGCCATTGATAAAGCTGCCATATCATTGGGCGGTCACTGCTATGAAACAACGCGTTCGTTGCGTGGAAACGTCACCGTTATTTTCTTTAAGTTAAGATACTGAAGTTTTACGGAAATGGGTCATACCCGTCCTGAGCAGTTAAAGTAAAACCCCACTTATTCAAGGGTGCGCATTTATTACATGGAAAGAGAAAACGTAGGCTATAATAGGTGTCTAAAATGCACACGCTTGATGAAAATAACTGATGAAACTGATGAAATAACTACAACATTAATTACACTGAAATAAGAGCGCGTGGTTTATCCATCAATCAGATGCGCATTAAAGTTGCATTCGTAATCGTTATATAGCACAAGTAGACAGCCGGCGCGTTTTCTTTCAGAATCACAAGGAAAATGTTCAATCGGATAACAGTAGCTATTCCATGAGGAAACGTTAGTTAAGGTTTAGTTGGGAAAGTTCATGGTATTTTTGTCTCACAATGGAGGATGTTTAATGTACCAGGAACACTTTAAGGTTGTGTATCCATTCCTACAAAATACTTAAAGTAACTATACTTTTAAAGCCTTTTTAAATCTTGGTTTACATTTTTACAAATGCTAATTTATAGGCTTTGGAAATATTTTTTTTATAATAATAGATTCATTAAAAATTAACATGAACTAACGTTAACAATAGACAAAATGTGTTTTTTTTTGTTGTTTTTTTGTTCCCACTCTCTGACCCCCGAAGGCAGCTGTATAATTCACACCCTGACTAAGACCCATTGGGGAAGCATTTAAATAATCCTATGCATATACAAAATTAAGAATCGAATCGAATTAATCGAATCGCATCGAATTTTAATGTGAATCGCATTGAATCGAATCTTTCTGAATTTGCAAAAATCGTTCTTGAATCGAATCGAAAACCTATGAATCGTGAATCGAATCGATTCGCTGCCTACCCAAAGATTCACACCCCTAGCCGGAACCCCAGCTAGAAGCGTTCATCCCACCGGAGCCTGTCGCCTCCCGCTCTCCTTCTCCGCCGCTTCCGGACATACAGTTGCCGCCGAGTGGCCGCTCTGTCGCCTCCGATGACGCCGCGGACATCAAGGAAACCTGTTCGCTTCTCGCTTCAGACAGTGAGGAATGGTCCGGTTCTCACGCCTCCTCGGCCCGAGAATCCTCTGGGACCCGCGCTGGAATCGAGGAGGAATTAGTGCGCCTCCTCTCACAGGCCGTCGAACGCCTCGGGCTCGATTGGTCCCCTCCCCCCGAGCAGACCATCAACCGTATGGACGGCAGCTACTTCCGCCAGCGCTCGACTCCCGCCACTAAACGGGCCGCGCCCTTCCTGCCTGAACTGCACGCGGAACTCACGAAGTCCTGGAATGCCCCGCTCTCTGCTAGAACTCGCTCTGACTCTTCCGCCCCGCTTCGCGTTGTGGACGGAGCCGCAGAAAAGGGCTATCTCTCCATTCCCCCTGTAGAGGACCTGGTCGCCGCACATTTATGCCCGCCTTCCACGAGATGGCGCTCATCACCTGTGCTTCCCTCTAAAGCCTGCAGAGCAACTTCAAGCTTTCACGCCCGTGCTTACTCAGCCGCCGGCCAAGCAGCCTCTGCACTTCACTCCATGTCCGTCCTTAAGATACTACAGGGTGATTTACTTCGTGAATGGGACCAGAGCGGAAAAAATCCCCCCTCAGTCGCGGATTTGAGGAGCGCCACGGACATTGCCCTTCGCGCTACAAAATCTGCTGCTCAAGCCCTGGGGAAATGCATGGCCACCATTTGTGTGCCTGAAAGACATTTGTGGCTCACACTCGCCGACAGGGGAGATTCTGAGCGCGCCGCCTTTCTCAACGCCCCGCTCTCTCCATCCGGCCTCTTCGGATCTGCTGTCACGGGTATCGTTGACCGTTTCTCCGAAGTGCAGAAAGCCTCCCAAGCCATGAATCTTTTTCTGCCTCGTCGCGCTAGCTCCTCTGCAGGCCGCTCACGTGACCAGCCTCCTGCACGAGCCCCACTCCAGCGCCCAGCTCAGCACAGTCAGACTTCTCAGCGACGCCAGGGCGGCCGCCCTCGTTCTCGCTCTGACAGCCGCCACAGACCGCCCCCTCCTCGGGGGCCTCGGCCTAGGATCACGCTGAAACCTGATCACTCGAAGTCTGCCTAGCACAGCTGAGGAAAAGACGGCGCTCTCCCGCCGCGGCCGGACCGCCGTCAAACTTTCGCCCTCTGTTAGTCCCCGCTCACGCGGCTACTACAGCAGTGTACCCCGCCATTACCAAGCCGGTCCCCTTTCCCGCTTGCATGAGCACAAAAGCCGTTTTCACGGCGACCCAGAGAAATCTCAAAAAGAGCATAAAAGCCTCCTATGTAGAAAATGTGCCCACAACACTGTGTTCACTCATACACAAAAGCATTTCAGTTCCCGTGTTTCTCACAGAGCCCACTCTCATAAAGCGGTTCCAACCCGCTCGAGTTTCAGAGTGCATAAGCGCGCGAGCCCGTGGGCGCGTCCCACCTCTGCTCACTCTGTTACACGGCCCTTAACCCTCTGGGGTCCAAGGTGTTTTTTGGGTCCTTGAGATGTTTTGACATACTCTGACATTTGTGCTTTTTTCAGTTAATAACATATTATAAACATATTACTGGCAAAGGTGTAATTACACTCTATTTAGCACACACAGGGCTACCATAATGTGTTATCAACATGTATGTACATTTTTGTATTTTTGAGAGAATATTGTTTATGCGTGGTTATTGAAAAAACTAAAACTTAAAGTTTCTGAAATAAGGCCACAAAACACATACTAAATATCTGTCCACAAGACTTTTGACTAATGGATGTTGTCGCCTAGAGTTTTTTCTTCAAAATGATCTGAAAATCATCCTGCCTTATTCCGTAAAACAATAGATTGGTTTAAATTTAAAAATGACACTTTTTGTTTGGAAAGGCAATATGCGCAGGGGTGTGACCTGCTGTGATTCACACCTGAGAAGACAATGGCCCGCATAATGAGCGCATAATGGGGCTGGATACTAATGACCCTTTCATTCAGGTGTGTCACTGAGCCACAAGAATGCAATGACAATATATATATATATATATATATATATATATATATATATATATATGCCTATATAATACAAAATTGGTTCACAGTTCCAATTATTTATTTATTTTTCAAATTGTGCTTTCAAATTGTATAATATCAAATGTAAAAATTTCTAGTAATTGTGCAGTTAATTATCATACTGTTTTTACAGAAAGTTTGGGAATATATCCCAAATGTGTCACTAATAAAACACAATACAAATAATTTAAAGAGGAGGCTTATATTGAGCTTTTAAGATTTACCTAAGATTTATTTATATGTAGCCTACATATATTTTTGCTATTTTAATAAAAAGGTTACAATTACAACAACAATTAAAATTTTAACTATATTTCAAATGTAATCTTTCTTTGTATTATATACTAAAGTATACATTTTATCATACATATTTCACAGTTGCGGATTAATTAGTTTGAATATAGCTTACAATCGAACAAACACTATAATAACATTTTAGCAAACAAGCTTATTTGATGTGGCAGTATTTTACAGTAAAAACGACATCTTGTCTTTCATATGTAACACATCGTTTTTATGATTAGGACATATAAATGTTAATTTGCAGTTTAATTTATTTATTTATTTATTTATTTATTTATACAGGTAAGTTGACTGAGAACGAGTTCTCATTTACAGCAACGACCTGTGTAGTCAAACAAAAGAAAGAAATACAGCCAAAAGTATAAAATACAGCAAACAACAAGTAAAAGAGAACAATAAAAGAGAACAAAAACAATCACAAAAAACAAACACAATCAGTAATAAAATGATCCTTAAGCAAACATCTAAAATCCCGTAAAGGAATCAGATCATTCAGTCTAAAAGTGCATTGTAAATCATTCCAAGTGTGAGGTGCAGAAAAATTAAAAGCAGATCTACCCAACTCAGAGTAGATCTTTGGAATCTGAAGTAGAAGCCATCCATAAGCTCTAGTCTGATAACCAGACCTTCTAACAGCTAAAAGTGAATTAATATAAGGTGGTAGTTTGTGCAAAAGAGCCTTGTACACAAAAAGTGCAAAGTGCATTTCTCTGCGAGATTTTAAAGGCAGCCAATTAAGTTTCTGATAGAGTATACAATGATGGGTACTAAACCTGTCACCTGTGATAAAACGAATAGCGCTATGATATTAATATGTACCATTAATATGTTGCTTATACAAAAATATTTTATTTCAACATATTTCAGTCGATTTTTACTCATCTCAGTATTGGAATATAGTTAGGTGAAAGCTGTTCATTCATTCACACACAAAAACGCGATTCAAACAGTCTTTTTGTTTACAGACACTATTCCATATCGCGATTAGCACAAAGCACTTGAAAATAAAGAATGTACCTATTTCCTCGGCTGGATCCGTTGCTCCTCCAAATGAAACTACCTGTAGCCTACTTCTGAGGTAATTTTTTCCAGGATTATTATTAAGATAGAACTATTATTCCTCACAGCGTCGTAAATCTGATTCTCTTTCGTGGGTTATCCAGCTGATGTGGGCGAGGATCGCATTTGTGTTTGAATAGAGCGCGCGCTCTGTGGGCGTGGTCAAATTAACTTTAATGAGCTGAGACGAGAACGACTATTATCTCTCTCTTTTCGTACAGATTACATAAAATGAGAAAATTTTTTTTATATAAATTACTTCATTTAAAAGAAGATAATTTAGGCTTCATGCCTGTGTGCCTGTATACCTGTTTGACTGAGTATTTGCAGAGTTACAGATGATTTTTCGGACGCGTTTCAGAATGGACTTCACTGACAGAGAGAACGCAGAACGCGCATCATGTTTATTTTTCTTTATTAGGCGAAAAGCACAACACTTTGTTTTTATTATGAGGTTCCACAAAAAAAATACAAACTTAACAGGATCGAATGATGTACAACACTTATATGTAAGATCAAAATTAACAGAGTAATTTGAGTCTCTTTTGCACTGATAAGGAAAAAAGTGAGCTGGTATCGCCGGCGAGACCGCCGACCCCAGAGAGTTAAACTCCTCTCTGAATGTAAGTCCCGCTGTCATAAACACTGAGCGCTCTCGCGCAGCCCGCTATGTGCAGCAACGGGTACCATGTAGCCATTCACCCCTTAGAGTTATGCTTTAAAGCATGGGAAGCTATTCCGGGAATTTCCCAGTGGGTGCTAAACACAATAAGGCGAGGCTATCGCTTACAGTTTCACCGCCGCCCCCCACGTTTTCGAGCGCGGCTAGAAACTATTTTGAACCCAGAAGCAGTGACACTGCTCCGTTCAGAGATAGCAAAACTATTATGCAAAAGGGCTATAAAGAGAGTTCCTCTATCTATGAGCGAGTCAGGGTTTTACGGCCGTTATTTTCTGGTTCCAAAGAAAGACGGCGGCCTCAGACCAATCTTAGACCTCAGATTTCTGAACAAAGTTCTCATGAAGAGACCGTTCAAAATGCTCACTATCAGAAAACTCCTCGCGCATGTGCGCCAGGGGGACTGGTTCATTTCACTAGATCTGAAAGATGCTTACTTTCAGATTCAGATAAATCCCCTTCACAGGCCATTCTTACGTTTCGCCTTCGAAGGCCAGGTTTATCAATACACCGTCCTTCCGTTCGGCCTATCCCTAGCACCCCGTACGTTCACGAAGTGCATGGATGCGGCGCTCGCCCCCCTGCGGAGTCAGGGGCTGCGAATACTGAACTATTTGGACGACTGGCTGATTTTGGCACAATCACAATCGTACAGTTCTCCTCGACCATCTGAAAGCTTTGGGCCTCTCTGTCAACTGGACAAAGAGCGCACTACAACCCAGTCAGACTATCTCCTTCTTGGGTATAGAGCTAGACTCGGTCACGATGACGGCTCGTCTGTCAACACAGCGCGCGCCGTGTTCAGCGTCTCGCCGCATCTTTTCAGATGAACAGACTCACACCTCTGAAAACTTTTCAGAAGGCGTTGGGTTACATGGCCTCAGCCTCCGCGGTGCTCCAGCTGGGGTTACTGCGCATGCGCCCGCTTCAGCTCTGGTTGAAGAGCCGTGTGTCTCACCGTGCGTGGACCACGGGCCGCCAGCTGATAAAAGTAACGCAGACCTGTATCACAGCTCTGCAGCCATGGACTGTGGCAGAATGGTTTCAGCGGGGCGTTTCCATGGGGACCCTTTCTCGCTGAAAAGTCGTCTCGACAGACGCATCCAACTCGGGTTGGGGTGCGGTCTGCGAGGGCTCACCGGCCTTCGGCCCCTGGTCAGCTCAGGAGAGCCTCCTCCACATAAACTGTTTGGAGATGCTGGCGGTCGAGAACGCGCTCACGCGCTTTCTTCCGCGCATTCACGGTCACCACGTGCTGATCCGTTCGGACAATATAGCCGTGGTCTCCTATCTAAACCGTCAGGGCGGAGTCAGATCCAGGAATCTCTTCCGGCTGACAGAACGCATCTTAGTTTGGTCTCAGTGTCACCTGCTCTCGCTCAGAGCGACGCACGTGCCGGGTCATCTGAACGACGGTCCAGAAAGTCTGTCTAGGAACCCCATTCCCCCCGGGGAATGGTCCCTGCACACTCTTACAGTCCAAAAGCTGTGGCGAATATTCGGCAGAGCAGAGGTGGACCTCTTCGCCTCAGAAGAGAACACCCACTGCCCAATATTTTTTTCAAAGAGCGAGGACGCGCTAGCCCAGACCTGGCCCAGCCGCCCGCTTTATGCATTCCCTCCGGTTTCTCTGCTACCACAGGTGCTTCAGAGAATCAGGGAAACATGCCACTCGGTGCTCCTCATAGCCCCGCGTTGGGAGGGTCAGACTTGGTTTCCGGAGCTCACTCAGCTGTCACAGACAGCCCCGTGGCCCATTACAATCAGAGCAGATCTCCTCTCCCAAGCTCGCGGCACGATCTGGCATCCCCACCCAGAGCGCTGGGCGCTACATGCGTGGGTGATCAACAACTACCCGTTGCTTTGCCAAAGGGAGTGTTAAACACGATCATGCAGGCTAGAGCGGCTTCTACTAGAAGGCTCTATGCGTCTAAATGGTCTGTGTTCTCTAAATGGTGCACCGACAGAAACTTGGACCCACGGTTATGCGAGGTTCCTTCCTTGCTAGTTTTTCTCCAAGAGATGTTGGACAAGGGCAGGTCCCCGTCCACTCTCAAGGTGTATGTGGCAGCCGTCACAGCGTTCGTTGAACCCCGGCGCGGCCAGTCACTGGGCAAAGATGGCTTAGTCATCCGCTTCCTCAGAGGAGCTAGAAGGATGAACCCCCCACGCCACCCTTCGGTGCGGATTTGGGACCTTTCCATAGTTCTCGAAGCTATGAAAGCCCCTCCATTCGAACCGCTAAACACCGTGGACCTCAAATACCTTTCGCTCAAAACAGTTTTTCTGCTCGCGCTCGTGTCAGTAAAACGTGTGGGAGACCTTCACGTGCTGTCCATTAGCGCTTCCTGTCTCGAGTTTGGGCCCAATGACTCCTTAGTCGTTCTCAAACCTAGACATGGTTATGTCCCAAAAGCGATTGGTACCCCGTTCAGGGCACAAGTTATTTCCCTATCGGCTCTGCCTGCATCCGATAGCGAATCTGACTCTAATCTCCTGTGTCCGGTCAGGGCCCTGAGATAAATTACTCTCACTGCTCCGGTCAGACGATCCGAGCTGTTTTTTGTTTCTTTCGGTGGGCGCACCAAGGGGTTGGCCGCCTCGAAACAGACTCTATCCAGATGGATAGTTGATGCCATTGCAGCCGCATACGCATCAAAAGACATGCCATGCCCTCTGGGCATCAGGGCTCATTCCACTAGAGCAGCGGTCGGGAACCTATGGCTCGCGAGCCATACCTGGCTCTTTGGCAAAAATCATGTGGCTCGCGAGGTCTCTCACCCTTTACCAACAAACGAGCGAAACAAAAAAATAAGACACATCAATAGTGATCGGCTCTCTGCAGAAAAATCTGGCAGTTACAATTCCCTTGTAGCACAGTCTACCGAAGTTAGTTAAACGTTTATGATAATAAGTATATTCATGTTGTACCGGCAAAAGTGCGTATTCGGTGCTGATCGCGCTCGCGAGTGTTACGAGTCATAAGACCAATCAACTTGTCTCTGTGATAACCTACAGCTCCTGCACTGGGATTCAAGCAGCTGCAGCTTGTTTAAGGTAGGCCTAATGGCGAAAAGCAGCAAAAATGTAAAAGAAGGCTATAAACTTTAATACTTTCACTTTTGCCGCTGAGACCCTTTATGACACATGATAAATGGGTCGTATTTTTGATAATCCACGCAGATTTCAGTTGACGATTCTGTTTAAAGTTATTAATAACAAAAATTGAAGGAATGAAAAAAAGAGCAGGATGTGGTTTATATTGAAAAGAAATATTAAAAGCGCGATAAGTCGCGAACGAGAACGGAATTACTGGCAGGATGCTGTGCGCGCGCCGAGCGCAACACGGAAAAGCATAGCCTTTGTCTTCGGTTGCGCACCTAAACGGCCAAATAAATCCAGAAATATATAAAAATGGCAAGTCGAGTATTCACGTAAACACAGTAAATGTTAGTACTGTGTTTGTTTTTAGCCTAATGCTGTTGAATTTTTTTTGGGAAAAAAAACACGTCTTTAATAATAATATTATAATTATTTTACTGTGGCTCTTTTGGACAAATGCATTAATCAAAAATGAAAAAAATGGCTCTTTGGTCAAAAAAGGTTCCCGACCCCTGCACTAGAGGCATGGCCTCATCGTGGGCATGGTCCAGCGGAATTTCCATTCATGACATTTGTGTGGCAGCGGGATGGGCTTCCCCCTCCACCTTTGTCAGATTTTACAATCTGGAAGTTCCCGCCTTGCAGGCTAAACTACTAGCAGTCTAGTATGTTACAGCTCTTCTGGTTGAGCTGCACTATAGGGAGTCATTCACATAGACCGGTTTTCGCTCTGTCCCTTTCTATCATGTGCTTATGTACTACACAATCTCCGGCCCGCTCTGCTGGCCTTTGTCACAGGTACATATAATTATTCCCACTCATAAGGGTTCCCCGGGGTCTCCCCTGGGACTCATAGTGGATGCTTAGCACGCACGGCGTTGACCAGGTGTTCCCGTAGCGTAAGCTAGCTTACGCAATACGAGAGAACCTCTCGTAAGAGAACGAATCGGTTACCTAACGTAACCTCGGTTCTCTCTAGATGAGGGAACGAGTATTGCGTTCCTGGCCGTGCTTGTGCTCCTAGCGTTCTCGCTTCATTCTATGAAAACCAGAGTTTACAGCCTGGGACGCTAATTTATACTCTCTGACCACGCCCGTTTCGGTGGGCTCTGATGCAATGAGAGCTGGTCAGACTCTCATTGGCCGAGAGTTCATTCGCGTCTCCTCATAGGCTTAAGCAGTTCTCTGTGAGCGAACCAATGAGCTGCTAGCTAGCCCGCTCATGGTGTGCTGCAGCTGAACTGCGTTGACAATGGATACAAAATTATAGGATAATTTGTTGGCTTCAAATTCTCAGAAAAGATTAATCTTTCCCGTAGCGTAAGCTAGCTTACGCAATACTCGTTCCCTCATCTAGAGAGAACCGAGGTTACGTTAGGTAACCGATTCGTTTTCCGTTTAAGAATGGGAGGTATGTCAAACCTGAGAGCAGAGTAAGTCAAGACCGTTTCTGAAAGAGAGGTAACTTATACTCAGAGTCAGTTACCATGGTAACTTGCTCTGTGAACCTAACCTGGTCAGGAGCAGGTTTTCTTCAGTAAACCTAGAGTTTATTTCGGTCTCCTCCCCTTTTTTAAAGAGGAAGCGGTGTTTAAACACCTCATTCACTCTTTCGGTACATTTATTCATTGCTGTTTTTTTAATGCTTTTTTTCTATTTTTTTAATAAGATGAAGTCTAAATAACTTAACTGGCAACTGAAAATACAGTAGATTAGAGTTACATCATGTAATTCTAAACACATTCTACAGAATTAAACTGTGGCATTTACAGAAAGAAAGTTTCTTCATCCCCATCGTCCTGTGAAGATTAAAATTTGATTGAGTAAACTTTATAATACTATTTGTCATAATCTTTGGTGTATTGAGTACTTACAACTGCCTGGGGTTCTGTTGGGCTAGGAGGTTCCAAAAGACAGATATTACCATCAGAATCTGTTGGGACCAACAAAAAACCCAACCCAAAGTAAAATAAATGGAAATATAAAAAATAGCCTATATAAAAAATAACACATATGTAGACCTCTTAAATTTTATGAAGGCCCTTGAATCTTGGGGAGTGACTGGCTCTGATGTAGTCCCTCCAGGAATTCACTCAGCCATTGGCCTTTCAGCATTCAGGCTCAGGGCCATCTCCTCTGCATTTGTGGAGGTGGTGGTGCAGGTCCTCCCCCCGTTTTGCGAGCCTCTGCCTTCTTTCTGTTGGCTGAGTAGTAGTCAAATGAGAATGAACATTTAATTGTGTGAAAACAGAATTAGACCCATGTCAAAAATGCTGCTGCACTGCTATACTGGATGCTATTTAGTTATTTAATATGTCAAATGTGTGTGAAGTCAGGTAGCCTACACCCATGATATGCTCAAGCCTTTCCTGATTGAATTACCGTATTTTCCGCACTATACGGCGCACCGGATTATAAGGCGCACCTTCAATGAATGACCTATTTTAGAACATTTTTCATATATAGGGCACACCGGATTATAAGGCGCATAAGATACTGCAGTCAAACGTTTGACTGGGTTTGCGTTATGCATCCACTAGATGTCAACAAATGTCAACAAAACAGTCAGATAAAGTCAAACTTTATTAAGCGTTCTGACAACTCCATTCACTCCCATGGTAACGTTGTTCAAACGTTAAA
Source organism: Rhinichthys osculus (assembly GCA_029959095.1). Lineage (NCBI taxonomy): Eukaryota > Metazoa > Chordata > Actinopteri > Cypriniformes > Leuciscidae > Rhinichthys > Rhinichthys osculus. Next base: position 24,542,899 of record JARWKJ010000018.1, on the reverse strand, counting down.
GGAAAACTCCGGTCAATTTTAACATTGAGCTCATTTTTTGTAAATTTGGAGTGCTGTCAGTACAGATAACAACGACAAAAACCGGTGTTGCCTACACCGTGTTATTCTCTTTTTAAAACCTGCTTTTAGCCTCTTAACAACCTTAATGTGTCATTACAAGTGCACAGCCATGTGAGTGAACACAGTGAATCTGACTAGTAAATGTGAAAGATATGAATAAAAATGATGTTTATTCAGCCAGCTCACATACCCGTATTTTCTTCCTGTTTTCGGTCGAAGTCCACAGTAGGCGATTGTCGAGTGCGTGCGCGCGCGCGATCATTGGTAACTAAGCAACAGTGGAGACTCAGACTGTCAGCCGATGACGGTGCTGTGTGGTGTTCTCTATGTGAGAATATCAGCTCAAATGGATAGTTCGGATTCGGATAGTTCATCCGAATCAGATGTTGAACACGTGGAGGAGGTTTGATCGCGCGCAGCGCGAACTCGACAATCAACTACTGTGGACTTCGGCCGAAAACAGGAAGTAAATACGGGTATGTGAGCTGGCTGAATAAAGAGATTATTCCTGCCTGCAGCTTTCGTGAAAGCTCGGATCACAGGAGACTGATATATCAGCCCAGGCATCCACGATCCATTGCCAGATAGTGGCGTAAGTCGGCCGGCGCTGTCTCCGCGTCTTGGTGAACGTGTGTTCCCCATCCATATATAAGCCGCTCCGCATTATAAGGCGCACTGACGTTTTTTGAGAAAATTAAAGGCTTTTAAGTGCGCCTTATAGTGCGGAAAATACGGTATGTTTTTATAATTAATTTTCAGCTGCTTTTAATGCCTGCAGGATTGCACCTACATGAAAATTAAAATAAGGTTGAATAACATAGGCTACTGTTCTTCCAGTTTCACCTCTGATATTATAACAGTTGGGTAAGTTACTCTAAAATAGTTATTAATTACTAACTGACATCTTCAACAGTGTACCGTAATTAGATTAATTTAATAATTTCTATCTCTTGTAGCGATTCTTAGCTCAAATAAAGGGAATATAATTTTAATAACTGGTCATGAATATGTCCAGTAATCGCATACATAGATTAAAATGACCCGTAAAGGGAATAAGTTACCAACGGTCTATATGGACAACTGAATACAATGAATTATAGTCAGTTCTCCATACAAAATTAGATCAATTGTGTATATCAATAATCAATCACAACGAATTATAATTAAATATTAATATGTTGTAGTTAGGGCTGGTCCGAAAACCATTTTTTGAGCTTCGAAGCTTCGGTAGTAATGAACATCGAATATTCGAAGCTTCGGAATCTCTATAGCCTATGTCTGTCCGTTTGCATTTTGATTATTTCGAGAACCGTTCATCCAAACGACTTCACAAGGGAGTGCAGTGTCGTATTTGGTGCAATATAGATAGACAGGCGAGATGCGACACATTCAGAATTAATAAACTTTTAATAAACTACAGAAAAGCACGAGCGGGAAGCGGCACGCCTCACGCGAGCTGAGCTTATATGCTCTGAGAACGGACACTGCACTAGTGATATAAAACACACACACACACACACAGGTCTGTTAACTTAAGCAATATTTTTAATAAGGTAGTCTAATATTTTTCTCACTAACAAATAACTGACAAAGTAGGGTAGATTTAAATAAAGAAGCGGCGGCCTCACGTAAGCAGGGCTTATATGCTCCGAGAATGGATACTGCACTAGTAAAACACACACACACACACACACACACACACACACACACACACACACACAGGTCTTTTAACTTAGAGAACTCCGGCGCAAAATGAACCTTTGGTCTAATTACACATTGTTACCTAGTCAATTGGATCGGCGTTCGTAGATCGACTGGTAGAGACTGTTTTTCAAAGACTGCTTCTGCCTGTATACGCGAAGTTGACTATGTATAAAATATCTTCTTATTAAACTGTCTGGACACTGACAAAGTTCTCAATGCTTCGGTTTGAAGGTAGGGACCCTCATTATGCTACCGTGTTAGTGTGGGGCTATTTTGAGCCTTGTTAGTGGTATTAACAAGCGAATTTTATTTGTCATTACTCTATGCCCTATATACTAGCGTTATACTAGCGTTATAGGCTAAACTGTTTTTAGAGATAAAACTATTTACATTCGATAATCATGAAAACAAATCTCAGATAACGGTTGACTAGGTAACAATGTGTAATTAGACCAAAGGTTCATTTTGCGCCGGAGTTCTCCTTTAAGTGAGATATTTTTCTCACTGACAAAGTAGGGTAGATTTAAATAAATAACGAAATTTAAATAAATAAAAACGAAATTTAAATAAATAAAAAATAAAAACAAAATTTAAATAAATAAAAAATAAAACAAAATTTAAATAAAAACGAAATAAAAACAAAATTGAAATATAGAAAAACGAAATTTAAATAAAGAAAATTGTGACGTGACGTCCCAGTAAAATCTCAGTCTCCTATATTTCGCAGTAGATTAATTTAGATTTGTTTCTATTTTTCTATTTTCCACAATGTCAAAGCAACGCAGCTTAACCCAAAATACAAGCTCAGGCATGCACTTCTGTCCATACAAACTCTGCTGTTCTGCGCTCTAGCCAGAGAATACTCCCGTTGCAGGAACACTTTTAGTAGTCCAAGAAGCAGCAAATATATTTATTAAGTAGCTATAACGAAGTTATATGTTAAGTATTATATTTCACCAGATTTTATAGTGTAAAACATATTCAAGCGCGAATGAGAACCGCTTCGAGGGGGATGCCAGGTGTGCAAAAAAAAAAAAGTCGAATATTCAAATGTCACATTTTAAAATCGAATACCAACCCACCGAATGAATATTCGGGTCCAGCCCTAGTTGTAGTGTATCTGGGCCGCACCAGAGTGAATCATGCATTCCAACACCCTAAGGATTGACCCAGAATCATGAGCCGCTTTCCGACCGGAGGGACTTTTGCAGTTCCTAGAACCTAACGTTCCTATAACCTTTTTTTCGCGTGTTCCGACCGGACTAAGTTGGGGATTTTTTAGTTCCTCAGACCGTAGTTCCTAAAACTCTTTCAGTACCTAGTCTAGAGCGAGGGCTTTTTTAGTTCCCTTTCCCTAGGTCTACGTTGATTGGTTCAACTTATAAGTCACGCCCAGTGTCAACACATTTTATTCACTGTCTGTTGCAATTCGCCTATGTATGCTATGCTAACTCATAACATAACGCATTCAACCAGCTAATTGCTATGCTTGCTAAACTTACCCGTCATTTTGTTTGTCTCCTGCGCTCTGCTCTTCTGTCTTCTTCCATTATATTACTTAAGATCATATTAGGCTGGAGCCTTCGTCTTCTTTGTTTCTCTGTACAGAACTCAAGCATAGTCTTTAAACGCCGCCGTTCGTACTCGTTATTAAGCTCCCGGCAAGGCAGAACAGGAACATTCCGATAGCCTCCTCATGCTGGTTTGTTGTTGTTGTATGTGGCGCCGCCGCCGCCGCCGTGCTTGCGTCACTCCCTTACCCCTCCTACCAGTTCCTATGGCCACTTGGCCAGTGCGAACGCAAACAGCAAAACCGAGTTTGGGGGAGAGTAGTTCTTAGAACTGTTTAGAAGTGGACAGTTCCTATAACTAAGTTCCTGTAACTACTTGGTCGGAAAGCGGCTATGGTTCATCTGAACACAAATAATGCACATTCCTTCTGAAATCCCAAAGCTTTTAGACTCTGAACTCGCAAATGTAGATCAGGACTCGTGACAATCTAAGTCTAAAATGGTGCCAACCTGTCTGGGACTTAGAGGAACTTTTAGACACTTTTATGGCTTGGCGATCCTCGCCAGAGACCATCCGCACACCCCGCTCAAGCTTCAAAAGAATTCCAATCCTCCCCCTCTCAGCCAGAGAGATAACGGAACTTTCTCCTGAAGACACCACACACACACATACACGGACTTTCTATGAAACTTCCCCCCACAAATGAAGCCTACCCACTGGCCGAACCTGGTGTCCTGTTACAGGAAGCATTAAGACTGATAACAAGCTATACGACCCAACGGAATTTCCAGAGACTTGTGACACTCTCTTAATTCTTGCTGAGAAGAAGAAATTAACCCTTTTAATCATATATATTCTATATATATATATATAACCATGTGATAAATTAGCATTAGTATTATAAGAATCTTGTAGATTCTTTTCGTAAACACCCAATGAAATTAAACATTCAAATGCCCTGCGAGAAGACAATGAGTCGTAAAAACTCCCTCAAAAAGGGGCAGTTTCGTATTGGCTCACACACCTCCAGAGGGTGGGTGTGACATCTTCATGCTTTAAAATCACTGATCATCAAGATCAGCTCTCTTCTTCGACTCTCTTCTTCGGGTCTCTTCTTCGACTCTCTTCTTCGGGTCTCTTCTTCGACTCTCTTCTTCGGCTTCTTCCTGTGTTGGAGGTCTCCAGTTTGTCCTTTCCTTTTAGTCTTAATAGACGTGAAGGACTATGCTTTAAAAGCTCGCTCAAGTACTACGGAGCTACACCATTTAGTGCTTTGTAAGTAATCAACAATATTTTAAAATTTATACGATGTTTAATAGGGAGCCAATGCAGTGTTGACAGAACCGGGCTAATATGGTCATATTTCCTGGTTCTGGTAAGAACTCGAGCTGCTGCGTTTTGAACTAGCTGTAGTTTGTTTATTAAGCGTGCAGGGCAACCACCCAGTAGAGCATTACAATAATCTAGTCTTGATGTCATGAACGGATGAACTAATTGTTCTGCATTTGTTAATGAGAGCATATGGCGTAATTTAGATATGTTTTTAAGATGGAAAAATGAATTTTTTTTGAAAAATTGCTTAAATCACCTTTCTTTCCCATTCTGACATTCAGTTTGGAGTTCAGGAGATTGTCTTGACCAGGACCACACTCCTAAATGCATTGAAGCAACTGCCATGTGATTGGTTGATTAGATAATTGCATTAATGAGAAATTGAACAGGTGTTCCTAATAATCCTTTAGGTGAGTGTATATATCTGTTGATGGGCCATAGGACGGATAAATATCTATTTATGGGCCATAGACCACATCACCGCGAGCAGGCTATCTGTTGATGAGCCATATAGACCGCACGCGTTTAGAGCATTTCAAACATTTACACCTGTATTCACAAACATCTGTGCATAAGGCAGTATTTTAGCAAGATAAGCAGTGTCATAGGCTAACCAAAACCGAACATTTATATATATATATATATATATATATATATATATATAAAAAAATATAATGTCTAGTATTTAGACAGTACCACATATTTTACCGGAGGCTGAAATATATTTGCAATACATCACACTATATTTACACATAAGCAGATATTCGCAAATAAATGGTAAATGGACTGCATTTATATAGCGCTTTCACAGACCCAAAGGCCACCAAAGCGCTTTACAATTTGCCTCACATTCACCCATTCACTCACTTATTCATACACCGACGGGCGACGGCAGCCATGCAAGGCGCCATCCAGCTCGTCGGGAGCATCTGGGGTTAGGTGTCTTGCTCATGGACACCTCGACACTTGGTCAGGTGGAACCGAGGATTGAACCACCAACCTTCCGGTTTGTAGACAACCAACATGAACCACTGAGCCACTGCTCAGTGCCGCCAAATAAGCTACATTATGCATAAGGCAGTATTTTAGCATGATAATCAGTGTCATAAGCTAATCAAAACTGAATGAAATATATTTAATATACAAATATGTTTAGAGAGTAGCCTAATATCACATTAAAAAAGTTTACACTAGCATACACGAATGTTAGGGATATTGTTAGGCAATCTTTCCTGTAAGATGTCAAAAGCTAGGCAAAATATAGTCTGAAAATTCATATTAGTTCTATATTATCAGAAAATAAATTATATAAACAACTTACTCCGAACTTGTATCCTCGGCTGGATCAATGAACTATCAGTGAATCTGATGAAGAAACTTAGTGTTTTTGTGGCATTGATCGGGGGCGTGTGCGATTGCATATAGATCACCTTAAAGTCCCCATGAATTCAAAATTGACCATACTTACTTTGTTTGCCTAAATTGATCGTTTTGTGGTGAACAATTCATCCATGCAAGTCAATCCACACAAAAAAAATTTTTGGCTTCGTAATCTTTAATCAAAATCTGAAATTTCCCCTCCCCTCTACATTGGAGGACCTTCCCTGATGACGTAGGTTTAACGGTTTGGGCGTCTTCTTAAACATCCGTAACCACGCCCCTCCAACTGACAGTAGACAGGCTGAATGACAACACCTACTTTTCTAGATCCAATCAGGTGCTAGTTTGGAAAAAAAGCCACGCCCACTAGTTTGCCTCATTTAGTATTCCGTTTCTCTCGGAAATACGTCACAACACTGGAGAAAAGTCGTTTGCAACTTCCGGTTCACGGGGACTTTAACTATTTACCATGTGAATGGCGCCGTGGGCGTGGCGGCCTCAGCTCATTAGAGATAATGAAGGGAGAATGAAAAAACTGTACCTCTCCTTGGTTTCAAATGGATTACATAAACTGAAAATATATATTTTTTATATAAATAACTTCAATGAAAAGCTTCATAAAGACAAAACTATCGTGCATGTGTGACAAGTATTCGCTGAGTTAGTTCATTTTCAGACACGTTTCAGAATGGACTTCACTGACAGAGAGAAGGCTGAATTCGCATCATGTTTATTTTTCTTTATTTGGCGAAAAGCACAACACTTTTTTTTATTTTGAGTATACACAAAAAAATAGACAGAATCGAATGATGTATAACACTTATATGTAAGATCAAAATCAACAGAGTATTTTGAGTCTCCTTTGCACTGATAAGAAAAAAAGGGAGCCCAGCACGATAGCCGACCCCAGGGGGTTAAAGTTTTACCGGTTATTTAGCATCCCTGTGTATATATAGCTAGATCAAATTGATGCAGAATCAACTTTGCGTTGCGATCTCAAGGATCAGCCAAGTGCACGTGCATCATCAAAAGCGGTTAAGAAAAGTACTGAGCTGAATTTTTTTGCCAACTAGTGGTTTAATAATGATATGATTACAGACTATAACCTAGATGTGCTGTGTATGACAGAAACCTGGCTAAAAACAAATGATTACATTACTTTAAATGAGTCCACCCCCCAAGATTACTCTTATAAACATGAACCTCGTCTGAAAGGCAAAGGGGGAGGTGTTGCTGTAATTTATAATAATATTTTAAAAATTACTAAAGTCTAGTTTCAAATATAATTCTTTTGAAGTGTTGGTGCTTAATGTAACAATATATAGTGTAAATGATAAATCACTTTTGAGATTTGTGCTGGCTACAGTATACAGGGCACCATACAGACTTTATCAAATAATTTGCTGATGACTTAGTACTGGCTGCAGATAAAGTCCTAATTGCTGGTGATTTTAATATACATGTAGATAATGAAAACGATGCATTGGGATTGGCATTTAAAGGTGCTCTATTTATTTTTTAGTGGCCTCTAGCGGTGATGTTTCAGATTGCAACAAGAGGGCTCGTGCTCGTGTGCGTGCTCGATCTCAAGAGTGAGTATTTACTACCGGCCACACGGAGACTTTCAACGCAACGGCGAAAGCATCACACAACATGCTGGAAACTCATGTAAACTCCCACTGCAACGTTACAATAATAGGCTACTTTTATCAGCTTGACGTTGAACTAATGCTCCATGCTCGTACCATGATAACGTTACATTGACTGCATTTAGCCGACATGTGATGTTATCTAGCACAAGGCATTTCACTAACTATTCGTGTATCTTTCACAATCAGCAATGTCAACATAGGTGAATGTATAATATAACGAAAATGGTGAACTAGACTGAACAATGTCAGTGTAACAGTAAGACAGTAGGAAGCATACCTGTCAACACTCCCGTTTTTCCCGGGTTTCTCCCGTTTTTTTAGCCCTATCTCCCGGACCCCTCCCGGTTTGTTATTTCTCCCGGGAAACTCCCGTAATTTGCATGGCCCAAACTCCTTTACGAATAATCAGACCAATATGTTTGTCTAATGTTGACCAGTTGCCAGATCTTGTATTAAATGCATTACAATGAATCCACACACCATACACAATTTCAACCCGTTTGTCATCTCAACCTGGCAACCTATACCCCAGTTGCGCAGTCGCGGAAAGTTCAACCTGAAAGCGAGCACCATGCATAGACTGTATAAGGAGAGAGGCTCGGGAGCGCGCATGCACGTCACATCCGATGGATTTCGCGGTAAATCCGACCCGGAGACTTCACATATAAATATGAATATTGGCCTTCAGAGGTAATAGCAAAACCCGACAAGTGGATCATTGTAATGTGTGATTACAACCCCTTCACACACAGGCAATAAAAAAAGGATTCATTTTAGAAGAAAAGCTACATAGAGCACCTTTAAAGACATTCTTAACCCTCTGGGGACCAGAAACGCGCCCGCGCGTTTTGCTCGTTTTTTTTTTAGCAATGCAAAATAAACTCAAACTGCTCTGTTAATTTTGATCTTTCATGTTCGTGTTATACATCAATCGATCCTGTTCAGTTTCTATTTTTTTTTCTGTATACTCACAATAAAAATAAAGTGTTTTGCTTTTTGCCAAATAATGAAAAATGAACATGATGCTTCACTCTCTCTGTCAGCGAACTCCAATTTGAAACGCGTTCGGAAATGATCTGTAACTCCACGAAAATTCAGTCAAACAGGCAAACATACCCACGGGCATAAAGCTAGAGATCGCATCTTTTAAATGAAGTCATTTATATTAAAAACAAATATTCTCAGCTTCTGTAATCTGTATGAAAATAGAGCGATTCCAGTCGAGCTCATTACGAGCTCATTCACTTTAATTCGTTCACGCCTACTCCCGGAGCGCGCTATTCACAAGATGATGTGTTAAGCCATCTATGGAAAACAGGTAAACGCCCCCAAGCAAATGCATTAAAGGCTTCAAGTTTCATCATTCAGTTCACCTGCGCGTTAGGAAGATGGCACGATACACCGGTGTAGAAGCTCTTCAGCTCGTCCTGGATACTAGCGACGAAAAATCCACATTTTCATCAGAAGAAGAGCGCGACTCTGATGACGACCGTTTGATCGAGCCGTGGATAGAATTTCGTATGAGTAAGTATTTAGTCTTACTTCCATTAGTTGACAAGCAGTCTTACTTCCATTAGTTGACAAGCTATTCAATATAAACATGTAGCTTACATATTATACTGGGTGGACTATTTTCCACTTGCCATCCAGAGTATTGACATTTGATATATTCAACACGATCTAATGAAAGTGCATATCTATACCATGAATTTAATATCTCGTGTTAAAGAGAAAAATAGGCCTACTAGATGTTTAGATTATATTTTGACTAGTTTAAATGCTGCCTCATTATTATCATTGACGATGCATGCTCGCAAATTAATGCTCCCAGTTAATGACTTGCGCAAATGTGTTTTGTTTGCGGTGTGCCTCTCCGGCAATGGCCCATTGACACGCATATTTATTGCACTCGCCTAAAATTATTTACATCAGTTATTCATTATAGACTAATGATGCTATGGTTATATTTATGTAATAATATTCCTCAACTTAAAAAAAAAAAAAAAAAGGAATGTAGTTTCATCACTACCTCCGCCTGCAACTCGGAGTGCGCTTAGCAACACAGTCAGAAATCAGAAAGAAAGTACATATTTACCTACAATTTTACAGATGTTAGTTCAATTTTGTTTATACTTAGTGTTAATACAATATGAGCCTGTATGACTTCACAATTGCTTTGTTTATAGCCGACTGATTATTTATTTATTTTACTCACATTTGATTTGCTTAGAGCAAATTTAGAACATTTAGTTTCTCCATATAGAGGAATTACAATAAAACAGATTGAAAAACCTTTGAATCTCCTCTCATTCTTGGTTCAGGCTGCCTCACACCCCTGGTCTGAATCTCATTAATATTGATAGGCCATTACCACCCCCTCGCATAAACCTCTTCTGACCAAAAAAGTGTCATACAAAGTATGAATTCATGTTTTGCTTTATGTGAACAATAAGGCAGGATGGTTTTCACATCATTTTGAAGCCAGAACTCGAAGCGACAACATCCATTAGTCAAAAGTCTTGTGGACACATATTTAGTATGTGTTTTGTGGTCTTATTTCAGCAACTTTCATTTTTATTTTTTTCAATAACCACGCATAAACATTATTCTCTTAAAAATACAAACATGTACATACATGTTGCTCATATATTATGGTAGCCCAGTATGCGCTATATAGAGTGAATTTACACCTTTGCCATTAACATGTTTATAAATAACTGTGTTAGTGCTTGTCAAAACATCCCAAGGGCCCCAAAAACACCCTGGTCCCCTAAGGGTTAACTCTAATGGAGTTAGACAACACGTGTCAGGACCTACTCATTGTCGTAATCATACTCTAGATCTAATATTATCACATGGAATCAATGTTGATGCTGTTGAAATTCTGCAGCAGAGCGATGACATCTCAGATCATTATCTAGTCTTGTGTAAACTTCATTTAGCCAAAGCTGCAAAGCCGACTGCATGTTACAAATATGTTAGACCTATCACTTCTGCCACTAAAGATTGCTTTATTAATAATCTTCCTGATCAGTTTCATCATCTCAGCATCCCAGATAGCTTAGAAGAACTCGATATTGCGACAGAAACTTTTAACTCTCTCTTTTCCAGCACTTTAGACACAGTTGCTCCGTTGCGCTTAAAGAAGATCAAAGAAAATAGTCCAACGCCGTGGTACAACGAGCACACTCATATTTCTTCGCACCCCAACGAAACTTACAAATTCTCAATTAACAGAATGCATAGCTGATATAAGGAATTAGATGAATTGTAATTGCCTACTACTTAATTCTGAAAAAAAGAGATTCTAATTATTAGACCAACCCTCTGTCTGCTTGCCATGGTCCATAATGTATGAACAAAACAACAACAGCGTGAGCGTCCTGCTAGGCATAACGGGCATAACCCAGTTGTCAACGTCTGTCGCTATGGTTGGCAGTACGAGGTCAAACCTGGCGGAAACCAAGGGTAATGCGGATATGACGCCATTGACTGGCGGCGACTCTCCCCTGCTCACACGCCCCGTTTCCTTGGTTAAAATCGCAATTTTCTCACGATTTACAAATAGTTTGAAACATTTGGGATATTGTAAGTAATCAACTAAACAAAATATATAACATTGGCCTAGTGGTTTTTGGATATTTTACTGCAAAAATCCTACATATTGTACCTTTAAATACATTATATTCATTTGATTGACTCTGTCTGCTGCTCACATTACGAGGTCCCTTAAATGTTCTGTCAAGCTACGAGCTTTACAAAATTTGTCAATACTTAAATAGTATTTTTATAGAACAGGAAAGTTTATTTTAATGGCCAGAGAATAACTTCTCTTGAACGTCTATAATAACTTTCATGAGGTTTGATGAAGATCGGACGATCAGTTTTGCTGGACAAAGCAGATCATTCAATAATAAATTGACCCCATGCTAGATTATCCTGACAATCGATCTATCTTAGACAATTGACACATTAATATTTAATTATAATTTATTGTGATTGATTATTGATATATACAATTGATCTAATTTTGCCTGCCTGTATGGAGAACTGACTATAATTCGTTGTATTCAGTTGTCCATATAGACCGTTGGTAACTTTTTCCCTTTACGGATAATTTTAATCTATGTATGCGATTACTGGACATATTCATGACCAGTTATTAAAATTATATTCCCTTTATTTGAGCTAAGAATCGCTACACTCTACTGGCTGGTTGCCCTGCACGCTTAATAATCAAACTCCAGCTGGTCCAAAACGCAGCAGCTAGAGTTCTTACTAGAGCCAGGAAGTATGACCATATTAGCCCAGTTCTGTTAACACTGCATTGGCTCCCTATTAAACATCATATTCATCATATCGTTTTTAAACAGAAATGATGTTTAAAAGTGCTAACTTAACACTTAGGCCATCCTTAAAAATATTTTGGTTTGCAGTAACAGCAAAAAAAAAATATAAAAGGGTCGGTAAGTAGGTCTATATTTTTTTTTCCAAAATTCAATGAAAAAAAAAAAAGGACAATTTTGGTCATGGTGATTACCTCGGTATGAATTTAAACAAATTTGCATATCGTGACGCCACTGACTGTGTCTTCAACCCATGCCTTTGGGCGCACCATTGCGAATCTCATTCGGATACAGGTTATAGACAACAAACAATTTGAAATATTTGTCAAAAAACATGTTTATTGCATTAATTCCAGCTGCCTTCATTTGGGGGAAAAGAGTGGGTTTTCAGAGGGAACAAATAAATTAAAATGCCTAATCTCACCAGCGCCGCGCCGACCAATAAAACAGCGCATTTGGCACTTTTCGTTTAAATTGGACCCATAAACATCTGCAATTATTAACGGAAATCAGTGAGGTCAAATGGCGAGGCGCATTGTAGAAACTATATTAAGTAGTCCTGACATATTATGGAATGGTCGATTTTCTTTAGTGTAATTTAGTACATTTCGGTATGGGATGTGCTGTTTTATTGGTCAGCGCGGCGCTGGTGAGATTAGGTCGCGCAAGCAAACACTTCTCCCTGCGCTGTCGAGGCTGTCGCGCTCGCGCGTCTCGGTCCATTGAGCCGCACAGATTACATGTCCGCGCTGCGCGGACTCTGAAACACCGCGCCGTTTCGTCCAACTTTCGGTGTGTTTGGCTTCCCATACTTGTGTGTTTGTCAGAGCCTGCAGTTGCTGTGTGACGCGCATTCGCGGCGGCCATATCGTGACTAGCTGGACGCGCTCCGAGAAAAGGCCGTTAACATCTATTCCCTATTTGACCATTAAGAATTTCGAATAATGAGCGCCTAAATGTAGGCTCATACAGGCGTATTTCACAAGCAGCCGCGCCGCAGCCATCATCACCGAGCGCGAACCATTGACTGTGAATGAAACGAAGCGAACGTTATCGTTTAGTGTGACATGCGTAAACCAATGGTGTAATCATAATCATCATAGATGGCGCCACGGGTTATTATTTAAAAGAAAGAACGTAGCCTATGCAATTTATATTCACAATGCTTACTATAATGTAATTGATATTTTATTGCATTTGTATTAGTTGTTTGAAGAGTAAAAAAAAATCGGTCGGTCTTAATGCAAGTTTACAACCGGCAAGTCGGTCGGATTAAAAGGGGAAAAAAATAAAAAATTGGGTCGGCCCTAAATTGACAGGGTCGGTCGGGTTACGGCAAACAAGAATATTTTTAAGGATGGCCTTACTTTTTGTCCCTATAGCAATCTTAGTTTGACGTGTAATAGGCACTAGATTAGTTGGGTTTGCTGGAACGGCTTTTGAAGGACTTAGACTTTCTATCATGTAATAGAACATCAATAGAGAAAGATACAGGCACAATGGGTTCCCGCTTGTTTTGTAAACATTTGAGAAAGTTACTTTTATCATAGCGGGGACCCGACACATCACTGAGAGCTGGTACTATTTAGGATATATAGTATGCAAATTGGGACGCAGCATAAGACTTTGAATTCACATATATTTTCACAATTTTATGTACATAGGTGAATGTAAATCATTCAAAGAGATATATATGCGATGCCTCAGAGACAACCATTTTGACAACTCGTGCTGTCGGATAGAGTCAAAGGAGTATCTGGAGTGCAGGATGGACAGGTGAGTTTTTTCTGACATGATTTAACCTGAAGTTGAAAATTTCAGCTCAAATACATTAGAAACTAATTGTAAACATTTTATTTACTTTACAGACAGTTAATGGCAAAGGAACCCCTCGAAAAACTTGGCTTTAAGGACTTGGAGGATTCTACGGAAAATAATTCAACAAAATATAATTTGGGCTGATGTTCACATTTTGTTGAATAGTTTTATTTTGTCTCTCTCCATATCACCTGGAAATCTGATATATGCTTTGTGTATATTAACAAACATCTGTAAAAAAAAAAAAAACAGGGTGTGTATGTGATTAATCATCAATATGCTACTTGTCAGACACCAAAAGATTTGGTTTTGTAGAATGATCTGTTAAAAAGGTTAATCATTTGAAGTTTGTTCTTATTACTGGAGCTTTAAATATTTCTCTGGAATAAAGAGTAAGCATAAAATTTTTCTCTGGAATAAATAGTGTGCTTACTTTTCATCACTGCTATGGACAGCCTTGATCATATATTATACATCTTATGTAAATAATAGACTTAAAGGTGCAGTGTGTGACTTTTAGCAACATCTAGCGGTTCGGTTGTGAGTTTACACTAAGGGCTCAGCTCACTGCTCACCCCTCCCTTTCGAAGAAGCTACGGTGGCTAAAACGGGACAAACATCGTCGTCTGAGACAGCAGAGAATAGCCAGCGTAAACCAAGTTTCTGTACCACAGTCCATTATAAACCACATCATGGATAAAGTTTCAGATGAGGATCAAGGGTCTTAATACATAATATAATCAGCTGATTGTCTCACGAACGTAACAAGGACATTCTCCCCACATAGCAAACCCATAATACAGCGAGGGAGAAGAACCACATGAAACTATGCAACTATATATTTTTTCTAACAGGGTGGCAAAAGTTTAGCTGGCTAATATGAGCTGTTACTGTGGCTGAGCTGGTTAAAGTGTTAAAGGATTAGTTCACTTTAAAAAAAAACTTTTGCTGATAATTTACTCACCCCCATGTCATCCAAGATGTCCATGTCTTTCTTTCTTCAGTCGAAAAGAAATTAAGGTTTTTGATGAAAACATTCCAGGATTTTTCTCCATATAATGCACTTTGCTGGGCACCAAACGGTTCAAGGTCCAAAAGACGGTTTCAGTGCAAACTGCAAACTGTTCAAAGGGCTTTAACCTCTTAACCAGCGCCCCTATTTTTGAGAATTTTCTGAAAACGACATACCCAAATACAAATCTCTGTAGCTCTTGAACCCTATGGTCCACCTTCATAACTCTGATATTTTTTTAAACTAGACACTTGAAACTTTGTTACCCAAGAGTCATTATAACTCAAAGTAGCATAGGAACAGAGTAAAACAAGGTAAAATATACATGAAATATACTCACGATTTCTTTGAATAAACTTCATTTAGGGGAAAATGTATCAGAATTTTATGTTAAGGACCTGAAAACACCATAAATATAAAACTGAATGTCTGACCATGTTTTGATTCAAATTTGAGGATGATACTCCCAAAAATGTAGTTCCTGTAAGCTTTTATTCAAGAAAAGTCTAGGCGTCCTATCCAAAAGGCCACTTGGAGACTCCAAATGGACACCTGGTTACCAAATGACACAAGGAGTAAACACTACATAATACATACATGTTTATCCATTCAGAACTATTCTGCCCATCAAACTACACAAGAAAAAATGATTTCAGCACAACATTTTAACATTTTAACAAAATACTCTTTATTTTGAACATTTATAATAGCAAAAACAGTGGGGGAAAAAAAAACTCACTTCATTTATACATTCCAAAAGTGATCGTTTTACTAATGAATAAAATATATAAAAAGAAAAAAAAATTACATTTGTAATTGCAACAGTGTTTTTTACTCAAATAAATTACAATAAACAATTACAATGAATATCCAATTACTAAAACAAAAAGCAACCGCTTCCTCTCCCTCTCCCCTTACCTGTACCTGTACCTCTGCCTCTGCCTCTGCCTCTGCCTCTGGTAGCTGAAGCAGATTCAGATGGAGATGCAGAAGATGACGATGACTGTCGGCGTCTCCTTTGTCGCTCATGACTGGACTCCGGATTCCATTCCTCATCTGATTCAGTTGAAGGCCTATTTTACAGCACAGGAAAACACACTCACAAACACACAAAAGAGGATTTCAGTTTGAGTCACATTCATCTATTAGCAGCATCAATATTCCATCTTATTACAATATCAAATGTCACATACCTTATCATTATAATGCTCAATATTAAAAATGCTTAGTAATTTTTTTCTTTTTCTATATATATAATTATATATATATTTATTATATCTTCACCTGACATCTTGTACTCCTTTCCTTCCATTATATTTATATTCAATGCACCATTCATTCATATAAACGTATCACTGTAATCTCATATCTTGCTAGTCATCTCCACTGTTATTTTATAATCAACACATCTTCTCCTGACTTCTTATAATCCTTTCCTTCCATTATTGTTATATTTAATGCATCATAAATATAATATGTGTGATATAAATATTTTCTCTTTATGTAACGTTATAATATACATCTCTATCGTGTAGCCTCTGTCTTTGCTAGTAGCTAATGTCCATCGTCATTTTATAATCAAAAACATTACATGAACAGAAAAACGGCCAATAATAAACATAACAATTAATGAAAATGTGTTGAAACTTACCGATCTAAAACGGGATCGAGTCCATGAACAAACATCTCCTCTTCTGCCGAATCGACGACGCTCGACACCGTGCTCTCTCTGTCTGAGACGCATCTCTCTGCGTCTTTCTGTTGCTCTTCGTCGCTGCTTCTCATCACTTCCTCCAAAATACTCTCAACACCACAAAAAGCCTTCTGTAGACGACGATCCATGATGGAGATTGTCAAATATAACTTTGGAGAAAATCTATGAGTTGATACGAGCTCCGTGTTGCTAACCAATACCTAGCCTATGCGCTCTGTGCGTAAAATGGCGGAAGCGCACGAGCGAACGACAACATTGCGCACTTGTATTTGACAAATCTGCTTGAGAACTGTCAATCACTGCAATCGTGTTTTAATTGGTTAATACTCACATCCATCAAAACATTGCCGATTACACATTGGCTGGCTATATCCAGACTTTATCCAGTCAAAAACCGAGATGCGAGATTGACAGGTTTCTAAGCCTGTCAGGCGGTCCCTTGGCATTTTGATCGATTACAGAGCCTGTGATTCAATGAGAGAGAAGGGGGATGACTCATTTCATCCGGAAGAGTCTAAACTACAGGGGTGAGATGGCTTTTGAGTGTTGGAATATGGATTAGAATCGCTATTTCTTTGAAAATGAACATGATGCGAACTCTATCTCGAAAACGCTCATGTAAACAAAGGAGGATATTTCATTTTTTTTCCTTATTTTTCGTTGTTTTGGATTAAAAAGTGGGATGCATTTTGAAGAGTGGACCCTTACATTGAAATGTATGCTGTTGTTTCTTGGATTCTTCCGAACTGATCTGAACCATAAGAGATGAAAGATGAGTATAGCGGTTCATTTTGCTCATTTTCAAATGAGCAGTCCTTTTGCATTTAATTTAATCCTTTCCTCTCTGGTGTATTGATTGCAAAAACAAGTTTAGAACACGATTCTTGAGTGTTTTAGCTTTCAAATGATGCATAGTTTATGATAGTCAGATGAATATTTGTTATAAAACAAAGCTTAAAAAAGGTAATAAAAGTATAGCCACGCCCTCGACGGCCCGGTCGCGGGCCGGTGCGGGTTAAGAAGTTAAACGATTCCAGACGACGAATAATGGTCTGATCAAGCGAAACGATCGCTCATTTCAAAAATAAATAACAAAGTTTAAGTTTAATAATGTCAAATGCTCGCCTTGCTCTGTTCTGTGATGCACGTTCGTGACTCTCCTGTTCGAACTCGTTCATCAAAATGAACAAATCTTTTTTCGAGTCATTTGGTTCATTTAACGAACGAAATGAACGAATTGACTCGGAAAAAGATTCGTTCATTTTGATGAACGAGTTCGAACAGGAGAGTCACACAGAACAAAGCAAGGCGAGCATTTGATCTTATAAAACTTAAACTTTGTTATTTCTTTTTTAAATGAGCGATCGTTTCGCTTGATAAGACCCTTATTCATCGTCTGGTGTCGTTTAAAGCCATTTGAACAGTTTGCAGTTTGCACTGAAACTGTCTTTTGGACCTTGAACCGTTTGGTGCCCAGCAAAGTGCATTATATGGAGAAAAATCCTGGAATGTTTTCATCAAAAACCTTAATTTCTTTTCGACTGAAGAAAGAAAGACATGGACATCTTGGATGACATGGGGGTGAGTAAATTATCAGCAAAAGTTTTTTTAAAAGTGAACTAATCCTTTAAGCCTTGTTTAAACTCGACGCGTCCGCATGAGCCCAAAGGTGCGTGTGGCAAAAATGACGTGATTGTAACAGCGCGCGCGCCTCCGCATCCCCTAGACACCACTTACTACACACAATAGGCTTTTTTTCTCTGATTTTGGAAACTCGATCGACTTAAAATGCTTCCAAGATCGACGGGTTGGTGATTCCTGTAACTGTTTTACTGTCAATGACAAGAGTAGCCTACTAATCAGCTGTCTCACGAACTTAACCAGCACATTTATCCCCACATAGCAAAGCCATAACACAGCGAGGGAGAAGAATTAAGTTACATGAAACAATCCAACTACATATTTACACCACTGACAAGGGAAAAGTCACTACTCACGGTGTTTATGACTAGCTTCTTCTAGCTTCCTGCGGCTTCTCTTTCAAGGTAGTGACGAAACGCGCTCTGTAACGCTGTTTGTTCGCTGTCGGCTACGGTAGAAACATGACGTCACAATATGGCGACCTTCATAGAAGGGGATTCCCGCGCCTATGTAGATAGAAATGCCTCATTCTAAGGTAATAAAAACATTACGGTTTATTAAGTAAGTTCTTTATACACCACTGAACACATAGTTATGGATGTCATATTTCATTTCTGTTAATAGATACTCAAAAATGTTACACATTGCACCTTTAAAGCTCCAGTCCGTAACTTTTTGGGGTTAAAAAAGACCCAAAATACTTTTTTGAGCAAGTACATAACCAGCGTTCAAAACTCTCTGCTTGCCTTAGCGAGCTTCAAAACGGTAAGCTTGTAATAATGTTTTTAATTCCAGTGGTACTGGTGGATTTCCGCTGGAAAATTGAGCATGTCTTTGCGTCATTACTTTACATCTGTACACATAAAGAAGGTGTCTCGGCTAGTATAAGCTATATTGCGAGTGAGGTTGTTGGAGGTGGAGATTTATAGCCTTTTCTCACAGCACTTGATATAATTAAACTTATTAATTTGATGTTGGATCCAGAAAGGTTCAAACGACAATCACCAGTGACTAGAGATTCACCCGCTGTAAAATGCAAAAGAATTTGGACTGAGAGTTTGAAAAAAGAGACTGCAACCGGACCCATGCGAAAACGAGGATAAATATCTGAAGGGCTTTAAATGTAGTCACGCAATGCTGATGTTGTTAACATTAACAATTTGAGAACAAAGTATGATTTGCACGGTTTGGCGTGATATAAGCAATCGTTAGATTTAATCAGCGCAATTTACTGCAATGGTTTTTTTCCCTTAGTTGGTCAGAAGAACAAAAGTGGATGTTACTTGTTCAGATTACATTTTAGGGTGAAAATTCTTATGTTGGTCATACTTCTAAAAAAGTAGAATCTGTGATTCCGAATGACAGTGTCCACACCGCGCGGTGATTGACAGCTGCACAGTTGATAATTACGCGAATGACTTCAATTGCAGATTTCGAACAGAGATGGAGACAAAGAGGAAAAACTGCGGACTGCAGCTTTAATTGAAATCTTGTCAACTTTGCATTTAAAAGCATTCACTTTTTTGGTTTAAATAAATGTAGTCTGAACAACACAAGTGAAATGTAGCACAAATATTTACAACACAAAAATATGTAAATATATGAATGTTTGATATAAGTGTAGCGATTTTTGCTCCAATAAAGGGAATATAATTTTAATAACTGGTCATGAAAATGACCAGGAATCGCATACACATATTAAAATTACCCGTAAAGGGAATAAGATATAATATTACATAATCCGCGTACAATGGTATTTTGTGTACATAGCCTCCCATCTCTAGCCCAGAGATTGATTTGTGTGCCCGTATTGCAATGGCCAGGGGTTCCACCTCTAGTGCAAAAAGTAGTGGAGACAGAGGACATCCCTGTCTGGTTCCCCTTGACAAATTAAAGTGTGAAGATACGTAAGTAGTATTAACATAAACCATGTGTCAAAAAAGGTGTTTTATGACTTTGATTTATGGTTCTGAGGTTCCCCTGTCTCTGATTTATGATGGGTCGCTGACAGGCTCCGGTATGTCTAGGCTGCGCGACGCCATGTGACATCCTCCTGCGGTGACATCCTGGCCAGAGGTGTAAAAGAAAGGTGTCTGGCCCATGGCCTTCCGGGTTTTATTGCCCGTCTACCTGCGCGATATAGGTGTTATCTCGTTGTGTATTCTGTCTGCTGGGGAGGCCCGTTTTCACACTTCGCCAAAAAGCTGCGTGTATAAATGTGTGTTGAACGCGAGCACAGTCACTGAAGCGTACTAGTGTGTCGTGTCTCGTGTCGAGCATCACCGCTGTTTATTCTCAAACTATTTTCCAAGCCATATTGTGTTGTTGGAATCGTGAGTGCAAGAAGATGGAATCCTGTTCTAACAGTGAGTGTTTTTTATTATTTAGTAACATTGTTAAGAAACATTATTTTTGTTTACGAGCGTCGCTGTTCTATTGCTTACTTAAGGTTTTATCTGCCCGCTTCAGATGGTGACAGCTTGAGTCTCTTCGATCTTGTTGAGGAGATTAATTTTCTAAATCAAGCCGGCGGTACGTATAATTATGTTTAAATGTTGCATACGTTGTGTGTGTGTGTGTGTGTTTGTGTGCGTGTGTGTGACGGATGATGTTTTGTTTTGTTTTCGCCAGGAGGCGTGGCTAGACCTAGCACAGCTGCTGCTGCGCACAAAGCTGTTGCCTCTTCACGAGCGATCACGGAAGCACTTGTGCCAGGTATTGTTGAATGTTGTTACACCCGTGTTTAAACAGTGTTGTGGCTGTGTAAAAAAAAAAATATCTTATCTTCTCTGGGTTTTTTGTTTTTACCAGGGCCGAAACGCGTGACTATCAAGGCCTTAGTACACGGACCACCACGAAGCAGCGAGTCAGCTAACGTTGGAGTTATTCCCCTGGGTAAGTGCATTGTCATTTGGCTTTATCAAACAATGTTATGCTGCTATGGTTTGTTGATTTTGTTTTAAAACTTTAACACATGTATTTACAGATGGTTTATCAAACGTTGTGAGCAATGTCGGTGTGTCTGAATGTGTGAATAAACCGGATAAGAAAGCGAAAAATAAGTTGAAACGTAAAGCAGCAGTGGTGTCCCATGCGGACGCAAAAGCTTCTGCTGATGAGTCTTCGAGAGACGTACCACAGACATCTGCCCCAAAAAAGCCAAGACGATCAGCTGATAAAAGTAAGTAATAAACAAAAGCTGATGGATTGTTTTCTGTTCACACTAAATCAGAAAGATAAATATTGTTTATTTGAATGTGATAGTGAGAGGGTCGAATGTATTTGTGGATGTATAATGTGCCAATACGCTAGTTTAGAACTGTTGTTATCATACATTACACCATTGGAGAACTGTGTGTAAAAAAAAGTGTAGACATGATGATTTTAGGCTGGTGTGCCATTCCATATTAGCATGGTCTTGTTTGATTGTTTGTTTATATATATATATATATATATATATATATATATAAAGAGAGAGAGAGAGAGAGAGAGAGAGAATTTGACAATACGTATTGTTTTTTAATGTTACATTAGTACCAGACTGATTTTTATTTTATTTTTAGTCTTAGAAAATATAGTTAATATTAATATTACTGTTATCATTATAATATTAACACATTTGTACCAACTTTTTTTTTTTTTTTTGCACCCTTTTCTACTTCTTAACAGAGGTGGTCGTAGTTCCCGATATAAATGATGTTCAGAGCTGGAGTGAGGGTCTGATACAATCGTGGGACGGCTGTGTATTTACAAACGACCCTAAAGAAACACCGCAGTCTGTTCCAACCAGCGAACGGGTCGTGGTCATGGAGGAATCCGACCCTGAACAGCTGCCTTCAAATCAGGAGGCTTACAAACAGGAATCACAACCCTTTATAGACAATCAGCACATAGCCAGACTGATACAGGACTCTGTCAAGACCGCATTGAATGCCTTCGAGGTACGTTTTGACAAACGCCTTAATGCCATTGAGAGACGTTTAGATGCTTATGAGTCAACACAACAACAACAGGGAATTTGGCTTAAACAATGCATAGCAGCGCAACGGTTGCATAGTGGTACTGTTCAAAAAGTAGCCAGAGAACAATGCCTGACTACAGAATTGCTAAAGCAACTGGTGCTCATGCTTAAAAAGAAACTTGGTTGAGTTGACAACATTTTATATATATATATATTTTGCATACTATGTTTTTTTTTTGTTTTGTTTTTTTTTTTCTTCAACATTTGTCAGTTTTTCATTCTATCTTTTTTTTTACTGTATGGACACAGGGTTTATTATCCATAGTTTTTAACGTGTTGCTACATGTGATTTAAATAAATAAAATAAAAAAGATCTGATTTAAAAATGCCTAAACGTTGTCGGGAGCCAGATGGTTTTGATCAGGGTCCGGTAGCTAGGTTTAGACGAAACGACGGTAGCGTGGTGCCCCTCGAACAGTGCAGTAACACAGAAACATTGCTCTATTTAATACAGACTGTGGAGGATATGAATAGGTCTGAGTCTTCAACTGATACGTTGGTAGAATTATTAAACATCGTGAGATCAATGTCCGATGAGGATCCTGACCCAAATAATGATTTTGAACATGTTGTAAATACCCAACAAGCAGGAGAGGTGTTAGAACCTCGTCCAGAACCAAATACTGCATTTGATCATCTTGTGTCTTTTCACCAGTCAGGCGAGGGCCCAGGTACACAGACACATCGCACACTCAACCCTGAAGCGCCCAATATGGGTCTCACAGATAGAGATATAGAATCACTTGTAACAGTAGGTGGTGATGTTAGTGGGTACACGGTACTGCCACGAGCACGGTTCAATGGTCTGGAAGTCCACAGGCTTATAAATTTGCGAGAGATATCTTCGACAGATTTAGCAGCCTACACAGTGTTTTTACATGACACACTTTCTGAAATTGTGGAGTTTTCCAAACTGTTAGGCGGAGACGGGTGTTTAATCAGCATCACGTTGAGGGGATCGAGTTTGACATCAGATGTTAGTACACTTTTGACGGGTAGCAATGGTTATAGTGTAGATCTATTTATAAACGACCTTGAAAAAATAATGCAGAGCAACTCTGACGTGCAGTTTGATGAGAGATTGAATTTAAGACTGTCGATAGCGAGAAGTAAACACGGCGGTGTTTATCGAAAGATCCGTGATCTTGCCCACAATGAAGTGATTACCAAAAACAGACTTAATCTGTTCTGTCCCACGAACATTTGAAACAATCTTTGTTTTGCAATCTGTCTGGCACATTTCCTAAATCCACAGAAACCACACGTAGAGCTTGAGTCTGTAGCATCTTCAATACAGAAGTCAGCTGGCTATGGTGATCAATACAAGATAGCGTTTAATGACATCAGACGGTTTGAACAGATGCTGAGCGTTAAAATAGTTGTCTTCTATCGGTCTGATACGGGTGTTTTGGAGAAGTATACAAACACAGACGATCCGCATCCTAAAACAGTATTTTTGTACCTGCATGACAATCATTATTTTATGATTAAAAATCTACGTGCATTTATTGGCACCCCATACGTGTGTGAGTTCTGCCACCGAGGATTCACCTGTAGGAGAGATCACAGATGTCGGTACATCTGCGATGTCTGTAATGACCCGGAATGTCATAAACACCCCAAAAAGCCAAAACATTGCGGCGACTGCCTGCGCTACTGTAAGTCTGACTATTGTTTCGAGATGCATAAAAAAACACCTCGGGGTATGCAATACGCGCAGTGCGACGTGACTAAATATTGCGGTAAATGTAATAGACGTTACCATGTCAGCGGTACTAAACCCAAACCTTATAAATGCCCTGCAGATCGTTGTGTGCACTGTGGTGAGAGTTTGGTCACCGATGGTATGCATCAGTGTTTTATCCAACCAGTTAAGCCGGAGATGCCGAACGATCGTTACATTTTCTACGATTTTGAGACCCGTTATGAAAATGGTAAACACGTTGCCAATTTTGTATGCGCTATCACGTTTAATGGCGAGGAATTCGTGGCTGAAGGGACCGATTGTGTGGATCGTCTCTTTAAAAAATTCAGACAACCACGTTACCTTAATTACACATGGCTTGGGCACAATGCAGCAGGATTTGACAATTTCATAATTTTGGAATTCTTTACTAAGATGGGGATTGCTCCTAAAATCACAATGCAAGGTTGCAGGCTAATCTTAATGTATGACACAGCTTTCAAGCAACATTTTATTGATTCATATTCCTTCATACCCATGCGTCTGGCCAAGACACCCGTTGCATTTAATCTGACTAATGCAGAGAAGGGGTATTTTCCGCACCACTTTAACCGCGTTGAAAATGACAACTACATAGGCCCGTACCCTGACAAGAAATTTTACGGGTATGCAACAATGTCGAACCAAGACAGGGCTGCGTTTGATGATTGGTACAATACCATATCTGACAAAGTGTTCGATTTTAAAAAAGAACTCGCGCTTTATGGTAAAAACGATGTCGTTTTGCTGAGGGAGGCATGCATGAAGTACCGCGACGAATTCATTTTGTGTACAGGCCTTGATCCATTTAATTACACCACTTTGGCAGCAACATGTATGGCCACATATAAAACACACTACATCCCAAAAGACACAATAGCTCTGACACGTTACAATGTGTACACCAACCAGAACAAAACATATTCGAACATTTCAATTGAATGGCTCGAATTCATCCGAAAATCACGGGGGATAGAAATTCAACATGCTTTAAACACCGGTGAGGCGTCATTTGGGAAATACTATGTGGATGGTTTCTACGATGATGGCTATGTGAAAAAAGCATTCGAATTTCTCGGGTGTTTCTTTCATGGTTGTGAACGATGTTATAACCCCAACGACCTAAACCCTTTATCAAAAGTGCCTTATGGCGTTTTGAGAAGACAATGCGACGACAAGATTGAAATTTTGGAGCGTGCGTACGGTCTTCAGGTCGAGGTGATTTGGGAATGTGCATGGATGAGCGCTAAACAGAGTGATGTTGCAGTTATGGATTTCATGTCCACTTACAAACACACTGAAAGATTGAAACCCCGTGAAGCTCTATTCGGCGGCCTAACGAACGCATTAAAACTGTATCACAAAGTTGCGGAGGGCGAGCGGATTAGGTATGTTGACTTTACATCACTATATCCCTACTGTCAGGCTCGAAAATGTTACCCAATTGGGCATCCGGAAATAATACACAAGGATTTTCAAAAACTTGAAGATTATTACGGACTCGTCAAGGCAACAGTCCTTCCGCCACGGAAGTTGCTTCACCCCGTACTGCCTTATAGGACCGGGGGTAAGTTAATGTTCCCCCTTTGCCGCACGTGTGCTGAACAGCAGAACCAGACACACCCGTGTGTGCATACTAATGAGGAAAGATCAATTCATGGGTGCTGGGTTAGCATTGAACTGTTAAAAGCCGTTGAGAAGGGTTATGTAGTGACAAAAATCGATGAGGTCTGGCATTTTCCCCAACGCTCTGAAACATTGTTTTGTGATTATGTTAAAACATTTTTACAGTTCAAACAGGAAAGTTCAGGTTTTCCAAAAGACGTTGTGACCGACGCCGACAAAGAATCGTATGTTAGAGATTACTTTGAGAAAGAAGGGATTAAGCTGAATCTGGACAAGATTGAGTTTAATGCTGCACGTAGATCCATCATGAAGCTACTGCTTAACTCTTTGTGGGGGAGGTTCAGTATGCGCGAGGAGTTACCGACAACCGAAATACTAACAGACCCCGAACAGTTTGCCCGATACATTTTTGGCACTGAGTATGACCTCAAGCATTTCTCATTTGTGTCAGACACTGTTGCAATCGTTCAGTGGGCTTACGCAAATGGGAAAGGGACCCAGACTCGTGACATTAACGTCTTTCTCGGGGCTTTTACAACGGCCCACGCGCGGTTAGAACTTTATGATCTTATGGACAGGTTGGGTGATAGACTGCTTTATTGCGACACAGATAGTGTTGTGTTCACGTCTAAAGAGGGTGAATATGAGCCCCCCACTGGGGCCATATCTTGGTGACCTTACTGATGAAGTTGGGGATGGAGACCATATTGTGGAATTTTCGGCAAGTGGTCCGAAAAGTTACGGGTACAGAACTGCTAAGGGTAAGGTCTGTATGAAGGCCAAAGGCATCACACTGAATGCTGTAAACTCCGAGACCATTAGGTTAGACACATTAATTGGGCTTGTCGATCAATATGTGAGGGGGCGGGGTGACAGTAATCACATTCTCGCGTACACCGACAGTATAGTGAGGAACAAAAAGCAGTTCACATTGCACAACAAGTCAGTTGTGAAAAAATTTAAAGTCGTATACAACAAGCGTGTACTGCTACCCGACCTAACTACGCTACCATATGGCTACTGACAACGTTTTTGGGCACCGGGGTGTGGTAGACCCGGATGGTTTTGATTTTAGATTACAACATCCTTTTTCATGTGTGTTAAGCGGTCCTTCTAGCTCAGGAAAAACATTTTTTGTAAAAAAGTTGTTGGAAAATGCTAAAAGTGTAATTTCTAAAAAAATTGAAAACATTGTGTACATTTATGACTGCTGGCAACCTATGTATGATGAATTGTTGAAACTGTATGATATTAAATTTATTGAAGGTATACCGCAGAATCTGAATGATGATCGCTTGTTTCCCACCAACAAGACCAATTTTGTGATATTGGATGATGTTATGAAAGATGCTAGCAGCAATTCAGAAGTTGAACGTTTGTTTACCAACTATGTGCACCATAGAAGCTTGAGTGCAATATATATCGTACAAAACTTATTTTTTCAAGGTAAATCCAGTAGGACTATCAGTTTGAACACTAATTATTTGGTATTGTTTAAAAACCCTAGAGACAATACCCAAATTAATGTCTTAGCGCGGCAGATGTACCCCAGGAACACAAAATACTTTATGGAGTGTTATGAAAATGCTACCAGCACCCCTTTCGGGTATCTATTGATTGACTTTAAAACGAAAACACCAGAACAGTACCGTCTCAGAACAGATATTCTGTCACAACATCCAGTCGTGTACATTCAGAAAAGAAAACATTGACAGAGAGATTTGAAAATGTCTGCAAGACTTTTAAGAAACCTACCTCTTTTAAAATTGTTATTAAAAGCCACGCCTAAACAAAGACGCGTTATTTTAGAGGCGGCTGCAGACGAACTCATTGTGACATTGTGTGAAGTAGCTCTTAACGTAGTCCACGGTAATATTCCGCTAACACCACAGCAATATCAGAAACTGAAGAGAAGAAGAAGTGAGATCAAAATTGTTGCAGATAAAAAGGTTGGAGTTAGACGTAAAAGACGGTTAATCAACCAACAAGGAGGATTTCTACTACCTTTGCTAAGTGCGGCAATCCCGTTTATAACCAGTTTGGTTACATCTAAATAAGTTTGGTGATGGAGTATGCCGAGAAGATGTTTTTAGTACCGCAACACCAGTTGGATAAGCTGAAATCCTCTAACACCCATGAGTCTATACAACAGGTTGTGGAGAATGATCTGGACATGACTATAAGAAATATTTTGCACAGGTCTGATCTGGATCACCATGAAAAAGCTAAGATGTACACAGGTGTTTTGCAGCGGTTTTTAACACTCACTAGACAAGGGGATAGAGATTCCGGTACATTAACATTAAGGCTACCACAGCCTAGTAATGTTGAAAAAGAAGACCCACCCGCACCAGGCCATGTGCGTGCCCATGACGATTTAGGTGATTTTGCAGATGAGATTTTAAAAAATATTCCACAGAGGAGTGTGAAAAATGTTCGTTACATTTTAGATAAAATGTCTAAAACTAAAGATGTTACTTCATGGACTGAGTCGGGAGAGTTTGTGTTTAAAGGCAGAACAATCCCTGGTTCACACATGCTTGACTTAGTTAAAAGCGTCACGGCTCCACAAAAGATTGTTGACGAGCGGAGACCTGGCGGGTGGCGTGAATTTCTGGAGGCTTTTGCTAGTTTAAATTTGCCATACTCTGTGGTACCAAACCACAATGTCAGACATGCAATTAACTCTTTCAAAACCAAATCGACCACGTCTATAACAGGATCATCTAAGAGGAGTAAGAAACAGAAAGACCCGAGTCGGTGGTTAAGTTTTTAAACTAACAGTTTGTATGTATTGTGTTCTCAATTTCTCTCTTTTTTTTTTTGAGAACTTATGATGTGATGTATGTGTAATAAAAGTGGGGATAAAGAAACAAAATTCCGTTCTTTAGTTGTTTTTATTAAAATATTAAGCATGAGACATGAACATTTCACCCATTTGTACACACTGAACACATTTGAAAACATTTTCACTACATGGTGCTTGTTTTAGTTTTCTCACAAATGCTGACACCTTTTTGTCATTTTTAATAAAATCGTTGGTATACAATTTCATCACATAATCATAATCAAATCCCTTTGCCATGTGGTAGAGAAAGAACACACAATGTTGTCCACATGTATCTGATGAAAAATCTTGGACTTGCACAGTTGAATGTAGTACTTGACTAGAGTGGAGCTTTAAAAAGTTTTTGATAATCGGCGGAAAACCATGATAATCTGGTTTATTACCGAAGCTGTCGAAAAAACATCCTACACCATCCTCATTTATGTAGATAGCCAACCCAGTGTTCCCCTGGGAGTCCTGAAGGATGTGTATTGATCAAAACCATTGCTGGTAGTTTTCTTAAAGGGGTTTTTGGTAGGTAGTCACATGGTAGAACTCCGAGAAAATAAGTATCGCATGAAACCTTATCCATGACGGCCGTAAGCTGTATAGTGTTCATTTGAATGTATTAGTAGTAATCAACCAGGACCTGTCGGCGATTTGACACTTCAATCAAACTATCAAACAATGCATAAACAATTAAGTTAATCGTACGTGGTAGCGGCTGTCTAAAACGGGCTTCTAGTCTAATATTGCCACTTTTGATAAGCGATACGTGCTGGCTACACTCCTGATCCGGTGTGAAATTGAATGCATAGAGTGTATAGCCGTGCAGAAAATCCGCTCTATCGATACATAGAGGTTGGTTTTTAAGATGCCTTCCAGAAGCCAGCGCTAGCTGGTAAAACTCCCGCACTGCAGAACCATTTTCATATTCAGGTTGCAGGGGCTTCGCTGGGTACTGTTGCCCATCCAGATAAATGGCCAGAAATTCTAAATCATAGTTTTTAAACGCAAATGGGTTTTTATTATAGGCACCCACAAATGCATCATTATCAACCATAGCTAGAACCAGAGATTTTGGCAGAGTTCCTAAGAACAAGTTTTCTTGATTGCAGACACGTGAGCCTGCAGGTATTGAGAAGTTTTTCAGACACACTCTGTCGATGGGGTATTTGGCTGTGGTTGAGAGTAGAGCTTGTGCATGCCCCAGTCTCACAGCTGGCGACACAGACACTTTTTTCACAAATAGCGACGCAGACAGGATGTTTAGTTTATAGGCTGTAGCGTTGCTCCTCATCAGGCAGAATTCATCCTTACCTCTAGTCATTCTAATTTTAAGATCTAATCCATTAAGTAATAGTTTTTCCTGAAAGAAGATGTCACTGTGAACAGGTGCAAGTAGTTCGACCACATTACTAGCGTTGGTGAAGGCTGCTCTCTTTGTCAGCCCGCGATTTCCCCCAGCCGGGTCAGCCACATCCATATGGCCCGCAGTGTCCAGGTAAAAGAGCCCTGCTGAGAAAAGCGTTTCAAGGGCGTCTTTACCATAATTGGTAAGACATTCTATCACACAGCGGTATGGGTATGTGCTAGAACTCTGTGATATAAGCCGATCTCCAAGCGACACATCCACTTGTGAAAAAATCGTAGATCCAGGATAGTTCACAAGACCTACGGGATCTCCGTCTGCAATATCCGTCCCATCAGGATTAGTGATTTTGAGGCGCAAAAAAAGTAGTGTGCTGTTTAGATCTATGTAATCCTCCCCATTCCCCGCAATAAAAAATTCCAGCGGAGATGTGTCGGATATCGCTGATAGTGGTGGAACTTCTATATAAGTGTTTTTTTCAATTGCTGTTTGAGTTAGTGGTACAGTAAACAGATCCAGTTCAGTCTTTAAACACTCTTCTGACATGTTGTGTAGTAACGCCATGATTTAAAATATTGTTTTAACAGAGCTCCTTGATCTTTTTGAAGCAGTACGCTTAGCTGTCTCCTTGCGCTTGCGTTTTACAACTAATGTTTTCTTGGGAGGTTGTTTTGTTTTCTTCTGCTTCTGGCCACTCCTCCGCACCCCTGGCGGCCTAGATGCTCTTTTGCGAGCCATTACCATTAGTCCGGATCCGTCTTGAGCATCATAGTTGTTGTTAAAAGATCTTGATAACGTATTACTAACAACGTCACTTAGTATGTTTTTTGCAGCTGATTTAAGATGCGGCTTGGCTATGCTAAATCCTCGTTTTAGTAGGGGTATAGCCATTCTAAAGAGCCCCCGAAAAATCCCCCCCAAACCGGCCCCATACATGACTCCACCTCCTGCATACCCGGGGAGCCCGCTGCCTGCCTGATTCTGGTAATAGGCAACGTAACGCATAGGGTCAACATTGTGATTGTTGAAATATGCCATTTTATACAAAGTGTTTTACAGGCCTGAAGTGAAGTTTGATGCACACTTTCCCGTAAGAAAATGGGACGTGCTGGTTCTGATCGTCCTTCACTTCTATAACAATATCTGTGATGACTGATTTGTTGATAGACGCGTAGTGGGGTTTGTCGTATCGAACACTGACTGTGCTATTGTTGTCCCCTGTTATTTGTACACACTCCAGAAGCGGTACAAAAGCATCACCCACTGATTGGTAACGGATAATGTCCGTGTAGATATAAAGAGTATAGAAACCACCGTGTATGTCCGACTGATGCATTGCATATGTTACAATATCCTTTTCATAATTAGTTTTTTCAGGGTTTGTTTTTTGCAGAATAGAATCTCCTATAGGGACGCCTGGTTTCAATCCTAAAATAATGGCTAGTTTTCCATGGAAGGTCATTGAAATGTTAGGTTTTGCTTTCAGAAATACTTTGTTTTTTACGCGGTCATAACCGAATTCCCCCTGAGGCGCTACTAAATCATTTATTACACTAACTAGAGATGGGACATTGTCGTAATACCCTGTTTTTATTGGTATGCGTAGTTTCGATAAGCTGGTCTTCTTCACATCTACACCATGGCGTAAGCTGTTAGTGTACTTTTCACCATCGGTCGTGGTGGGTCCAATGTTTATCTCGAAAACGGCGTCGTTGCTGTTAAAGGTGTACCAGCTTCTAGGATATTCAATTTGAACAAGCCCCACCTCCCATTCTCCTTTTATATTTATAGTGGTAGCCAGTCTTGTTCTATAATTAGAGATTTTATTATTAGGGTATACAGACTGCGAAGCGTTGCAGGGTAGTGTGACATAAAATCCACCCTCAGCCATGTCTGGTTTTTATACAACTGTATGCATCCTGTGTGTGTGGTTTGTATTTATGGCTTCTGTACATCAACTAATTCTTTCTGGTCGATCCATGACGCAAACTTCGCTGGCCATCCGAGCCACTGCACCAGCACTAATGTTTTGCGACCCTTCGTCTTCTTATCTAAAATTTTTTCAACTTTAAATGTCTTGTTTTTACTGACAAATATTTTTTGCAATTCTTCCGCATAAAAAACGCCGTCGATAACATCCCCGTCGTAATCACTCAATCTGTAAACAGGGGGTTCTCGTGGGATACACGCTGATATAGTAAAATACTCTTGTGTGTAGTTTTCCTCATACCCCTTTGCAAACGGTCCTCTGACTTTAGAAATTCGAACCACGTCACCAATCTTGTATTTAAATACGGGGTTAACACTATGAGGTCTGGTATCACCATATAGGTTATGCAGCACCACAGACTCGTTTTCTTTCCCCACATCAATCGGCCTCATCTTGATGCTTCTGTGATGGCTCGCATTATATCCTTGTGTAATGTCTTGAAGTATGTCGATGTAACGTTTTGAGTTTGTAGCAGTTAAATATCTCCACATTCTACCTTTTAAGGTTCTATTAAACCGCTCGACAACACATGCCTTTAATTCTGTGGCTGTTGCGAAATGGGCTATATTGTACTTTTTTGTTACATTTTGAAAATGTTTGTTAAAAAACTCCTTTCCTTTATCTGTCTGTAATTTCTGTGGTACGCGTCCCTCTTTCAGTATGGATTCAAAAGCTTTAGAGACCTCTACACCACTCTTGTTTTTTAAAGCCCTTGTCCATGCATATTTACTAAAGAGATCGATGCATGTCAGCAAAAAATGGTTGTTGTCATTTACCGGGGCATATGCAGACATATCAACTAGATCGGCCTGGAACTCCATGTCGATACCGTAGACAAAAACCCGATTCCTTTTGTATTTTAGAGGGGCCGTTCTGTGTAGTGTATATGCATCCTCGCCAGCGAGCCAGTCTGAAACCTCTTTATCGGTTAAACGAACACCCATTTCTTTTAAAACAGCTTCTTTTAAGCGTTTTTTCCCCCCTAAAGAACCAGGGTTAGAAGGTGTGTAATAAGTCTTTTTCATTTCTTCTGACATGTTTCCACTTCAGGCTCCACAAAAAGAATAACACAGATGGTTTAAGTAATTTGGGTTTTTATTTCTTAAACAGTAAAAGGAAACAAAGGTATCATACAGCATCAATGTAGTGTAAAAAATTTATACACATCACAATGTTTTTTTCAAGAATGTAATCAACCAGGGTTTCAATAATTTCACAAATATCAGCCTGATTGTTTCTTGTCAATATGTCTACACATAGATCAGTCACATATGTACACAAGCACAATATATCAGCTATTCTAATACAGCTGCCGCATTCAGTCATCAGGTCTAAAATCTTTCTGATAGTCACACAAATTGGTTCACCAGCATTAACGCATAAACGCATCAAATCTGTCCATTCATTTGACACAGTTCTTACAACAGACATTTGTTTCATGAGGTTTGTAAAACGATTGGTATCTACAGCACATCTGTTTACAGTAACAGATACATTGGCACATTCATTAATAATCTTATACAACAAGCCGGTCATCTCACATCTAATACGTTGTTTAAGTAGACAGTTTGCCAGACCTGTTGCAAAACACGTATTCCCCATGTCGGTGTTACAGTCACTCAACTTGGACAAAACCTTTCCAGCTGTCCACAGCGTCATAGACAATTTGTTCGCTACTGACGTCCACAACTTTCTCTCTGACTTCACGAAGCTTTTCCACAATGAAAACTTCGTCACGCAGTTCGTGTAAAATAGCCTCCACTGAACCTTGAATCCTCTGGGGGTGAACCCTTAAACCACAACGGCTCAATGCTTGAGCAACGATGTGCTTAAGGTCCGGTTTCACCAGATTACGTGTCAGTTCCTCAAAGTAGGCATCAAAGAAATAGGGACCCGGTTCAAACAGGCAGGAATGTCTAATCTGACTGTGGTGATCCACTTCACAACCCAAACAGATTTCTTTCAGCTTTTTGTTGATGACGTGTTCCAACAGTCGCTTTTATGATTTTGAATCCGTCCGAGCGGATACAACTGTCTGTGTTGTCAATTCCAGCAAGGGCCGCAGCTCCAGCTATTGCACCAGTGTTGCCGTATGGTGTTGTAAGGAAGGTCATGTTGTGATATCCGAGATCCATGCAAAATTTATCCAACCAACTGTTGTCGCAAGTTTGTGGGTGGGGCTCCAGCGGCGTAGCATTGTCATCAGGCATCGCTGGGGGAGCCTCAGGGTTGTTGGTGTAGCAGTAGACTGTTGTAGATTCTTGAGACATGGTGAATGAATGTAGCAATTGTACCGATCTGCAGGCGTTTTTAATGGCTGTAATACGTGGGTGGGGTTAAGAGGCGGTCTTCAGCGTTGGTAACGCCCTGCTCAGGGTGAAACAATTTAATCTTTACAGAACTGTAACGGTCATACATGTCGCACCATCTAAACATCTTGTCGATGCATGTAAATACGTTGTCAAGCGTACGAACATCTTTCCACTGAAACAAAAATTTCATGTCGTAGCACAAGTGATGCTCAGATTCACGAACAGGCCACGCACGTTCGCAGAGCTTTGTCTTGTCGTTGCAGCAGAAAATATAAACACAATCATCTGGTAACTTTTTACTATGGTCCCCGACCACACGAAATCTTGTGTCAGGAATTGAGCCATCCCACTCGGCTACGTACAACGGATCATCACCACAGTCGTTCAAATCTCTCCAAACGTAGTTGAAAAACAGAAACCAGTCCTTCTTGTGGAAAATCACACATGGGGTCTGTGATGTAAAATCGTTTTCAACATCTCCTGTGTAGAGTTTCACAGTACGCATCACCTTGTCAAACACATACCTCACCACACGACCACCAGACATTGAGAAATCATGTTTCACAAGAGCACTGTCTTCATGAAGAAATCTTGTCAAGCTAACATTTAGCTTTTTCCTTGGAGCAAAAGTTAGATCTTCTCTCATTTCAACAGGTCCTCTTGTCGGCGAAATACACATAACCTTTCTAGGGGTTTTAGGAGTTCTCGGAGTAGCCATTGTATCAGGAAAGTCGTAGAATGTCTTCTGTGTTCAACAGTGTAACCCCTAACCTTATTTAAAACTGCAACAAAAGACGTAGGTAGTGACGTAGTTGTGAAAAAGGCATACATCATACCATAAAAACTACAATGGCAAGTTGCGAGGTGTGAGTTCGTTAACCCAGTCGTAAAAACCAGTCAAAAATTTAACATCTGTTTGATCTGTTTGTTTGTTTTTTAAAAGTCCCCGGACATCGGCACGGTGGATGTCACATGGCGTCGCGCAGCCTAGACATACCGGAGCCTGTCAGCGACCCATCATAAATCAGAGACAGGGGAACCTCAGAACCATAAATCAAAGTCATAAAACACCTTTTTTGACACATGGTTTATGTTAATACTACTTACGTAAATCGGAGTTAGTACGGACGGTTGCAGAAGGACATCGACATACGAGATTATTTTTTTGCAAAATAGCTATTTAAAAAGGCCGTTCTACTCAGTCGAAAGCTTTCTCTGCGTCCAAAGAAAGAGCAATCACCGGAGAGTCTATTTGTTTCGCCGAATAAATAATATTCATAAACCTCCGTATGTTATCAAAGGAGTATTTATTTTTAAAAAATCCAGTTTGATCCATGTGAATTAAACTAGGCAAAACCTGCTTTAAACGTAGCGCAATAATTTTAGTGAGAAATTTTATAATCAGAATTAAGCAGTGAGATTGGTCGGTATGAGGTATAGATTCGGGTCTTTGCCAGGTTTCAGCAAAACTAATTAAAGCCTGATTTAAAGTCTCTGTAATTCTTTTTGATGAATTCCCTCCGTATACATTGAAAGCATTGGATCGGCTAATTTCGGAAAAAAAGTTTTATAAAAATCCATCGAGAAACCGTACAAACCAGGTGTTTTACCTCCAGCCAATGCAACAACTGCAAAATCTCTTCATTCTTGAAAAACTTGAGTCTGTTGGATTATTTGTATAATTTGTATAGTTTGCATAGTTATCATAGTTATTACAATCCCGTGTACTGTATTTTGCGTGAATGAGGTTTTGTGTTGGACAGATATTGCTGTGTTTTGCGGTAGGTAGAATGCCATACGGAACCGTTGCAACTGAACCTGCATTAACGACGACAGTGGGGCTTCGACAGCCTTAGTCAAACGGGTTGGCGCGTATGGTCGGTTGTTGTGTGTTGCAGTAGGTAGTATGCCATATGGAACCGTTGCCACTGAACCTGCTTTAACGACGACAGTGAGGCTTCGACAGCCTTAGTCAAACAGGTTGGCGCATATGGTCGGGTTGTTAGGTAGTATGCCATACGGAACCGTTGCCACTGAACCTGCTTTAACGACGACAGTGGGGCTTCAACAGCCTTAGTCAAACGGGTTGACGCGTATGGTTGGGTTGCGGTGAGATTGTGGCGTTAGAGATTGTGGTTAGGTCACATCAAGGGTTTATGCCACTGAACTATGAGGAAGGAGCAACCTCAGCAGCAGGAGGGATCTCAAGCACAATAGAAAGAAAGAAACGCTGATGTACAGGTAAGTAAGCTGGGCTGAGTTAAATGGGGGACGGAGGGGGTGACTCTGGGACGCCAGAATCACTGTCGAGCCCTCTTGAGGTGTCGTGGGCTAGTCGACGAAACACTGAGGATGGAAGGTGCCCACTTGAAGACCCCAGAGATGTACCTACCCCTACTCAGCTCAATCCAGAAGGTTGTCATGCTGATCCGCTGGGGAGACCGCACTGTGGTTGATCCCCGGAGCCAGAATCGCAGCCATTGTGTGTGCTGACGTGCCAGGAAATATACTTCAGCCATTAACACCAGGGTGAAGGATATTCACATCACCATATGGAAGGAAGCGTAAATGAATGGAGACGCATAGGTTACTGTAAAGCTATGTCTTAGTTGGTGCTTATTAGGGGTGGGAATCTCTAGGCACCTCACGATTCGATTACGATTCAGAAGGCTGCGATTCGATGCTAAAGCGATTATCGATTATCTGAATCTTTTGTGTGTGTGTGTGACTATAAATACTTTGAAGACCCATAAAGAATTAACGTACAATATATTTTATTAACATTGCAAAGAACCAACAGGAAAATAAATGTGTACCTGAACTAGCAGCATTCTTGTAGTAAATTAATAATATAACAACGACCGGTAAGTTACAGCCGAGTGTTTTTCCTCCTCTGGATGGAAACGTGTCATATGGCTTCTCATATTTGTCGTGTTTCCGAAATATTTTAGTTTTATTCTACAAAGCTTGCAAATAGTGTGACTGTTGTCCAGCTTCTTTCCCCCTTCAACTTCATAGAAGCCAAAATATTTCCACACGTCAGCTTTTAACGAGGAGGGTGTTTGGATTTCGCGCTCAGCCATCGCGTCTCTGTTATGTGCACGCCACAGACGGTCCGGCCACTGCACTTCCGCGCTTCAGAGTTTCGTCTTTTGCTTTCCGTCAATATTACGTTATTATAAATATATATATATATATATATATATATATATAAATAAATTTTTAAAAATTCTTTTGAAAATCGATTTTTGATATTTGTGAATTGATTCAGAATCGTCCACGTCCGCATCGCGATGCATCTAAGAATCGATTTTTTCCCCCACCCCCAGTGCTTATCTTGGCGAAAGCTGAGTGCAAATCAGTATGAAGTTTTAACATCTACTCTCGTGTAATGGAAATCATTCTTTCGAAATTTCTTTCTCGAGTTCTTCTTGGTCATTATCACATAAGACTGGGATATCCAATTTGCTTACAAATTTTTGGATTTCCTCTTCATCTACTCCTTGAGACTTGTACAGTAATTTATAAATATCTAAGAATTCTTGGTTAATTAATTTAGGGTGCTTAACTTTTTTTGCCTAGCGAACATATTGTAGTAATAGTTTTACTAATTTCTTCTTTTCTTATCTGCCACGCTAACACTTTCCCAATCTTATCCCCATGTTCATAATATTTCTGTCGTGATCTAAGAAGCGCATGTTTGGCTTCTTTGGATGTCAAAATATTATATTCCAATTGTTTTGGAATGTTCTCATGGAACAATGGAAAAAAAATGTCTCTTTCCATTGTTAAAATTTCTATTTCGAGTAATTGTAACTTTTTTTATATTGTTTTTTCTTACTGGAAGAATTTATAATTTGGCCCCGTAAAAATGCTTTCATAGCCTCCCAAATTATGCCCGAAGAAGCAGAATTCCTTTTTGTAATCATATAGATATTATTATTTATGAAGCTCACCGCTTCAGAACTGTTCAGTAAATGGTTGCTAAATCGCCAAAGCTTACAATTCGGCAATTCTGAAGAATGTTGCACTGATATAAGTAAAGGGGTATGATCTGACAATATTCTTGGTAGATAGTCAGATATAATTCAATCAAATAGTCCGCTTTTGGAACAAAAATATAGTAAATTCTGGAGTAATTATTATGCCTATGCGAGTAGAAAGAATATTTTTTTTTAGTTTTATTCTTAAATCTCCATATATCTATTAAATTAAAACTTGGTAGTTCATATTTTAAAGCTATGGCAACTTGACTTAATGCTTACACTTTGGTAGACACCTGTCTAATACTGGGTCCATGACAAGTCAAGTCATCTTCATTTATATAGCGCTTTTACCAATGGAGATTGTTTCAAAGCAGCTTTACAGAGATAAACATACAATTTACGGTAACAGAGATTGTTTTGGCTTTATAGTGATTTTTGAACAATGTTATTTCCAGCTAAGGTTAGTTTAGATTGATTCACTTCCAGCAAAATTATCATTTGTTATTACATTAGGGGCCACTAAGACGACGGCGTTCTCTCTAAACAGACTTTAAACGCGAACCTGTGACCTGATGGCGTTCACATGCGCATTAAAAATTGATTCTATAGTGTTGCGGCTTTTCCTTTACAACAAACATCATCACTGAGTAAGGGGGCTTTCACACTGGCAGTTTAGTTCGGAACAGGGCACGGTTCGCATGAAAAATCGCTAATGTGAACGCTTTCATGGGACCTGGGTGCGCACTGGGGTACCGAACCCGAGACTACCTGGAGGAGGTGGTCTGAGTTCGGTTGCTCCCTAACCGTGCCGCGGTTCGCGTGAATGTGAAAGCAACACGGACTCGGGTGCACACTTGTTCAGGAAGTAAAGGAACCTGCGCATGCGTTTTTAGCTTATTGTGATGTATTTAGTTAAATAAAACGCGTGTAATGGATGATCGTGTTGATG
Source organism: Rhinichthys osculus (assembly GCA_029959095.1). NCBI lineage: Eukaryota > Metazoa > Chordata > Actinopteri > Cypriniformes > Leuciscidae > Rhinichthys > Rhinichthys osculus. Next base: position 24,503,922 of record JARWKJ010000018.1, on the reverse strand, counting down.
ATTTAGCTTGGATACGAGCGAGAGTGAGCCTGCGTGCAGTGTATTCGTGCATTGCGCGTGGAATCAGGGCAACAAAGTTGGAAATCCACCGTCTCCTAAAAAGAGTCCGTTTGCAAGCAGCAGAAGTCCACCTTATGTGACACACGCACAGTAAACCTGTAGTGTTCTCTCAACTGCGCATAATAGCAGCGAATTAATAAAAAAAAAAAACAATATTGACCCACGTTCTGTTTTCTATCATGCGCCGTGCACGTTTGCGATGACGTCATATGCACGCAAACGCACCAGGGTTCGATAGAATCAAGTTGTGTGTGAAACCAGACCAACGCTGCGGGGGGCGCTGGGAACAAACGCGCTCGGGCTCGGACCGCAGCAAACGAGCCCAGTGTAAAAGCCCCCTAAGAGACACTCTGAGTCCAATTTAATAGTTTATAAAGTATTTATTCTCTTGCAAGAGAGATCTTCGTCACCAATACACATTCGTTTCAGATAGTAAAATACACGTAGTTTCTTTTGTCTGCTGTGCTGCCACGGCCTTCGCTGCTGCATCTGCCCTGGCGTCTCCTGTTGAAACAGGCCTGCAATTTTGTTATCAGCGTGTGCGGCACACTTACAGACAGCAATATTGCCCCACCTGTGCAATGGCTTTCAGCAAATGTGAACCCCTTAGTAAACCATATTTGGCAATTGTTACCATCCCCTTTTTGATGCATGACCCCGCTCATTCATCAATTTAAACTAATTTGATTTGCCATTAACACCAACCCAAACGACGTCCTTCAGCCAAATTTTGCCCAGACATCTTTCTCTGTCTCTGAAACAAAATATTACATTCGTCACTTAAAGCCCAATCTCATCTTCTTATCGAAGTATTTGAAGGGCAATGGCCCTGAGTCTCACAGCGAATCCTGCTTTTCAGGCCTGTTGTTTGGTCTCTCAAGTCAGCCATCTACAAACATTTCCAAAGTCATCAATTTTCCCTATCAGGTCAGGTCGTGCTGTACAGACTTGGTCAATGTCAGTCAATCATTTCTCCCCCTTTGTTCACAATAATCATAAATGTGAGGGGCTCTCTTGATAATTTCATGTTGACTTAGCCAATATGTCACTTTGTTGTTGCCATCAAATCTATAACCTTACCATTTATCTCAACCCCAGACAGCGATCTGTGAATTCACAATTCCAATTTACTTAAACTGATCTTCAAATCTACATTATGTATGACAAAAGTATTACTACCAGACAGAGCTTGATGGCCAATCAACTTAAAGCTTGTCCCATGTTCTGTATTGTCTTTTCATCAGAATTATCAGCTTCTTTAAAATTTGTCATTTGCCTTAACCCATCTGTAATGATAAGAGGTTATCCAGAGGTTAATGACGCAATATACACACCATTCAGGTGGAATATTAGTGCCCCAAACTAATACATACAAGACATAAAGTGCTGTCACCATCACACGCACTCATACTAGACACACATATGTTAACTGCTCATTCTCAATGTTCACTTTTCTTTATATTATTGCTAAAAGATTTAAATTTTAAATAAGATTTTAACCTTTCCATTTTCCTGTAGCTTCTATCTAATTTTACATGGTCTCTTAACCACTTTCAAAGCATGTCTTGTTCATTATTCATTTGATTTTTAGACAAGTCAGCTGGGTTGTTTTGGTTCCTTATCATTATTTTTCTTCAGTTTGCTCAGGCAGGCCGATAACAGAAAGACAGACACAGTTACCATCCCTTCCTCCAACTCAGGCAGTCTCTCTCACTATAAACAAATAATATTTTCCCACAGCCTCCTAGGACTTTAACTTAAACAGAATGCAATATTAACCCTCTGGGGTCCAAGGTGTTTTTGGGGTCCTTGAGATGTTTTGACATACTCTGACATTTGTGCTTTTTTCAGTTGCTTATAAACATATTACTGGCAAAGGTGTAATTACACTCTATTTAGCACACACAGGGCTACCATAATGTGTTATCAACATGTATGTACATTTTTGTATTTTTGAGAGAATATTGTTTATGCGTGGTTATTGAAAAAACTAAAACTTAAAGTTTCTGAAATAAGGCCGCAAAACACATACTAAATATCTGTCCACAAGACTTTTGACTAATGGATGTTGTCGCCTAGAGTTTTTTCTTCAAAATGATCTGAAAATCATCCTGCCTTATCATTCACATAAAACAATAGATTGGTTTAAATTTAAAAATGACACTTTTTGTTTGGAAAGGCAATATGCGCAGGGGTGTGACCTGCTGTGATTCACACCTGAGAAGACAATGGGCCCGCATAATGAGCGCATAATGGAGCTGCATACTAATGACCCTTTCATTCAGGTGTGTCACTGAGCCACAAGAATGCAATGACAATATATATATACATATACAAGCCATCGGTCCTGAATGGTGGAGACTAAATGAGACAAAGTTGTTACTGGTCCTAAAATAAAATAAAATGTCTTCTATCGTTTAAGATCAGCATTATTATTTTAAAGACTTCTTTAAAGTCATTCAGTTTTACTTTTAAAACAGATTGCTCTCTAAATGGCAATGGTTTCTTTTAACATCTCTGTGCCTATGATTCTTCAACTGAAACACTGTGCTTTACTATAAATAGCTTATGACACAGGCTCAGATAACAGCTTTTAGCTGTCATTGACTGAGAGAGAAACATTGAATGAGAGAGGGACTGGTACACTGCACTCTCATAAACGTCTAACTTTATCTACCATCTTTTAACTCTATCCCAGCTTAAGGCATCTTTGCCAGAAATTACATACGGTTTCAAATAAACATCTTATTTATATTTGTCTTTTGCCCACCTCAGGGAATTTAGACATTACAAATTTCCACTCAGATTGAGTCTCTGTCGCACTGGCAGTTTCAGGCACAGCACACATCAGATTTTAGATAAGCGAACTGTTTCATTACAGCCAATAACAAACTTATATTTTGAAAGCAAAACAGGAGAGATAAAGAGGAGCAGTGTCTGTCTTTTTTATATCTTGTGTCCTCCAAGGCCTTATTTCTGCCCTCCCCTCACAGGGGAGATATACTTTGTTTTTTCCCTATTTCTCCCTGGCCCTGAGAGGTAAATGCCCCCTTAACCCTTTAGGCTATAACGTACAAATGCACTCAAGATGACCCCTTGATGACCACCTGCTTTTCCTTACCTCCACTGACTCCCAACCACAGTAAATTATCACCCAAAGGCCCCCTCTCACTACATTCGTGAGAACAGATGAGGCCATCATTAGGAATCACTGAAATCAGAGTAATAATAGAAAAATTCCATAACAATAGTTATATTCGTTTGAATATATGTGTGCAGGTTTGTAATTTCCCTACAAACCATGCATAAACAAACTACTTGACTTGCCTATACATTTGATAAAGAATTTTGTCTGGATACGGCCTGGATCCAGCAGGCTGCGGGAAAACCTCGGGATAAACAAAGACACTAAAGTTAGCGTAGATGCCATTCTTCTTATGATGTAACGAGTACATCAGGATTTAAGGGAAGTGTTCCCAGTTCCGGCTGACCTAATCTATGCAGCCTAACATTGAATTATAGAAGTCTATAATGTATTATGTGTATGTTAGGTCAAAGAGATGTGTTTTTAGTCTAGCTTTGAACTGACAGAGTGTGTCTGCTTCCCGGACAATGGTAGGAAGACTGTTCCAAAGTTTTGGTGCTAAATAGGAAAAGGATCTACCGCCAGCAGTCGATTTTGATATTCTGGGTAATATCAACTGGCCGGAATTTTGAGATCGCAATAGACGTGAAGGACTATAATGCGTTAAGAGCTCGCTCAAGTACTGCGTAGCTAAACCATTTAGTGCTTTGTAAGTAATCAACAATATTTTAAAATTTATACGATGTTTAATAGGGAGCCAATGCAGTGTTGACAGAACCGGGCTAATATGGTCATATTTCCTGGTTCTGGTAAGAACTCGAGCTGCTGCGTTTTGAACTAGCTGTAGTTTGTTTATTAAGCGTGCAGGGCAACCACCCAGTAGAGCATTACAATAATCTAGTCTTGATGTCATGAACGCATGAACTAATTGTTCTGCATTTGTTAATGAGAGCATATGGTGTAATTTAGATATGTTTTTAAGATGGAAAAATGCAGTTTTACAGATACTAGACACGTGACTTTCAAATGAAAGATTGGTATCAGAGCACACCCAGGTTCCTAACCGACGACGAAGACTTAACAGAGCAGCCATCAAGTGTTAGACAGTATTCTAGGTTATTACGTGTGGAAGTTTTTTGTCCAATAATTAGAATCTCAGTTTTTTCAGAATTTAGTAGTAGGAAATTACTAGTCACCCCTCCTTGAACTGCCACCTTAACGTGGTGGAGGGGTTTGAGTACCCTGTGACCCTAGGAGCTATGTTGTCTGGGGCTACATGCCCCTGGTAGGGTCTCCCAAGGCAAACAGGTCCTAGGGGACGGGTCAGACTAAGAGCGGTTCAAAAACCCCTTATGATGGACAACAATGCAAGGACTGTGACGTCGCCCGGTATGGCGCAGCCGGGGCCCCACCCTGGAGCCAGGCCCGGGGTTGGGGCTCGTATGCGAGCGCCTGGTGGCCGGGCCTCTCCCCACGGGGTCCGGCCGGACTCAGCCCGAAGGAGCGACGTGGGACCGCCTTCCCGCGGGCTCACCACCTGCAGGAAGAGCCGTAAGGGGCTGGTGCAGAGAGGATCGGGCGGCAGTCGAAGGCGGGGGCCTCGACGACCCGATCCCTGGACACGGAAACTAGCCTTAGGGACGTGGAACATCACCTCGCTGGCGGGGAAGGAGCCTGAGATCGTGCGTGAGGTTGAGAGGTTCCGACTAGAGATAGTCGGGATCACCTCTACGCATGGCTTGGGCTCTGGAACCACACTCCTTGAGAGAGGATGGACTCTTCACCACTCTGGAGTTGCCCATGGTGAGAGGCGACGGGCTGGTGTGGGTTTGCTTATAGTCCCCCAGCTCAGCCGCCATGTGTTGGAGTTTACCCCGGTGAACGAGAGGGTCGTTTCCCTGCGCCTACGGGTCGGGGATAGGTCTCTCACTGTCGTGTGTGCCTACGGGCCGAACGGCAGTGCAGAGTACCCGGCCTTCTTGGGGTCTCTGGGAGGAGTGCTGGAAAGTGCTCCGACTGGGGACTCCGTCGTTCTACTGGGGGACTTCAACGCTCACGTGGGCAGCGACAGTGACACCTGGAGGGGCGTGATTGGGAGGAACGGCCCCCCCGACCTGAACCCGAGCGGTGTTCAGTTATTGGACTTCTGTGCTAGTTACAGTTTGTCCATAACAAACACCATGTTCAAGCATAAGGGTGTCCATCAGTGCACGTGGCACCAGGACACCCTAGGTCGTAGGTCGATGATCGACTTTGTGGTCGTTTCATCTGACCTGCGGCCGTATGTCTTGGACACTCGGGTGAAGAGAGGGGCGGAGCTGTCAACTGATCACCACCTGGTGGTGAGTTGGATCCGATGGCGGGGGAGGAAGCTGGACAGACACGGCAGACCCAAGCGTACTGTAAGGGTTTGCTGGGAACGTTTGGCCGAATCTCCTGTCAGAGAGATCTTCAACTCCCACCTCCGGCAGAGCCACGACCGGATCCCGAGGGAGGCTGGAGATATTGAGTCTGAGTGGACCATGTTCTCCACCTCCATTGTCGAAGCGGCGGCTCGGAGCTGTGGCCGTAAGGTCTCCGGTGCCTGTCGAGGCGGCAATCCCCGAACCCGGTGGTGGACACCGGAAGTAAAGGATGCCGTCAAGCTGAAGGAGTCCTATCGGGCCTGGTTGGCTTGTGGGACTCCTGAGGCAGCTGACAGGTACCGGCAGGCCAAGCGGACTGCAGCCCGGGTAGTTGTGGAGGCAAAAACTCGGGCCTGGGAGGAGTTCGGTGAGGCCATGGAGAAGGACTATCGGCTGGCCTCGAAGAGATTCTGGCAAACTGTCCGGCGCCTCAGGAGAGGGAAACAGTGCCCTACCAATGCTGTTTACAGTGGAGGTGGGCAGCTGTTGACCTCAACTGGGGATGTCGTCGGACGGTGGAAGGAATACTTCGAGGATCTCCTCAATCCCGCCGTCACGTCTTCTATTGAGGAAGCAGAGGCTGGGGGCTCAGAGGTGGACTCGTCCATCACCCTAGCTGAGGTCACCGAGGTAGTCAAGAAACTCCTCGGTGGCAAGGCACCGGGGGTGGATGAGATCCGCCCTGAGTACCTCAAGTCTCTGGATGTTGTGGGGCTGTCTTGGCTGACACGCCTCTGCAGCATCGCGTGGCGGTCGGGGACAGTGCCTCTGGGATGGCAGACCGGGGTGGTGGTCCCTCTTTTTAAGAAGGGGGACCGGAGGGTGTGTTCCAACTACAGGGGGATCACACTTCTCAGCCTCCCTGGGAAAGTCTATGCCAGGGTACTGGAGAGGAGAATACGGCCGATAGTGGAACCTCGGATTCAGGAGGAACAGTGCGGTTTTCGTCCAGGCCGTGGAACACTGGACCAGCTCTATACCCTCTACAGGGTGCTGGAGGGTTCATGGGAGTTTGCCCAACCAGTCCATATGTGCTTTGTGGATTTGGAGAAGGCATTCGACTGTGTCCCCCGAGGCGGCCTGTGGAGGGTGCTCCGGGAGTATGGGGTCCCGGGTCCTTTGCTAAGGGCTGTCCGGTCCCTGTATGACCGAAGCAGGAGCTTGGTTCACATTGCCGGTAGTAAGTCAGACTTCTTCCCGGTGCATGTTGGACTCCGGCAGGGCTGCCCTTTGTCGCCGGTTCTGTTCATAACTTTTATGGACAGAATTTCTAGACGCAGCCAGGGGCCGGAGGGTGTCAGGTTTGGGGACCACGCGATTTCGTCTCTGCTCTTTGCGGATGATGTTGTCGTGTTGGCCCCCTCACACCAGGACCTTCAGCATGCACTGGGACGGTTTGCAGCCGAGTGTGAAGCGGCTGGGATGAGAATCAGCACCTCCAAATCCGAGGCCATGGTCCTCAGTCGGAAAAGGGCGGCTTGCTCACTTCAGGTTGGTGGAGAGATCCTTCCTCAAGTGGAGGAGTTTAAGTATCTTGGGGTTTTGTTCACGAGTGAGGGAAGGATGGAACGGGAGATTGACAGACGGATCGGTGCAGCTTCTGCAGTAATGCGGTCGATGTACCGGTCTGTTGTGGTGAAGAAAGAGCTGAGCCGTAAGGCAAAGCTCTCGATTTACCGGTCAATCTACGTTCCTACTCTCACCTATGGTCATGAGCTTTGGGTCATGACCGAAAGGACAAGATCCCGGATACAGGCGGCCGAAATGAGCTTTCTCCGCAGGGTGGCTGGGCGATCCCTTAGAGATAGCGTGAGAAGCTCGGTTACTCGAGAGGAGCTCAGAGTAGAGCGGCTGCTCCTCCACATCGAGAGGGGTCAGCTGAGGTGGCTCGGGCATCTGTTTCGGATGCCTCCTGGACGCCTTCCCGGGGAGGTGTTCCGGGCACGTCCCACTGGGAGGAGACCCCGGGGAAGACCTAGGACACGCTGGAGAGACTATGTCTCCCGGCTGGCCTGGGAACGCCTCGGTGTCCCCCCGGAAGAGCTGGAGGAAGTGTCTAGGGAGAGGGAAGTCTGGGCATCTCTGCTTAGACTGCTGCCCCCGCGACCCGGCCCCGGATAAGCGGAAGAAGATGGATGGATGGAAATTACTAGTCATCCAATTTTTTATATATCAGCTATGCATTCCGTTAATTTTGTGAATTGGTAAGTTTCGTTAGGTTTTGAAGAAATATACAGCTGAGTATCATCGGCATAACAGTGAAAACTAATTCCATGTTCCCTAATGATATTTCCTAATGGTAGCATGTACAGAGTAAACAGCAACGGTCCTAGTACTGAGCCTTGTGGTAGGTACACCATACTGAACTTGTGATCGATAAGACATATCTTCATTTATTGCTACAAACTGATAACGGTCAGATAAGTATGATTTAAACCATGCTAATGCAATGCCATACTAATGCCAACATAATTTTCGAGTATATTTAAAAGAATGTTGTGGTCAATAGTATCAAAAGCAGCACTAAGATCAAGTAACACCTAAGAGAGAGATACAACCGCGATCGGATAAGAGCAAATCATTTGTGACTCTGATGAGAGCTGTCTCGGTACTATGGTACGGTCTGAATCCTGACTGAAAATCCTCACAGATATCATTTCTTTCAAGAAAGGAACACAGTTGTGAGGATACTGCTTTTTCTAATATCTTTGATAGAAAAGGCAGATTCGAGATCGGCCTGTAATTAATTTTGTATGATCAAGTTGCGTTTTTTTAACAAGCGTTTTATCATAGCCAGCTTAAAGGTTTTTGGTACATATCCTAGAGACAAAGACAAATTAATGATAGTAAGAAGAGTATCTATGACATCTGGAAGCATCTCTTTCAGTAGCTTAGTCGGTATAGGGTCTAACATACAAGTTGTCGATTTAGATGAATTAACGAGTTTAGAAAATTCTTCCTCTCCTATGGCAACAAATGAATCAAATTTTTCCTCAGAGAGAATACAATGCACTGCCTGATGCGATACTGTGGTAGACGGTTGCATAGTTATAATTTTGTCCCTGATATTATCGATCTTATAAGTGAAGAAGTTCATAAAGTCATTACTGCTGTGTTGCTTGGACACTTCTGCGGTTGAAGCTTTCTTTTTCGTTAGTTTAGCCACTGTTTCAAATAAATCCTAGGATTATGTTTATTTTCTTCTAATAGGGTTGAAAAATAAGCAGATCTAGCAGCTTTTAAGGTCCCATCCACACTACTGCGTTTTAGTTTAGAAACGGATAATTAAAACGAATACGATCTCCGTCCACACCAGCGTTTTAGCTGCGTATTAGAATTGATCTCCGTCCACATTAAAACGACTGAAAACGCGGATCACGTGACCATTCACCAACACTGGTGCGCGTGCCGGTGTAAACACAACTTCATTGATAAAATTATCCCACCATGCTCTGGGTTAACCCCAAACCGACGCTCCATGTACGGTCAACTCCGCCGCTGCACACGGGAATTGTCACAGATCGCTCGAATAATAGCTTGACTCCGGCGCATGTAGGCAGTTATAGCATTGTAAAATGCAGAATTTACTTGTACAACAGCTGCTAGCAAAGATATACGCCATGAGTGATGACACCCAATCATAGAGCCGAGCGTGAGCCTCTACTACGTCATCGTTTCTAAGGTCCTCCGTTTTGACCCGTCTACGCTAAAACGCCCTCCGGAGATTCAAAACGAAAAACGGATCGGCAGCGTTTCTAAACTTCTCCGTTTTGGGTCTCAGTTTTTGCCGCTTTAGTGTGGACGGGAGGTGCAAACGTAGCAAAAGGTCTCCGTTTTTAAACGAAAACGCAGTAGTGTGGACGGGGCCTAAGGCCTCTCTGTAAGCAATCGAGCTCTCTTTCCATAAAATCCGAAATACCTCTAGTTTAGTTTTCTTCCAGTTGCGCTCCATTTTTCTGGCTGCTCTCTTAAGGGCCTGCGTGTGCTCGTTGTACCACAGCGTTGGACTATTTTCTTTAATCTGTCTCGCGCTGCTGGTAGGGTTAGCTTGCATAGTGCAGCTTTCAATACACAGCAGCAGGAGTTGGTTGGGCTTGATGTGCCGAGACAGCTTGTACACGACCCAAAACCTGTCTGGCCTCACGTGGTAAGAGGCTGTAATCCTATACCTGGAAGACAATAGGGGAGGGAAGAGGACTAACAAACCAACTCCAAAACATTCCCCCAAAGGTGGGGGTTAGGCGTGGGACCAGCTACTCCACCCTGTAAAAAGCCTTCAGCTACGGGAACATCGACGAAAATCAGAAAATCCTCAAGCCTTGGGAAAGAAGCCTCTGCAGCGAACCAAGCTAAAGAAAATATGACGACGTGCATGGAAAACCGTAAGGAGACTGTACGTTTGAAGCGGCTTCTGACCTCAAAGCGACCCACCACCTTAGCGACATGGAATGTGAGGACCATGTATGCTGGTGGAAAGGCAGCAGTGATAACAGAGGAGATGAGGAGGTACGGGATATCCCTCCTTGGTCTGGGAGAAACCAGGTGGCTCCAGTCAGGGCAGGTCAAGCTGACGAGTGGAGAGACCATACTCTACTCAGGACATCCCAGTGACTCTGCACCACACACAGAAGGAGTAGCATTTATGCTGTCCAAGGAAGCACAAAGGGCCCTTCTCAGCTGGGAACCTATCAACTCACGGATTATCACTGCTAAATTTCAAACCACCCACAAGAAAATAAACCTCCAAGTGGTACAATGCTACGCCCCCACCAACAACACAGATGATGAAATAAAGGATCAATTTTACAATCAACTTAACACTATTATACAAGCCAGGAAAAGGAAGGACGTCATGATCTTGATGGGGGACATGAATGCAAAGATAGGGGGCAATAACAACGGCTTTGAGACAGTAATGGGAAGAGAAGGACTAGGGACCATGAATGAGAATGGAGAGAGGTTTGCAGCAGCTTGTGCAGACAACAACTTGGTCATTGGTGGGTCAGTATTTCAACACAAGAACATCCATAAAGCCACCTGGGTGTCTGCTGACCACACCACAGAAAACCAGATAGACCACATCTGCATAAGTCAGAAATTTAGACACTCTCTGCTGGATGTCAGAGTCAGAAGAGGAGCAGACGCAGGATCTGACCACCACCTCCTCACAGCAAAGATCCAGCTGAAGTTAAAATGCATCAAGCATAGGGAAGAAAGGGTCAAACTCAACACACAGCAATTTCGAGATATAGGTATATCTGAACTATACAAAGTGGCACTACACAATCGGTACCAAGCCCTAGAAATAGAAACCCCAAGTAAAGTGGAAGAAATATGGAAAGGTCTGAAAACCTTGTGGAAAGACACATGTAAAGAAGTAGTAGGGAGGAGGAAGTCAGACAACAAGCCCTGGATATCCAGTGATACAGATAGCAAAGTGAATGAGAGGAGGAAGAAAAAAGAGGCAGTAAACAGAAGTAAAACCAGAGCAACCAATGCGGCAGCACAGAAAGAATATGCAATAGCAAATAAAGAAGTGAAAAGAAGTGCAAGGAGAGACAAAAAGAAATTTATTGAGGATCTAGCACAACAGGCAGAAGAAGCAGCAGGAAAGAACAACCTGAAAGACCTATACCTAACTACAAGAAAGCTTACAGGCAAATTCAGACACGCACAGGCACACATTAAAAACTCACAGGGTGTACTCCTCATAACCAAGGAAGACCAGGTGAAGAGATGGACTGAACACTTCAGAGACCTGCTCAACAGGCAGCCTCCTCAACTGACTGCAGATATTACAATTGCCCCAAACCCATTGGAGATTAACTGCAATCCCCCCACCAAGATGGAGATTAGAAAAGCCATTAAGGCCTTGAAAGGAGGGAAAGCAGAGGGACCAGACGGGATTCCAGCAGAAGCTCTTAAAGCCGACACTGAAACCTCCACCAACATGCTTCACCAGCTCATGAAAATCATCTGGGAGGAAGAAAATGTCCCAGCTGACTGGAAAGATGGCTACATCGTGAAAATCCCCAAGAAAGGAGACCTCCGGCAGTGCAAAAACTACAGAGGTATAATGCTCCTCTCAACACCTGGGAAGGTGCTCAACCATATCCTGCTCAAGAGGCTCCAGAAGGGGGTCGATGAGAAACGGAGGGAAAACCAGGCTGGCTTCAGGAACAACAGATCCTGTGGAGACCAAATTGCCACCCTCAGGATCATCATTGAACAATCCATCGAATGGAATTCGCCTGTCTATGTGAATTTCATAGATTTTGAAAAAGCCTTTGACAGTGTGAATAGGGAAAGGCTGTGGAAACTGATGGCTCATTATGGGATCCCAACAAAGATCATTAACATCATAAGGAGCACTTACCAAGGGGCGAGATGTCAAGTCCTCCATGAAGGATGTATATCGGAGGCATTTGAGGTCCTGACTGGTGTGAGGCAAGGGTGCCTGCTCTCACCCTTTCTTTTCCTCCTTTGCATAGACTGGGTGATGAAAGAAACAACCAACAACACACGAACCAGCATACAGTGGAGCTTGACCGAGCAGCTAGAAGATCTCGATTTCGCTGATGATCTGGCACTACTGGCTCACACACACCAACAGATGCAGGAAAAATCTGGAAAACTGGAGGAAACAGCTGCTCTGCTTGGTCTCAAAATAAACTCATCAAAAACCAAAGTATTGCATATCAACAGCAAGAACAACACACCCATAAACATGGATCAAACTGCACTAGAGGATGTAAGTAGCTTCACATACCTCGGTAGCATCATTTCAAGGGAAGGTGGCACGGAGGACGATGTCCAAGCCAGGATTGGAAAAGCAAGGACAACATTCAACATGCTAAACAATATTTGGAAGGCAAAAAACTTGTCACTCAAGACCAAATTGCAAATCTTCAATTCAAACGTAAAGACCACGCTACTGTATGGCTCAGAAACCTGGAAAATTACCACCACCATACTCAATAAGCTACAGACCTTCACCAACCGGTGCCTCAGACGCCTCCTAGGAATATACTGACCCAACATCATCTCTAACGCCAATATGTGGGAACTCACCAAACAAGACCCAATAGAAATGCAAATACGGAGGAGGAAATGGAAGTGGATAGGGCACACACTCAGGAGAAAGAAATCAATCATTAAACAGGCACTGACGTGGAACCCACAGGGCAGGAGGAAGAGAGGCAGACCGAGAATCACCTGGAGAAGAACCACAGAACAGGAGATGAAGAAAGAAGGGCTGACGTGGCAACATCTGGAGAGGAGGGCCCAAGACTGGAGAGGATGGAAGAGTTTGGTCGATGGCCTATGTTCCTATGGGAATTTAAAGGCTTAAATAAAAATAAAATAAGCGCAACGGAGCAACTGCGTCTAAAGTGCTGGAAAAGAGAGAGTTAAAAGTTTCTGTCACAGTATCAAGTTCTTCTAAGCTATCTGGGATGCTGAGATGATGAAACTGATTAGGAAGATTATTGATAAAGCAATCTTTAGTGGCAAAAGTTATAGGTCTAACGTATTTATAACACGGAGTTGGCTTTGCAGCCTTGGCTAAATGTAATTTACATGAGACTAGATAATGAATAATGACTACATCAAAGTCCCCTCCAATCATTAGTTCTGCCATATGTGGCAGCTTTAACTAGAGGTACACTAAATATTTAGGAAATTCTGTTCAACCTACACGTTAGCATGGATAACCAGGCCACAAAGTGAGGTGGGCTGTTATGAAGTTACCGACTACGCCACCCTGGGGCCTCATGCCCTTCACCCTAGAGCAAGGCTCACGGGTTCGTTCTAACAGAGTCAGGTATCAGACATGGGTTGAGTATAAAACAATAGAAAACTTTATTTTCCAATCAATAAAAAAGTATACAATTTTTTTAACACACCAATAAATCGAAAAGAATCCACACAAAATAACACACGGACGCTCACTTCAGAATTGGGCACTGGCTCTCCTGACACAGCAATCATACGTGCACACTCACGCCACACCTCACTGTGAGCACAGCATTCAGGCAAAAGAACCCACCACAATCGGGAAGAGACTCTTATCCTTCTGCACCTGGCTGCCCCAATTCTGAAGAGAAAAGAAAATAAGACAGTAGCACAAAACACACACTAAACCAGTTATATAAATGTAGCGCCCCTACCCTTGACCTTTAATAGGGCGGAGCACCCAGGTTCTAATATTGTCTCTCGACTTTATAATAATGTCCCTCCTATTACCCTAGTTCACTACTGTACCCAGATTAACTATATTTATATTATTTTAGTAATGTGATTATAATTACTGGAATGAACCCAACAGAGAAAACCCTAAATCAACACAAAAGGTAAGCTTAAAGTAGTTAACAATAGGATTAATTAAAGGAGAAAGAGAAAAAATTAAAATAAAATAAAAGAATATTGCATTAATAAACCCTGGAATGAGTTATCAAAAGTCAGAAGTGTATATCACTTTTGATAAATACCTCTCCAAATACTTGTTGTACTTCACAAATTCTCAGAAAATTGATCTCTAATGTAAATTAAATGAATTTCACCCTAAATGATATTCATTGACCCATGGAAATAACAGTAGACACAGATAAATGCAATAGGGAAAAAAATCAGTATCCCCTAGTACACTTGGTTCGTATCAAAACCACAAACAACAGTATTAAACACCAAACTAACAGAACAACAGTCGATTTAAAAAGCGTGGGCCCACACACACACACACACACCAGTCAAAACAACCCACCCACACACACACACACACCAGTCAAAACAACCCACCCCGTTGCAAGCCTGTTACGTTGCTGGGGAGCGTTGTGGCCTTGAAAACAGCAAATGGCCTCTTCACTCGCATGAGCCAAAATAAATCAACTGATCACCTGAACAAACCGATGAACTCCGCGATGTTCCTCCTTGGAAGCGGCTGATCGTCCTGTTGTCTCCCGGCAGCCAGTAGCAGGGCGGCGCAGTTCTCTCCACTATGTCAGCGGGATAAGAGTGCGGCCTGGTCCAGACCCCGGAGCTTTAACTCAGTCACACAAATCACAAGTCTTCGGAATTAATTAAACTCAGATCACTATTTGAAGACAAACTGCAGTTAGCCGTCTGGTTTCTCACTCTCAGTTTCTATAATGAACGAAGCTTCGTGCTGTGCTGGGAAGCAGGCTCAGAGAACACTTAACTCATTATACTCTTGTGCGGAGTACAAAACACAGGCAAAGAAAACAAAAGTCCTCAAACCGCTGGCTGGAAGTTTAACACAATCATTAAGTCGTTATTTTCATCTTATTTTTTAGTCTTAAACCCAGAACTCACGGAACTCTCTCTCTCACGATCGGCAAATCTCCAAGGGGGTAATCCACCAGCCGGAAACTGAAGTCTCCCCGGGGGCTGCCATTGGCTAACAGGCCTTCACCTGCTGTTAGCATTCCATTGACTCCCATTCATTTTGGCGTCACTTTGACAGCGAATATCTTTACATCTGAGGCGTTTAACCCTCTGGGGACCAAGAACGCACCCGTGCGTTTTGGCAGATTTTTTTCACATAGCAGAAAAATAGACTTAAACTACTCCATCATTTCTGGTCATACAGAGTTATGAAACATATAAAAAAACCTGTTAAATGTCTACTTTTTTATGTGCCCACCTACAATCGAAATAAAATATTGTGCTTTTGTAAAATAAAGAAAATAAACAGGGTGTGCGTTCTGCCTCTCCGTGTCCGTGAACTTTTTTTTCTGGAGCACGTCTCTAAACATAAACAAAACTCAGCTCATACTATTCACCCAGACATGAGCAATATATGTTTATGATCATTTAAGTTTGTACTTTTAAATTATCTAATTTAAAACTAAAATAAATATTCCCTGTTTATGTAATCTATATAAAAAGAGAGGTGTCAGCCGTTCTCATTATTGTTCTCGCATCTCATTATTCCGCTAATGTGACACGCCCACGGAGAGCGCGCGCTATTCAAACGCTAATGATCTGAAGCAACACATTGAGACGTGTAAACGCCCACGTCTTGCGCGGCTGTGAGGAATAATCCTGGGACATTTACCTACCTCAGAACAAGTGCTGGTTTATTTTCACTTCGAGGAGCTAGCTGAACTGTAAGTGTTTTATTCTTGTGGTTTGTTCTAATCGCGATATATAATAACGTTTAGTGTCTGTTAACGCAAAAATAGCCTACTGTTTAAATTTGAATCATGTTTCTGTGTGTGTGTGTGTGTGTGTGTGTGTGTGTGTGTGTGACTAGTTTAGGATAGATTATAAAGTTTTAACTCTAAAATAGACATCAAATAAGCTTTTGTTAGCAGTTTCTGCTCATATGTTAAATATATAGTATGTTTTGTCAAAAATAAACTTATCAACTGTTATAGTGTTTGTTCCAGCTAGGCTATATCAAAATAATGAATCCTTAACTTTGAAATATGTATAATAAAATGTATTGGCCTACTTTAAAAAATAATACTTTATAAGAGATTTATGGAAAAGGACAATTTTCTTTTCAAGATGTTTCCAACTCTAACTTTGAACCAATTCTATTGAATGGCCCATATAACCTATTTGAACAGGATTTGTTTCCAGGTATGACTAAAAATGTGCTTTTGACTTTCATTTATATTTTGATTATTTATATATATATATATATATATATCTGTGTGTGTGTATATATGTATATATATTTTCCTATTTTCCTTGCATTCTTTCTTGTGACACACCTGAATGAAATGAATGCATCTTCGTCTTCTCAGGTGAGAACCTAATTATACACAAGGGGGTTGGGCCGTTCACGCCCATTCGCATATTGCCTTTCAAACAAAAAATGTTTTTCACAATTTAAAGCAATCTATGGTTTTATGTGAATGGTTAGGCAGGATGATTTTCAGATCATTTTGAAGCAAATACTCTAGGCCACAACATCCATTAGTCAAAAGTCTTGTGGACACATATTTAGTATGTGTTTTGTGGCCTTATTTCAGAAACTTTAATTTGTAGTTTTATCAATAAACACGCATAAACAATATTCTCTCAAAAATGCAAACATGTACATACTAGGGGTGGAACGGTACACAGAAGTCACGGTTCGGTTCATACCTCGGTTCAGACATCACGGTTCGGTACGATTTCGGTACAATGGAGGGAAAAGCAAAACAAAAATGCAGAAGGCATTGTATTTTTTAAATAAGTTTATTAATAAAGGCATAGAACCAGTTTATTTGTTGTGCACTGACAATAGTTTTATATATTTAGTTTATTAATTAAATTAATAAAAAGACAAAAAGACCTTGCGATATGTTTGGTAATTGTACCTGAATTAATTTAAAATTAATTTGCTATATTTCAGATCAATATATTTGTTTTCCTTAATTTTAATTAACATTATTAATTAACAATGTAACATTATTCTCATCTGAATTATAAATAATTGATTTCTGTATAAAATAATACTACCATTAAAAACACATTCGATTTTCTTTTTTAGTCAATGTAGAATGTGTAAGATTAGTGCTCCGAGGACAAGAAATAAAAACCAATGCAATATGATGAATGTCCAAAAGATGGGACCCGCAGACTGTTTTGAAATGGAGTTGGATAAATATGTTTTGCTTTTAAAACAGTGTGTGTGTGTGTGTGTGTGATTTTGGTTGGGTGACAGTTGTAGGTTACAGTTTGACACGAGTTTACAGTGTGACAAAAGCACAATGTTGTGTTTTATTGCGAGTGTACACAAATATAAGAAAACACTTTGCAGGTTTAATGATCTGTATGAACAAAATTACGGAGTGTTTTTTATGTTTCCACTGTTCGATCGTGCCCGTCTCTCTCTCTCTCTCTCTCTCTCTCTCTCTCTCTCTCTCTGTCTCTGTGCGCATGTGCTGAGTGAGTGGGCGGAGCGCTGAGTGTGAGCTGAGTGTTTGGCGTGTGTGTCAGGTACGAGTGATCTATTTTTTTCTATCTTTCTATCTTTTTGTATTGTTTTGTTTTTTGGAGATTTAAATTTAGGGATTGTTTTTTCATTTATTCGGGGTGTAAGGAGGTGTTTAATATTCTAATCTAGGGCGTCAGCTCCCGGTTATTGTACTGGGAGCATGGCTGCCCCAGGTAGCGGGAAGTTTGATTTTTTGACGCGCCGTCATGGTGTGAAAATAGACTCAGCGGTTAGTATAGAAGACTGTAGCCTGGCTGTAGGAGGAGTGATTGGGCCTGAGAACATTCTGTCTGCGTCTCGCATGAACAGCGCTATTGTTGTGTTTGTGAAGACAATTGAATTAGCGAACCAGTTGGTAGAAATTGGAGTAGTGCTTAATGGTATTTTTACCCAAGTGCTCCCTCTTTCTACTCCTTCGAAAAAAGTGACTCTTTCTAATGTGCCATCTTTCATTTCAAACGAAATTTTGACCAGAATGCTTTCACGTTATGGTAAATTGGTTTCTCCAATAAAAATGATTCCAATTGGGTGCAAGTCACCACTGTTGAAGCATATTGTGTCATTTAGGCGTTATGTCTATATGATTCTTCAAGACATCCTGGATGATTTAGATCTGTCTCTAAATTTTCGTCATGATGACTTTAATTATGTCATTTTCGCCACAACAAATACTATGAAATGTTTTGGTTGTGGTGAAACAGGGCATCTTATCCGCGCTTGTCCAGTCAAATTGAATACGACAAATAAAAATCCTCCACCGGTTGATGGTGAGGAAAATAACGTTGTTCGTGACGAGGAAATGCAGAATCTTGCCGCTGTATTACCTACTGATGCTGAGGTGCCTGGAACAAGTATGGCTCAAAAATCGGTAACGTTAGCAGTAATAAACACTGAAAGAGTAACAGAAGTTGTGCTGGTGGATAAGACTACTGAAGGGGAGAGTGTAGGTGCCGCTGAGGTAGGGCTGGGCGATATGGAAAAATGTTTTATCACGATATGTTTTTCCATATTGATCGATCTCGATTCTTATCACGATATGTAGTTTTTGCAGATGTTGCCAGTGTAAGGGATATCCTGAAGCTTGAAGAAATAAGAGATTCACTGAAACTTTTGAATAAAGTTTAATAACATAAAAAATTAAACAATATACCTTCCAATAATGAGCACAAAACATTTTTGTTAAGGTCTTCATGCAGACCAAGGATTCACATTACCAGGGTTCATACACATTTTAACCAATACTTTTCCATGACTTTTTGGCAAATTTCCATGACTATGTATTCCTGAAAATGTAATTCACTTGTCAGAGTAAAAAAGTTGCTTGTCCGGATTTTTTTTGTGTGTGTGTTAATTTATTCTGAAGCAATATTCTCATCAGTGTTCAATCAGCTTTGATATTTAAATCGGCATATTGTAATATCTGCACCTTTAAAGGGCATCCCCTCCCCCAATATTATTAAATGTATGCTTCATCTTTCATTTTAAAATTCCTAAATTTGATCAATAAATTCAATTATTTAGAATAATAAGACACTATGGCTGTTACCCTAGATAGGGCTGATCAAATTAAATAATTTTCACTTACAAATTACATTTGCATAAAATAACATTATGAAATTGATTTAAATATACATATAAGAAACGTTGGAATGAATGATACTACTTATAAACATAACACTAAACCGCCAGTGGGTGGCGGCAGGTGACCGTCTTAATGAGTGAGTCATTGATTCATTCAATCAAACGATTCGTTCAAACGGTTGTTTCATTCAAGAATGAGACAGATGTTTATGAATGGGTCATTGAATCTTTGACTCAACCGATTCGTTCAAAATGCTGAATCATTCAGTAATGAAAACAGTGAGAGTTCCTGTGAGATGCGTCGTGGTTCTGCTGTTTTTGTTTAGAACTATTTTCGCTGCTGAAACAGAACAAAAACAGCCAATATTGCATCTAAAATGTAAGTGACTTAATTGTAACTGTTTATTGAACTGTTGTAGGAAATCAATGTCACATTTTCAATCATGATGGTATTCGGGAAAAATAATTGAGGCTGCTTAAAATATGTTAAAAATATAAAAACTCCACATTTAGATGTTTTATTGGAAGTATGTTGTTAACAGTGTGTGTGTGCTGCGCTCATGTGTGTAAGTTAGATTTCTCCTCGAGAGGCTGCGCGAGCGTCAACAGCGCAACTTTACCGGCGTCAGTAATAACGTTACATTTATTATCCACAATCGATCGCAACTTACAATAAATGTAATAAAATCAGAATCATTCTCTCGGTTTAGTGATTCCCTGGTTATTTTTGTTTGTTATTGATGTCCTAATCAGGCTGATGTCCTTCTCTTTTACTTGTCCCTAGTTAAAAAAATCCACTTGTCTCCCGGTAAAGCGTTAATGTCGAGCCCTGTTAGAGATGTCAATTATCTAACATAGTACACATCTCGCTTTTATTATTGTTCCTGGTCGTTTTTGCCATATCCAAACCACGTCCACACAATTGACGTCGTGTTACCTTTTTTTGCAACAATGTATTCGGTCTTGAATGATGTAGTGATGTCGCCTTCATGTTCGGCATTATTTTCGCTGTCCTAAACTTCAGTTTCGCTCATTTTTTCTCCTTTTTCCAAAAATGTCTCCCTCTCTCTGTCTCCTTCTGTTTACTGTAGCCACGGCTGCTCGCTGAGAAGTGGGCGTGTCCTACCGGCATACGGCAGACTCTGATACTGTTGTTGTTGTTGCGCTTTTCATGTGATATCGAATAATATGTCCCAAGCATATTATCGAAATCGTTCAAAATTTTATCGCGATCCCGTATCGAGATCGAATTATCGCCCAGCCCTACGCTGAGGTGGAGGAGGATGAAGTATCCGCGGTGAGCGGTCAGGCGAACGAGTCGCAGAACAGTGACAGCTCGGCCACTGCAGTTGAGCAACTTTTAGCCGGTATAGAGGGGGATTGCTGTTCTGTGATTGATTCGGAAGATTGTGCCTTTAAAACACCTCAAAAGAGGAGACTAAAACAACGTCATGATGTTGGTAAACAGGTGAAAAGAACGGATGATTGTAGTCAGGGGCGGAGTGGCAATCGGGAGATTCGGGAGTTTCCCCGGTGGGCCGGTAGTGTTTCGAGGCCGCGAGGGCCGGTCTGATAATAGTTATACATTGCAAGTTTTTTTTTTAACATTTTCGATAACAGAGCGTATATTTGCACTAAGTGCCTGTCTTTTTAGCAAAAAGATGCCTGTCACGAAATAGCCACAGTGGCGTAGGGCGTACGGCGTGTAGTACTGGATAGCAGCTTTTGACGCGTTCAACCCGAGTTCGAATCCGCCTTTTGCCGAACTCTCTCTTCTCCCTTTTCCCAAATATAAAAGTGTTTTCTCCAAAATAAAAGCTCAAGGGTTTATTTCTTGCAAGTGAAGAAATTAGGACAAAAGTATTTTCATTTTCCTATACTAGTGTAATGTAGGCTAAAATATACTTTTGAAATATTCATTTTCATTTATACAGTACATTTATAGGCTATATGGATTTACGTCATATGAATAATTATATAAATCATTATTACATTATTATAATAATTGTTTGGCATCCTAAAACAACATTGATAATGTAATGTAGACTGAGACTCTCATAACTAAAGCTAAAATCCCTCTTTAATGTCCTGGTACAACAGTTCATGGGTTGAAGCTCTTAATTTTGGGCTCTCAAAGAGCACCAGATTGATGAATTTAACCTTTAATGTACAAAAATTTTAAAGTCAGTAAAACTGTAAATGCCATGCCATTTTGTCCTTGGACAAAATATACATTTGGCCTGCCTAAGAGGGGACCTACAAGACATTGTGCCCAGGGGCCTCTGAACTCTTAATCCGGCCCTGCTGGCGACGAGGGCCGGTGGTCTACGAAATTTCCCGGTAGATTTTTGGGTCCCACTCCGCCCCTGATTGTAGTATGAGTCAGAGTCAGACTGATACAGAGGGTGAGAGTGATTCTTCTGAATGTAACGTTAGTGTATCATGTAGTTTACCTCAGAGTGGATTTTCCAGCCGGTCTTACAGTGCAGAAGATATAAAGTCTTTTCTAAAAGTGACAAAAAATGCGAGAAAAGTTCGTGTTGAAGAATATTTCCCTGACGTGTTACAGTTTATTGAAAAAGCAAAGGCTTTTAGAAGTGATGGAGGTTTCACTAATCAGGAAGTGTATCGTCTGAAGAAAATTCTTGCAAAACTGAATGTACAACCTGGACTCAATGTTAGTAAAGATAATATGTAATTATAATCTTTCTATGTGTGTTTTCTTTCGGCTGTATCTGCTATGGTTATTTCTCTTCACATTTATGGGAGAATTTTGTGTTTCTTCTCTAAATATAAATGGGGCAAGGGATATAAGGAAAAGAGTTCAATTATTTGAGATAATAAAACAGAAGAAAATTGATGTTTTGTTTGCTCAAGAAACTCATACTGATGTATTAAATTCTTCTGATGGGGCAAGAGAATTTGATGGTTTATCTGTTTTAAGTCATTTGACCACAACTAGTGGTGGAGTTGCCATTTTATTCTCTAAGAACTTTATTCCCTGTTCTTATCAGGTTGATGAAATTATAAAAGGTAGACTTTTAAAAGTTATAGCTTCCTATGAAAATCGTTCTTTTGTTTTTATATGTGTGTATGTCCCAAATAATGCATTAGAAAGAATGATTTTTCTAGATATACTGAGTGATGTTTTATGTCATTGCAATTCTGATGATTTATTATTTTTAGGAGGGGATTTTAATTGCACTGAGCACATTTTAGATCGAAATCATGTTGAACCGCATATGCTTTCACAAAAGCGGCTCATTCAGCTACTGAAATGGCATGAGATTGTTGATGTTTGGAGAAATTTTCATGGTAATCAAAGGCAATATACATGGGCTCATGCTTATGATAACTTAATTTCTTTAGCCAGATTAGATAGGTTTTATGGTTTCAAACACCAGCTTAGTTTTTTCAGAAGCTGTTCAATTGTTCCAGTAAGCTTTTCTGATCATAGCTTAATACAGTGTGTTGTGTCTTTGAGCTCCATTAAACCAAAAAGTGCTTACTGGCATTTTAATAATAATTTATTATGTGACAACCATTTTAAAGATATTTTTAAAGAATTCTGGAGTATTTTTAGAACTACAAAATCGTCTTTCAAGTCTTTACAGCAGTGGTGGGACATTGCAAAAGTGCAGATTAAGCAGTTGTGCCAACAATATACTTGCAACTTCACGAGAGACATAACCTGTTCAATGAAAATTATAGAGAAAGAATTATTAGAACTTCAGGAGATTGCTGATAGTACAGGAAATTTGACCCATTTTGAAACTTTTCATAAAAAGAAAAATTCTTTAGCTGAACTTCTAGACACAATCGCATAAGGAGCTCTGGTCAGATCACGTTTTCAGAGTGTAGAATTGATGGATGCACCCTCAATTTTTCTTTAATTTGGAGAAAAAAAAAACATTTATTCATGCCTTACGCTCAGAAGCTGGAGCCTTGTTGTCAGACCCTTCTGACATTCGAAGAAGAGCAATTCGTTTTTATGAAGAACTGTACAAAAGTGAACTCGCACATGAACAAACTGATGGTAATGTCTTTCTTAATAATTTACCTCAGTTATCCGATGAAGCTAATGCTGGACTCGGCAAAGCTTTAACTCTGGAAGAGTTGGAAAGAGCTCTCCAAGCTATGGAGTGTGGCAAAGCGCCTGGAGTCGATGGACTGCCAGTTGACTTCTACAAGGCCTTCTGGCCGGAGGTGGGACCGGATCTGCTAGAGGTGCTTGGGGAAAGTTTAGCCAAAGGGCGGCTACCCATAAGTTGCCGTAGAGCGGTTCTCACTCTGTTGCCTTACGCCGGTTTCACACTAAGCAGAGCGTAAGCAGCACGTATTTTTTTCGGCGCCCATGTTAACAGATTAGAGCATTCACACCGCACGCAGAGGCGGCGCGGCAGCGCGTAGCAGGAGCAGAGCAGGAGCAGCAGTGCCGCGATCGTTTCGGCGTCCTGTCTATTTTTGCCGCGCGGCTTACGCTGAATTAAAGTGACAATGCATTTATTATGGCCAAAATACACAGCAGTTTTACCCAAAAGGGCATTGATGATATCTATTGTGTTTTAAACAGTCAATCAAATGACCTTCATCAATTTAAAAAGAAAACAAAGTCAACAAAAACAAAGATGAACCAAAAGTTATATAATATAGCCTATTAATTAATGAAATAAGCTTCTTGACAAGTCTTTTCTCTTAAATGTATTTGAAAACGAAATAAAGCAATGCCTAAAGAGTACTTTAAACTTTAAAAAAGAGTCTGTAAACACGCCGCGCGCGTCAAACGCTTCCAGTATGAAAGCAAAACGCGCGTGTCCTGCTTCCGCTCACCGTACGCACTGCTCCTGCGCTGCTTACGCTCTGCTAACGCGTGCAGTGTGAAACCGGCGTAAGAAGGGAGAGTGTGACGGGTGCGTAGCTCACCTCACATTTTTAATTCTATCATGATTTAATTTGGTTATTTTGAAGTTTAGTTTAACATGGTTTGTTTTATTTAAATCCCCTTAGTATAAAAAACAAACACAGGACGGGTTAACAAGTTAACAGTTTATTAAAGTTTGAATGTATAGAAGGGTGCACACTACTTATATTCTTCTTTGCTGTTTAACTCTACCTGGGTCCTGGATTTCTCTGGTCCATGGAGTGAACGGCCGCATTCCAGGAGTCAGCAAACAAAGGAAGAGGCGGGGCTTCAGCCTCCAAACTTGTGCTGTTCCAGAGGAAATTGAACTGTACCATCATGATCCGGCTCGGAGGGGGGATCTCTTTATTTTATTTCATTTAGTTTAATTTTGTTTTGATTGTTTGGAATTGTTGTTGTATTGTGCTTTAAGTAGTTGATTGAATTATGTTAGGTACGATACAGTGTATATTTTGAGGTAAATATTATTGTTGATTGGGGAAAAGTTTATTTTGATATTTACCTCTCTTTTTGTTTGGTACAGGCTAAGCAGTATATCTAGCAGTGGTGAAGGTATCAATGGAGTCAGGTTCTGGTCTAGCTACAGTAACATCATGATCTGCTGACCTTAGTTGTTTTGTTTGTAGTTATTTTTATTTGTTTTTTGTTAACAGGGGAGATTTATTTTTAGGCCTGGTTAATTTTTGTTAGTTTCAGTTAACTTCCATCTTAAGTCTTTGATTTTTATAGAGACTTTACTTTGGGAATTATTTTCATTATATCTGCCCCTGTATATTATTTTGGAAGAATACATTTTTTCATTTGCTCACTCCCTGTCCTTCCTGTTCTTGGCCACACCCTTACAGAGATCTAAATGATATTAAAAACTGGAGACCCGTGAGTTTGCTGTGCAGTGACTATAAATTGCTCTCCAAGGTTCTGGCTAATAGATTGAGCGAAGTTTTGGAACAAGTAATCCATCCTGACCAGTCCTATTGTGTACCTGGTAGACGAATTTCTGATAACATTTCTTTTATTAGGGATGTTTTGGATTATGGTAAGAGTCTCAACTTAGATTTTGGTCTGGTGTCAATAGATCAAGAAAAGGCTTTCGATCGAGTTGAGCATAATTATTTATGGAATGTTTTAGCTGCATTTGGTTTTAATCCTGAATTTGTTTCTATGTTAAAGGTTTTGTACTGTGAAGTTGAAAGTATATTGAAAGTTAATGGTGACTTATGCGCTCCTTTTAAAGTTTTTAGAGGTGTTCGACAAGGGTGTGCCTTGTCTGGTATGCTCTATGCTTTGTCAATAGAGCTTCTTTTAAACAAGTTAAGAACAGATTTGTATGGAGTGTATATTTCAAATTTTTCAAATGTATTTAAATTATCATCATATGCTGATGATGTTGTTATTTTAATTAATTGTCAGAGAGATGTAGATTTGTTGCTTAAAATATTAAAAGAGTTTAAAATGTGTTCTTCTGCGAAGGTAAACTGGTCTAAAAGTGAAGCCATACTGGTTGGGAACTGGTTAAGTGGAGAACCAAACCTCCCAGAGGGTTTAACCTGGGCTAAGGAAGGTTTTAAATACCTTGGAGTGTTTTTGGGAAGTGAAATGATTGTACAAAAAAACTTTGAAGGGGTTGTTGAAAAAGTAAAAGATCGCCTCGGCAAATGGAAATATTTACTTCCCAAAATGTCTTATAGAGGGCGTACATTGATTATTAATAACTTAGTAGCATCTTCTCTCTGGCATCGCTTAATTTGTGTTGATCCTCCACTAGGTCTTTTGTTAAAAATTCAGTCAATTTTAATAGATTTTTTTTGGGACAAGCTGCACTGGGTTTCAAAAGCTGTTCTGTATTTGCCCAATGAAGATACATTTACAGAGCAGAATAGCAGCTTTCCGACTTCAATTTGCACAGAGACTTTTAACTGGACCAGTGGACTCAAGCTGGAAATCCATAGCTTTTGCAATTCTGCAGAATTTTGAAGGATTAGGCTTGGACAAGCCTTTGTTCTGGTTGAATCTTAAAAAGATGGACTTGTCCAAATTACCCAGTTTTTATCGTAATTTTTTTTAAAGTTTGGACTTTGTTTACAGTGCAAAAACTGGATAATGCAGGTTCCTTATACTGGACGTTACAAGAACCTTTGATTCATGGTTCACGCTTGGACATATCAAGTAAAGGACCTTTCCCGGCACTTGAAGGAATTTTACTTCGTTCTGGTGTAATATCTCTTGGACATCTACTACAGCTAGCGGGAACAGACTTTAAGAATGTTGATCTGGTAGCTGAACATCTGGGCGTTCGATCAACACGTGTAGTGGCTAAACTCCTTGAAAAGTGGAGGTCTGCTCTTACAACAGAAGAAAGTAAACTGCTGGAGGACTACTCTGAGGGATTAATTATTCCGAACTGCGGAGATCCATTTCCTAATCTGCTGCTATCACCTGATTTAGAAGAGTGCAAAGGTGTTTTTTTGTATTCTGAAAATGTGTCACTATTGGGTTTAGAGCCGGCATCTGGAAAAGTCTTGTATAAAAGTTGTCAAATCTTTGAATAAAAGTTTTTTAGATAATAAAGTGGATACACCCTGGCGTACCATCCTACCGATGGGAGAGGGCATAAACCCAGAATGGAGAGCTCTGTACAAGTCACCATTAACTAAGAAAATAGGCGATTTACAGTGGAGAATATTACATGGGGCAGTTGCAGTTAATGCTTTTATTTCAGTTTTAAACCCTGGTGTTAGTCATGGTTGTCCTTTTTGTTTGCAGAGAGAGACTGTGTTCCATGCATTTATGCAATGTTTTAGACTGAAGTATTTGTTAATTGTGCTACAGAATTTATTTGTTTGTTTTGGTGAAACATTTTCTGTTGGAGTTTTTATTCAACTTTTTGCTAGGCCAAGCTAAAATGGCAATTTATAATACCAGAAAACATAAAATTGAACGAGACACAAGCTATAATTTAGAGGCAGTGTTTTTCAATTCAGTGAAATCTCGAATTTTAATTGATTTTCGATACTTTAAAGCCATGAAGGATCTTGTTTCTTTTGATCAGATTTGGTGCAATAAGGGGGCTTTGTGTGAGATTATTGATGACAACCTGCATTTTGCACCCCTTTTAAGTTAATTTTGTCTTGTCTGTTCTGATTTTATTTTAACAATGTGTTAATTGACTGGACATGTGGATAATGTTTTAGATTTTGTAATAAATGGATTTTTTTTTAAAATCTCTCTCTCCGCATTAAATTAATTAATTTGCACGAGAGTTTTATTTATTTTTATACTGTGTATTCTCCATGTAAATTCGTGCACCGAACCGTGACGCCCGTACCGTTTTGGTTCAATACGAATACATGTACCATTCCACCCCTAGTACATACATGTTGCTCACATATTATGGTAGCCCTGTTTGTGCTAAATAGAGTGTAATTTCACCTGTGCCATTAATATGTTTATAAGCAACTGAAAAAAGCACAAATGTCAGGGCATGTCAAAACATCTCAAGGACCCCAAAAACACCTTGATCCCCAGAGGGTTAAAGACTCCATTTGTCCATTGTTTATTTCTAAAGAAACACGACAATGGATAAAAGGCTCCATTACCTTTGTACCTTACGTTATGGCACCTTAGAAGCAGTTTTTGTAAAAATAGGCTAACGATTGCGTCATAACAAGCGACTCTGTCGCACAGTACAGAAATTACCGTATAGACAGAAGTATAAGCTCGCGAGCAATTGGGGGGACGTGGAGGCATAAAGTCAAGGGAGAAGCCCATAGAGAGTTGTAAAGTTGCTCCTGCTGCTAGATCATGGACAGCTAATACTCACGATCTCCGGCTCTGCAAGGCACACAATGAAATGGTCATAGCAACCACCTCATAGCATTTAACACCTTCCTACATTTTTCAATTACTTTCTGGATATGTACATCCCATGTTATTCCCTCATCAAACCATATCCCCAAAAACTTAAAGCACTTCACTCTTTCCAATTCTTGATTATATAATTTTAGTTTTACCTCAGTACATATTCTTTTCTTTGTAAATAACATTATCTTTGTCTTATCTACTGAAAACTTAAACCCCCATTTGTATGACCACTCTTATATTTTCGTAATAGCTTCCTGTAGCTTTTTAATAATAAATTTCAGATTTCTTCCCCTCTTCCAAATCGCCCCATCATCCGCAAAAAGTGAAAATCCCATCCCATTCTCTATTTCCCTGCACACATCATTTATTAATATGGAGAATAATAGAGGACTTATTATACTCCCTTGAGGTGTTCCGTTTTCAACAATATATTTCTTTGAATAACTCTCCCCTATTCTAACTTGTATCAACCTTCCTTGTAAAAAGTCCTTAATCCATCTATACATTCTTCCTTTGATACATAATTTACATATTCTAATTACCAAACCTTCTCTCCACATCATATCGTAGGCCTTCTCTATGTCAAAGAAGACAGCCACTACACTTTCTTTATTTACTTGTGCTTTTCTAATTTCATGCTCTAAACATACAGCTGGATCCATTGTATTTCTTCTTTTCCTAAAGCCACTTTGATATTTGGCTATATATCCGTTCTTTTCCATATAGTACGTTAACCTTTCGTTTATCATTTTCTCCATTATTTTGCATATGTTAGAAGTCAAAGCGATTGGTCTATAATTCCCCGGGTTTGTACAATCTTTTCCTGGTTTGCGTATTGGCACTACCACAGCCTCCTTCCAGCTCTGTGGCAGTTTTCCGTCCTCCCACACTTTATTATATAGTTCTAGTAATACCTCCTTTGAATTTTCACTGAGCTGATTTATCATTATGTAACAAATCTGATCAGTTCCTGGTGCTGACATCTTATTTTTCTGGAGAGCACGTTTTAGTTCTATCGTTGTAAATGGTTCGTTTAGTAGGTCATTCAAATTTTCTTCTTGCTGTAATTCTTCATTCTCCCTTACTGTAGTTTCCCTCCCTCTTTTCCCCTCTTCATAGGGCTGTGAATCTTTGGGTAGGCAGCGAATCGATTCGATTCACGATTCATAGGTTTTCGATTCGATTCAAGAACGATTTTTGCAAATTCAGAAAGATTCGATTCGATGCGATTCACATTAAAATTCGATGCGATTCGATTAATTCGATTCGATTCTTAATTTTTTATATGCATTCATAGGATTATTTAAATGCTTCCCCCAATGGGTCTTAGTCAGGGTGTGAATTATACAGCTGGCTTCGGGGGTCAGAGAGTGGGAACAAAAAAACGACGACATTTTGTCTATTGTTAACGTTAGTTCATGTTAGTTTATAATGAATCTATTCTTATAAAAAATATTTCCAAAGCCTATAAATTAGCATTTGTAAAAATGTAAACCAAGATTTAAAAAGGCTTTAAAAGTATAGTTCATCATGCTAACTATTTTGTAGGAATGGATACACAACCTTAAAGTGTTCCTACATTAAACATCCTTCCATTGTGAGACTAAAAATACCATGAACTTTCCCAACTAAAACCTTAACTAACGTTTCTTCATGGAATAGCTATACTCTTTGTTCTCTTTATCCGACTGAACATTTTCCTTGTGATTCTGAAAGGAAACGCGCCGGCGGTCTACTTGTGCTATATTAACGATTACGAATGCAACTTTAATGCGCATCTGATTGATGGATAAACCACGCGCTCTTATTTCAGTGTAATATATGTTGTAGTTATTTCATCAGTTCAGTTTAACGACATTAAGTTACATTTCATTCATCATTCATGATTAATCGGTGTACATTTTAGACACCTATTATACGTTTTCTCTTTCCATGTAATAAATGCGCACCCTTGAATAAGTGGGGTTTTACTTTAACTGCTCAGGACGGGTATGACCCATTTCCGTAAAACTTCAGTATCTTATCTTAAAGAAAATAACGGTGACGTTTCCACGCAACGAACGCGTTGTTTCATAGCAGTGACCGCGCAATGATATGGCAGCTTTATCAATGGCTTGCTTTCTCGATAGAGAGCTGTCATCTTGCTCATGTGAACACCAATGGCTGTCCTGAGGAGAGCTCAAACACGGACTGCTCAAACATCTGTAGATGAGAGCTATATGGGACCGAGCGCGAGCGAAATCCAGTGAAAGATGGTAAGAGTGCAGCGAGTATGTGAAGGAGAGCTGTGAGGACGCGAAATGACGCCGCACAACACCTCATTAATTCGCGCATGTAATGACTGTTTTTATGTTTTAAAGCACTGAATCGATATAGAATCGCAAATTATTCGATTTTTAGCATTTTAAATCGAACATTGACCGAAATAAACGATTCACAATTCGAAATACATGTTTCAAGATCGATGCATATGCATCGTCAGGATTTGTAATCGATGCATCGAGAAAACGAATGAATCGTTACACCCCTACCTCTTCACTAATATTATTTGAACTGTTACAAATGCTTTAGCCAGCATCTCTGCTTTCTCCTCATCTCTCACTCCTATTTTTCCTCCATTTAAGACTGGGTATCCATATTCTCTTTTTATCCCATTCATTCTTTTTATCATCCCCCAAACTTTACCAATTTCTTTCTCCCTTCCTACTGAGGAACAAAATTTCCTCCAATATTCTTTATTTGCACTTTTTATGACTCTCCTTACTTTTGCTTGCGACTTTTTATATTCAATAAGATTCTTAAAACAATTATTCCTTTTTAACACTTTAAAAGCTTTATTTCGAAATTGTATCGCTCTTTTACATTCCTTTGTCCACCATGGTACAATCTTACCTTTGCACTTACCTGCCCTCTTCTTTGATTTCTCTGCAGCCTCTACAACAACTTTACAAAAAGAAACATTTAAATTATCAACATCTTTATTTCTATCAATTTTTCCCACTTCTTGATCACTAATATTCCTAAATGTATCCCACTCAGCACTATTGAAAGACCATTTCTGCAATCCTACTGTATCAAATTCCTCTAGACTCAATCCTACTACTATTATAATAGGATAATGGTAGTAGGATTTCCTAACTGAGCATGCAACACAACTTCTCGTCCAGGCCCTGGTCATTTCTAGGCTTGATTACTGCAATGCTCTTCTGGCTGGACTTCCATCATGTGCAACTAAACCTCTACAAATGATCCAGAGTGCTGCAGCTCGTCTGGTCTTCAACGAGCCCAAAGGGGCCCACGTCACTCCTCTGTTCATCTCTCTGCACTGGCTACCACTCGCTGCTCGCATCAAGTTCAAGGTGTTGACACTTTCTTACAGATTGACCACAGGATCAGCTCCCTCCTACTTCCACTCACTACTACAAGTCTACATCCCTACCAGAAGCCTACGATCAGTCAATGAGCGACAGCTCGTGGTACCATCACAGAGAGCCTCAAAATCACTCTCCAGAACATACTCATTCACGGTACCATGCTGGTGGAATGATCTGCCCACCCTCATCCGGAATGCAGAATCCCTGACAGCATTCAAAAGACAACTGAAAACTCATCTCTTCCGTGAGCACTTAACATAAAAAAATAAAAATAAAATCTTTCCTTTTCCTTTAAATCCTTGCTTATCTGGCTTATGCTACTCCGAGCAATGTCTGAACTTTGTATTTTGAGCACTTCTTGCGTTGTTTTTGCCTCTTCATGATGACTCGCTTGAAAAAAAGCGCCTGCTAAATGACTAAATGTAAAAATGTATATAATGGTCACTTCCTACTGTTGTTCATCTAACCACTTCCCATGTGCAAATGCCTGCTAATGAATCTGACACTAATGTAAGATCTATTGCTGATTCTGTACCAGTTCTGATATTAATTCTTGTACCACTTCCATCATTTAAACACACTAAATTTGTCATCTCCATTATCTCTTCAATCACCATTCCATTAGTATCATTATAGTTATCCCATAATGTGCTATGGGCATTAAAATCTCCACAGCAAATCACCTTCCCTACTAACTGTATCATCATTTCATCCAGCAATTCTAATTACAACTTATTACATGGATTATAAAAGTTAACAACTTT
Source organism: Rhinichthys osculus (assembly GCA_029959095.1). Classification (NCBI taxonomy): domain Eukaryota; kingdom Metazoa; phylum Chordata; class Actinopteri; order Cypriniformes; family Leuciscidae; genus Rhinichthys; species Rhinichthys osculus. The sequence continues at coordinate 24,471,921 of JARWKJ010000018.1, read as the reverse complement.
GATATTTCCTTCTCTGGTCCATACTTCAATTATTAAATATTCCAACTCTTTTCCTTTCCCCAAAACTCTATATTGCATTCCTTGTTTTATAAATATTATACATCCTCCTCCACTACCCTCCCCTCTGTCTCTACGGATGCTATCATATCCTTTAATAACAAACTCCAATTCTAATTTAAGCCATGTCTCTTGAACACATATGATTTCTGGTTTATTTTATAAATCTTTAATAAATCCCTTAAATTCCTGACCATTTGCTATAAAGCTTCTTGCATTGTATTGTACAATAATCAGCTTGTCTTATCACCTGGGCCTCCCACTTTCCCATCAGCTTCAAGTCTTGTTTTGATCTGCTCCCAAGATACTTCTTTTATACCCAGAAACTTCTCAGCCCCCTTAACTATTATTTTATTTTTCTCTGTTTTGTGTTTAACCTGATCAGTACAATTGATCACATAGGCCACAAACAAAATAATCTTCTCAACTGTCAATTCTGTTTTTGTTTGACCTGTTTAACCTGCATCTATTCTCGACACCTGGGCAGCAATGTCAATATCAACCCTTCCCCTTTGTCCTTGTACTTTCTTCACTGCCTCTGAATAACTTATGTTGTTTACTGTTTTGATCTGCTGTATTTCCACAGCCCTTTTCCTGACTTCACATCCACCATATGTTACTCTGTGTTGGCCACCACAATTGCAATATTTATCGTGCACATTTTCCTTACATTCTTCCACTCTATACTCACCTCCGCATTTGGGACACCTCTGCTTCCCTTTGCAAACTGCTGCTATATGCCCATACCTCTGACATTTGTAACATCGTAGCGGTGGAGGAATATACGGCCTAACTAGAAAGCTCATGCATCCTACTCTTACGCTTTCTGGAAGTAAGGACCTCAGAAGTGCTGGTAGTTTCATTTCGTGGAGCACGGATCCAGCTGATGAAGTAAGTTTATTCTTAAGTGCTTTGTTCTAATCGCGTTATTGAATAGTATCTGTAAACTGCACAAAGACTGTTTAAATATGAATTGCGTGTCCGTGTGTGAATTAATGAATGGCACAGACGCGCGTGCGATGTTACTACAACATCTGTGCGTTCATTCACTCTTGCTCCTACATTAGTAAACGTTATTTTTACATGAACACATCCAAACTATATTGCTATAGCCAACTGAGATTTGTTCTAATCGCGATATAGAATAGTGTCTGTAATGACATGTCGTTGACTAGTTTTGGATAGATTATAAAGTTTTTACTCTAAAATAGACATCAAATAAGCTTTTGTTAGACAGTCTCTGCTCATATGTTAAATATATAGTATGTTTTGTCAAAAATAAACTAATCAACTGTTATAGTGTTTGTTCCAATGCAAGCTAGGCTATATCAAAATAATGAATCCTTAACTTTGAAATATGTATGATAAAATGTATTGGCCTACTTTAAAAAATAATACTTTATAAGAGATGTATGGAAAAAGACTTTTTTTTTTTTTTTCAAGATGTTTCCAACTCTAACTTTGAACCAATTCTTTTTTTTTTTTATGATTAACATTTTATTGTTTTTTCAGAACACTTAAACACACACACATGTCCATCCAAAAAATGAAGCAGTACTCATACAACAAAATAGAATGAAAGGAGGACATAGCACAACCATAGACAAAAATTGAACAATAAATACATTTAGAAAATAATAAATAAATAAAAATAAATAAAAAATGTTGCACCTAGCCCTTGAGTTACAGCCTTGCCTAAAAGTAGGTACCGTATTCTATCAAAATGTATCCATCAATCATGTTTCCTAGTTAAATGCTATGTTTTTGAGCCGGAACGCCGTTAAACCTTCAAAGTGTACGAATGAAACTTCCCCCATTTCAAGTTGTACTCCTCCACTTTATCAAGCAACCTATAGGACAGTTGTTCAAGGGCAGCCAGCTGACCCAGAGCGGCGTACCACAAATCCAGTGCTGGTGCAGAGGGGGCTTTCCATTCTTTGACCACAAGTTTCCGGCCTAGCATGAGGACAGTCTGGATCCAGCTAGAAAGTGGAGGGTCAGGTCACTTAAAGCAGAGGGGTACCCCAAAATAAACAGACTAGGGGTGAACGGGATATTCTGGTCGACAATTTTCTCTACGATTGTATGTAGGGAAGACCAAAATGCCTGAATTCTTGGGCAACTCCAGAGCATGTGTACTAATGTTTTTGTCCCGACACCTCCAGCATTCCGAGTTATCAACCAAACCAACCTTATGCAGCCTGGATGGTGTCCAATAAATTATATTCAGTATTTTGAATTGGATAAGTCGCGTTCGCAGTTCCCTTGACATTTTTTTTCCCATTGCTTAGAATTCTGCTCCATTCTGCATCTCTGAATGACACCTTTAGATCAGTTTCCCATGTCATTTTAAGGGACAAAATATTAGAGTCCGAGGCCGTAAGGATCATAGCGTAGTAGGCAGAAGCTTCATGGCCGCGCCCATAGATTGTTAGAACCTTCTCCAACATGTCACCGCTCGGTGGGACTACTGAAGGGGAGCCGAAGACCTGCACCAGTAGGTGTCTTAACTGAAAATACTTCCACTGTTGATTACGTGGTAAGTCAAATTCCTGTCTAAGTGCCTCAAAAGACTTTAATGTCCCATCCTGGTACAAGTCTCCGAGCACCCTAATCCCTTTTTGCAACCAAAGCTTCCAAAGGAAGGGAGATTTATTTATACAGAGCTTGGGATTTTGCCAGATCCCGGCAGCCTGGTGCAGATACGGATCGAATTTAAAAATCTTAGCTACTCTCTTCCAGACCCACTGAATGTGAGACAAAATGGGATGTGACCGATTCTGTTGGGCTAATTTAGCTGTGATGTATGCAATGGGTGAGAGAGGGGAGGACACCGCGCTTTCGAGGTGAAACCACGGGGGGCCTCTCTCCGGGGGTAAAGACCACTGTGCCATATGCCTAATGGTAAACGCATAATGGTAAAAAAGCAAGTTGGGCACACCTAATCCTCCTTTGTCCACTGGCCTCTGCAGCTTTCGCAGGTTCATCCTGGGGCGTTTATTATTCCATAAAAATGTATTACAAAGTTGATCAAATTGTTTGAAATAGCGCAAAGGAATTCGGACTGGGATAGCCTGTAGCAAGTAGTTGAATTTCGGAGCACAAATCATTTTAATGACGTTTGCCTTTCCCCACATAGAGAGATACAATGGAGACCACCGCTCTAAGTCAGCCCGCAATTTGTCCAGTAGGGGGTCAAAGTTTGTTTTAATCAGATCCGTCAAAATGGGGGGGAATGTTAAACCAAGATATTTAATGCCTTTCTTAGGCCAGTCAAAAGTGCCTGACTGGAAGAGGGATTTGGGACAATATGGAGTGAGAGGAAGAGCCTCAGATTTTGTCCAGTTGACTTTATAACCTGAAATGGATGAGAACTTGTCAATAATTTTGAATAGTGATGCAAGAGATTGTTCGGGATCTGTGACAAACAAAAGGATATCGTCTGCATACATCATCAATTTATGACATTTTTCACCAATTTGTATGCCTGGAAATGCAGGTTCTTTACGTATAGCAACCGCAAGCGGTTCAAGTGCCACTGCAAAAAGTAGAGGAGTGAGAGGATCACCCTGCCTCGTGCCTCTTTCCAGTTCAAATGGGAGGGAGATGATACCGTTAGTAAGCACTGACGCTGAGGGGTGAGTATATATGAGCCTAATCCAATCTATGAACTTTTTGCCGAAACCAAAACATTCAAGGGTGGAGAGCAGATATTGCCACTCCACCCTGTCAAACGCCTTTTCGGCGTCCAGCGAGATAGCAGCCATGGGAGAGGCATTATCCTGAGTGGCCCACATAATATCAAGAAGTCTTCTGATGTTGTCAGCCGAGGAGCGCGAACGTATAAAGCCGACCTGGTCAGGATGGATCAAGGAGGTTATTACCTTGTCCAGACGGTTAGCTATAATTTTAGATAGTATTTTACTGTCACAGGAGGTCAAACTAATAGGTCTAAAATTCTTACAGTCTAAAGGGTCTTTTCCTTCCTTCAAGATAAGTGTGATAATGGCCTCGGATAATGAGGGAGGGAGATTACCCTTCTTGAAAGCTTCATTATAGGTGTCTAAGAGTAATGGTGCAAGTTCCTCAGCATAAACTTTATAAAACTCGGCCGTAAAGCCATCCAAACCTGGTGCTTTACTTGAAGGGAGGTGTTTAATAACATCCCTTATCTCCTCAATAGTAACAGGTGATTCAAGACGTTCGAGCTGGTCCCCTGACAACACCGGCAGATCAAGAGTTGACAGAAAGGATGTAATGTCTTCCCTGTCCCTCTTCGCCTCTGAAGTATACAGTTTTACATAAAAGTCTCTAAAAGCTGTATTAATCTCCTTGGGATCAGTCAGGACAAACCCATTGTCCCTCCTAATAGCAGGAATAGTACTCATTGCTTCTTTTTGTTTAATGTACCTGGCAAGTAGTCTACCAGCCTTGTCACCCTCCTCGAAGTATTTCTGCCTTGCCCGAAAGAGAGAGAATTCTGCCCTCTGGGTCATAATTGAATTAAAATCATATTTTAGTCTAGTCAACCTGGTAAGATTTTCAGAGGACATATTTTTTTTAAAGTTAGATTCTGCTGTTATGATCTGTTTTTCAAGCTCCTGGAGCTTAGTATTGTTCTCCTTCTTCCTGAATGACGAGTATTGAATTATGTGGCCTCTCAAAAAGGCTTTCAAAGCCTCCCATGCTACCGCTGCTGACGGAGCCGTTGGGAGATTGGTCTCTATATAGAGGTTGATTCGTGATCTCAGTGATTCCTTAAAGGTCTCATCTAATAGAAGGCTAGAGTTTAATCTCCATCTAGTTGACCTAGCTGGCTTATTAAAGAACAGAATATGGAGAAATATTGGACTATGGTCTGAAATAATTATATTACCAATGTCACTCGCTCCCATAGCTGATACCAGCGACTGAGACACCAAAAAAAAATCTATTCTGGAAAACGAGCTATGTGGTGGAGAGAAGAATGTATAATCTCTCGAAGATGTATTTTGTAGCCGCCAAATGTCTACCAGACCAGATGTTTTGGACATATCTTTGAGAACTGCGTGAGCCCTAGTGGTGCGGACAGATGGAGAGCTACGATCTAATATAGGGTCCATTACCTCATTAAAATCACCCCCCATGATAATTGGATAGTCTCCCATATCATTTAGTTTCTTCTCAAGTAGCCTAAAAAATGCCGGATCATCTCTATTTGGGGCATACACGTTCGCAAGTATGATACTATTTCCCAGGATCTCGCAAAGCATCAACAGCATTCTCCCTTCCTCATCTGCACTTTCTTTTACGCATTTAAATTGTAGCCGCTTGTTAACTAGAGTAGCCACTCCTCTACTCTTGCTACTGCCACAGGCAGCCGCCACAAAGCCCACCCAATCACCCCGGAGCTTTTGAGATTCTTGAGGTAATAAGTGGGTCTCCTGCATAAATACCACATCACATTTTTTAGAGCTAATGAAAGTTAATACCTTCCTCTTCTTCACTATGTTGTGGAGGCCTCTGACGTTCCAGCTCATAAGTTTCAACCCTTTTGTACTACTAGCTGAAATAATGTAAAATGAGTGTAATACAAGTTTTGCTGTACTTTCCAAAATGACTTCTTTATGAGTAACATCACTAAATAATAAGAGACAAAAAACACATTGAATTTAAACATACAAATAACAAAAGCAACGAAAATGCATCTGTGAAGCCAGACGCAAACACTTATCTCAGTTTGGTCCGTGAATCTCTAACTTAAAGCCGCTATGACCGTGCCCCACCCACCCTGCACCTGTTGTCCTGCCCAGAATCAGGCAGAAACGACCACCCAACCTCTTACCTGCCCGACACGAGCGTAACCATTAACCTTATAATAACAAAGAGGAAAAAATTTCAAACTTAGGCAACGAGTTACACATTAAACAGAAGTTTGCATAAAGAAAATAACCGATTGTATGACCCATGACGCCCATATGCATAAACCAGACTAATGGGCGAACATTGCAAGGACAAGGCTTGGGCTGCCTCACCAATAAAGTCTCACTTTACACCATGAAATTAAGCAGCGGTGTTGCCTTGCACAATAAAGTGATTTTACTAACCTCCAGGTGAGTCCTCTCTTGATTGAAACGAGAGAGAAAAAATTACAACATTAAAATATATATATATATATACATATATATATATATATACACATAATTTAAAAAAAATGTAAAAAAAATGTAAAAAAAAATGTAAAAAAAAAAAATATATATATATATTATATATAAAATAAATAAAAGAACAACGCACAAAGAGACCCTGAACTGGTCTACTGAAACAACCTCTGAATACCCCAACAGGAACAAGGATCCAACGACCCACCACTTGTCCATATAATCTGTAAAGGATCGGTGATATTCTTTGTATGACCAGATAAAATTGTCCGTTTGTCAGGAAGAAGAGAAAAAAAAAAAAAAAAATTATTATAATTATATACATATATATATATATATATATATATATATACATACATGCATATATATGCACACACACATACATACAATAAAAAAACATATATATATAAAAAAAATAATAATAATAAAAAAAATAAAAAAATAAGTGCGAGTGCAGCGTCCAAGCTAGTGATAGACCCACTGAAGGGCTCAGCCCTCTCATGAGGGGAAACAAACCAAACCTCCCCATGAATCAAGTCATTTAAGGAGTTTTAAAATTATAATTCAGCGCCAATAATTAAACCTCCTGACATAATGAGAGAGAAAAAATAAAAATAAAACAAAAATAAAAATAAATAAAAAATAAATAATAAAAAATAAATAAAAAGTAAACCAAAGACCCGCCATTAGTCCATATAGCCAGAAACTCTCCAGTAATATTATCCACTTATGCTCAGACCAAAAAGAAGAAGAAGAAATGTCTGTTTGACAATCAAAAATGGAACATTTAGTGCATTCATCTTAACCCTCATACACTCCGGGTCCAAAGGAAGACCAACAGAAAAAGAATCCGCAAAGGGCTCAGCCCCCCACAATTTAAGGCCGTGATACTGTGGCGCGAAATACCATTACACCAAAATGCAGTAACGCCAAGTTAACCAAGGGAATGAATGTAAGCCAGGGCTTTTTTATGGTCATCAAATCGGCGGGGGCCCTGTGCTGATCTCACGGTGAGCACTGCCGGGTAGTCAAGAGAAAATCTTGTGCGTTTTTCATGGAGCATCTTCTTACACTCGTTGAACTTAATGCGCTTCTCATTAACCAACTTGGAATAGTCGGCGAAGACCATTATACGATGCTCCTTCCAGGTAACTTTACCCATCTTGCGTGCAGCCTCCGCGATGCGGTTTCGGTCCTGGAATCTGAGAAATCTGGCGATGATGGGTCTTGTTGGCGAGGGATGTTCCGGACCTGAGCTCTTGCGCAATCCTCCGATCCTGTGCGCTCTGTCAATTTCGAGGTTCAGGATCTCCGGTAAAATTTTGATGAGGAATGACAAGGTATCTCCGTCCTCGCTGCTCTCGGGAAACCCGATGAACCGTAAATTATTCCTTCGCTCCCGATTCTCAATGTCGTCCAGTTTTTGGCGGAGGGCATCCACCTCTGTAGCTGTGGCTGGAGGGTTCGCCTGCTGTCTCTCGTTCGCCTCCTCGCGGAAGCCCAAACGGCTCTCGACTTGAGAAATGCGGTTTGTAATTTCAGCTAGTTTGCTATCTGTAGCACTTGTTGTAACCCAGATAGCCTCCAGCTTCTTGTCGTGGGCGTCTGACTTTTCCAGGATTAATGCGGTGAGTTTAGCAAACTCTTTGGCTACATTACCGGGGATGGTGCTAGCGTCCGGTTCATCAGCGCCGGGCTCGTCATGAGGCTGCGGTTTCTTTAGGTTAGCTTGGCTAGCGTTAGCCACTTCGTTAGCCTTCGTTCCACCGGAGCCAGTTCTCGGGGGATTAGTGGTACTTCTGGTATTGTTTGGCATTCTTGTCATATAACTTCAACTTTTCATATGGTAACTCACATAAAGTTGGACTCTTTGTCAAGTTTTAAAGTTAGTATCATGCTGGGATGGGCGCAGCTCAACCTCACGCAGCCATTTTCGTCAACCACGTCACGTGACTCACTTTGAACCAATTCTATAGAATGGCCCATATAACCTATTTGAACAGGATTTGTTTCCAGGTATAACTAAAAATGTGCTTTTGCCTTTAATTTATATTTTGATTATTTTTATATATATATATATATATATATATACACTCACCGGCCACTTTATTAGGTACCCCATGCTAGTAACGGGTTGGACCCCCTTTTGCCTTCAGAACTGCCTCAATTCTTCGTGGCATAGATTCAACAAGGTGCTGGAAGCATTCCTCAGGGAGTTTGGTCCATATTGACATGATGGCATCACACAGTTGCCGCAGATTTGTCGGCTGCACATCCATGATGCGAATCTCCCGTTCCACCACATCCCAAAGATGCTCTATTGGGTTGAGATCTGGTGACTGTGGAGGCCATTTTAGTACAGTGAACTCATTGTCATGTTCAAGAAACCAATTTGAAATGATTAGAGCTTTGTGACATGGTGGAAGTAGCCATCAGAGGATGGGTACATGGTGGCCATAAAGGGATGGACATGGTCAGAAACAATGCTCAGGTAGGCCGTGGCATTTAAACGATGCCCAATTGGCACTAAGGGGCCTAAAGTGTGCCAGGAAAACATCCCCCACACCATTACACCACCACCACCAGCCTGCACAGTGGTAACAAGGCATGATGGTTCCATGTTCTCATTCTGTTTACGGCAAATTCTGACTCTAACATCTGAATGTCTCAACAGAAATCGAGACTCATCAGACCAGGCAACATTTTTCCAGTCTTCAACTGTTCAATTTTGGTGAGCTCTTGCAAATTGTAGCCTCTTTTTCCTATTTGTAGTGGAGATGAGTGGTACCCGGTGGAGTCTTCTGCTGTTGTAGCCCATCCGCCTCAAGGTTGTGCGTGTTGTGGCTTCACAAATGCTTTGCTGCATACCTCGGTTGTAACGAGTGGTTATTTCAGTCACTGTTGCCCTTCTATTAGCTCTAACCAGTCTGGCCATTCTCCTCTGACCTCTGGCATCAACAAGGCATTTCCGCCCACAGAACTGCCGCTCACTGGATGTTTTTTCTTTTTCGGACCATTCTCTGTAAACCCTAGAGATGGTTGTGCGTGAAAATCCCAGTAGATTAGCAGTTTCTGAAATACTCAGACCAGCCCTTCTGGCACCAACAATCATGCCACGTTCAAAGTCACTCAAATCACCTTTCTTCCCCATACTGATGCTCGGTTTGAACTGCAGGAGATTGTCTTGACCATGTCTACATGCCTAAATGCACTGAGTTGCCGCCATGTGATTGGCTGCTTAGAAATTAAGTGTTAACGAGCAGTTGGACAGGTGTACCTAATAAAGTGGCCGGTGAGTGTATATATATATATATATATATATATATATATATATATATGTGTGTGTGTGTGTGTGTGTGTATATGTGTATATATATTGTCCTTGCATTCTTTCTTGTGTGACACACCTGAATGAAAGGCTCATTATGCAGGTCTTTGTCTTCTCAGGTGAGAATCACCTAATTATACATGAGGGGGTTGGGCCGCTCACGCCCATTCGCATATTGCCTTTCCAAACTAAAATGTTTTTCACAATTTATAACAATCTATTGTTTTATGTGAATGATTAGGCAGGATGATTTTCAGATCATTTTGAAGCAAAAACTCTAGGCCACAACATCCATTAGTCGAAAGTCTTGTGGATACATATATATTGTGTTTTGTGGCCTTATTTCAGAAACTTTAATTTTTAGTTTTATCAATAACCATGCATAAACAATATTCTCTCAAAAATACAAACATGTACATACATGTTGCTCACATATTATGGTATGAATGAATGAATGAATGAATGAATGAATGAAAATGAATGAAAAATTTATTGAACAACAATCAACACGAAGTGTTCAAAAGGATAAAAACACAAAAAAGCCCAAAGGCTTGTTTCCATTGTGGTCTTTAAGATGGAAGATGAGTAACAGTACATGGACTAAAAACATTGAGGACAATGAAGAAAGGGGGCATAAGAAGATACAAACAAATAAAACAGATAAAAACACAATAAAAAGAATCAAACAAGGGCTAAATTCCCAGATAAACAAGCAGACACACAAGCAGACAATACAATATTCCTACTACTACAAGTTTTTTTTAAGTTTTTTTTTTTTATAGGTTTAATAACCAATTTTTATTGAATATTTAAAATGATAATAGGAAGAGCTCAACAGTTTAAGTTTTAAAGTTAAACCATTCCACAAGACAGCTGCAGAGTATAGGAAAGAGTACTTTCCCACAGAGCTCTTAAAACGGCAGGGCCTGTAATCTGTGGAACTCCCCCTGGTGCAGTAGTTGTGCATATCACTAATTTTTGAAAAGTAATCGCATAAGTACTTGGGTGCCAGATTATTTCTTATCTTATAAACCAAACACAGTTTAAGTTGAGAAACCCTCTCCTCTACTCTAAGCCACCCAAGACTGAGGAAATAGTCAGGAAGAAGATGAGTTCTAGGATGTAATTTAAGGATCACTCTGATTAATTTATTTTGACAGGTCTGTAACTTGTCTTTAAGGCCTTTAGTAATGCCTGTGTACCAAGATGTAGGTCTGTAACTTGTCTTTAAGGCCTTTAGTAATGCCTGTGTACCAAGATGTACAGGCATAGTCAGGATGACATTGAACAAGCGCATTGGCCAGGATTTTCAAGGTTTTACTATCTAAGAGGCTGGATATTCTTGCCAGGAACTTAGTCCTTTGGCTTACCTTTAAGATAATTTTTCAGGCCATAAGCTCCCCTGATAGGTTGTTATCTAGTATACAGCCCAAGTAAGTAACTGCTTCCTTGGCTGTAATTTTAACATTACCTACGACTACCCTAAACCCCATAGCCTTTCTCAGTTTATCTCTGGACCCAAAAAGAATTGACTCTGTTTTGCCAAGGTGCTTGTTGTCTGTTAGCCAAACACTGAATTAAGAAGTTCTGAACTAAGCAGCCTTTCCACCTCTGATTTTTCTTTATGAGAGACTAAAATAGTTGAGTCATCTGCAAACAAATTACAGTCTATAGCTGACGACATATCATTGACAAATAATAAAAAAAGAGAGGACCCAAAATACTCCCCTGGGGAACTCCACAAGTTAATTTAAGTGGTGAGGACAAGGTCCCTTCCACATCTACCACCTGTTCTCTGCCCACCAGGTATGACCTCACCCACTGAAGAGATGCAGGAGAAAATCCTAGGGCTTTTAGTTTGTTCAAAAGAACTTCATACTGAACGGTATCAAAGGCCTTTTGAAGGTCTATTAACACCATGCCACAAAAATTCCCCTTTTCTACCTTTTTCATAATAAAGTCTGTAAGATAAAGCAGACAGGTATCTGTGGAATGGGCTTTTCTAAAGCCTGATTGGAAGTCAAATAAAAGGTTATGTTCTGCTAAATAACTGTCTATTTGCTCATAAATGATCCTTTCCACAATTTTTTTATATTGAACACAAGATAGATACATGGCGGAAATTTCCAGGATCAGATTTGGGCCCCTTTTTAAATAAAGGTATCACTCTTGCCACCTTAAATTTACTAGGGAAATGGTTATTTTCAATGGATAAATTAATAAGATAAGTTATGACAGGAGTGATTATTTCAGCAGCATCCTTAAGAAATCTGGCAGGGATGTTGTCAGAACCGGTAGCCTTGGAAGGATTTAAGCCTTTGAGTTTTTTTAGTACCAGCTCCTCTGTTACTTGTTTGAAATAAAAAGTATTTGGCTGGACTCCCTTTTCTTCATAAAACTTATGCACCCTCTGTGGATCACTAAAAACACCGGACGCAGATGGAAGCTTCTGCACCAGATTACTTGCAATTGTTGTGAAGAAACTATTAAAAGTATCTGCCACCACTTTTTTGTCATACAATATGGACCCATTAATATCTAGGCCTATTTTACCTTGTCTTTGCTTAGGGTTCTCTTTTGTCCCCAAAGGCCTAAGAGTTGCCCACAATTTCTTGGGATCCTTTTTGTACTCCTCAATTTTAGACATAAAAAAATCCTTTTTCGCCTCATCCACCATTCGCTGAACCTTATTTCTAAGTACTTTATATTCTTTAAAAAGAACAGACAGTTTGGTTCTTTTAAACTCACTTAAGATTTTATCCCTTAAGTAAATGGTGTCCAAAATATCATTATTTATCCAAGGCTGTGATCTTTGTTCAATCCTGGTCTCTTTTAATGGGGCTATCTTATCAAATATTTCCAAGAAAATAGATTGAAACCAATCCCATGCTGAATCAACATCACATATGTTGGTAATTTCCATCCACAGATTTGTGACATTTAATCTGAGCCCTCTTAACCTTCCTGGTGCAATAGGTTAAAAAATGGTCACTAATTCCATACACAATGACCCCACTTTGTAAAATTTTACTTGTATCAGATACAATGATGTGGTCAATAGCAGTTTGGCTATGCTCAGTTATTCTGGTTGGAACACTGATTAATTGAGTTAGACCATGCATTTTCAGAAAATCACAAAAGCCATTGTATAATGGACCTTCTGTATTCAAAACATCAATATTATTATCTGCCATTATGATGATTTCCTGGTTTAAAAAATCATGACAGCCTGCACTAACACATTCCAAGGTTTGGATGAAGTCATTTTGGTTTGGAGGTCTATAAACTACACCACACAATTTTTTTTGCTTTTTGGAAGTAAAATATCAATCCACACCACTTCAAGATTAACATTGTCCAGGTCCTGTCTTAGATTGAAATCAATATCAGACCTCACAAATATGCAAACCCCACCCCCTTGTCTATTTTGGTCTTTGCGAACGATAACAAAGTTTTCAATTTCAACTTCGGAGTCAGTGATATAAGAATCTAACCATGTTTCTGAAAAACATAGTATACTTGCCTTGATTTCCCTGGCCAGCTCACGTACCTCCGTAATCTTTGGCAGTAAGCTGCGGATGTTTAAATGAAAACAATGCAAGCCCTTCGATGCAAAAACGGATATTTGTTCCTCAGTGAAGACCAAGTTGTTACTTCTCACGGTAATGGCCTTCGGCAGTGATTTTGTAGCCGATACTACTGGTGTATCCAGACACACACAGTGCATGTCCGCCTCCTCACCTCCCCCGGGTAGCAGTCCCGTCAGTATTTCGTGTCCTCCAGGTGCCAGAGACTCCATTGACCGCAGCCGTTCCGACCTCGTCCCCTCCAGTGCCTGGTGTCTACTGGCGTTGGATATTGCAGCCTCAGCAGCACACTGCAGCCTCATACTCGTCCGCCTCGGCAACCGGTATCCGCTGGCTCTTGAGTTTACAGCCGCGTTCGCACCAGGCATCTCCCGCGGCGTCTGCGGCAGCTGCCAGTGAACGCTAGCCGCATCGCAAACCACTTTGGACGGTGCAACATCCAGTAGACCTAAAGACAGCCTGTTCACCAGGTTTACGTTCTCGACCGTAGCAAGTTGTAGGTGGCTAACCGCTTCCTCTATTTGGGCCTTTTTTGGAAGGTTTCCTCTGAGTGCAGTCTCTGGACCAGGGCATTGGTGTATATCGCCAGATAGCAATAAGTAGAGCAAGATTATCAAACCGTTGTTATTTTGGCGTTTGCTCACGGCCCAGGGTTTACGCCTTTGCCCAGTGTGTGGAGACTTAGCCCAAACACAAGTATAAATTACACCTCTTCCAAAGCCGAAATGTTTGTAGCCTGTGCCCGTTGTTTTTGAACTTATACTGATATGGATTTCAACTCCTTGGCATTGGGAGGAAATATTTTACCTATTCAGATTAACTTCAATGCTATCAGTTTGATTTACACAAAGGCTTGATATTAAAGCATACAATAAGAGTGCTGCAAGCACACCTGTCTCACCCACCGCCATTTCCAAGAGAGCACAGCAAACTTGAGAGCAAGTAGCCCTGTTTGTGCTAAATAGTGTAATTTCACCTGTGCCATTAATATGTTTATAAGCAACTGAAAAAACACCTTAGACCCCAGAGGGTTAACCAAAGCGACAGGCAATCTAAGACACAATCTTAAAAGAGTTCACCACATCAGTTTGGCTCATCAAATCGAGGTGCCGCGTCCGGTCACCCCGACAACCAATTTTATAATGGACAGAAATGGGAAAAAGCAGCCAACACTATTACAAACAAACAAAAAAAAGGAAACACATTCAATAGGCCGCCCTTGGGTCGACCACACATAAGAAATAAACAAGAGAAAACTTAACCCTCTAGGCGCCACGGTCGAGTTTACTCGACAAGATGCGGCATTGAATAAACGGCCAATTTTGTCAAATTGGGTGTCAAATTTCATTCGACCTCCCCTCCACTGGATGGCAGACATGTCATACTTCATCCCCGAATCAAAAAAACGTCATGTTTCTATACAAAATGTTCGAGTTAGAGCGCATTGAATCAGTGCGATCAAAAGCGGAGCTAGTGTGCGAGTGAGCCATTTTATCAGATCCTCTCCGCAATCGCGGCGACAGTATTGTGGTGGAGACTTTGTCTAATACCACTGGGTATGTTAGACGAGGTCGAAGTATTCATAGGACAGTTAGGAGGCAACGTGGAGGCAGGGTGAGGAGTCGCAATGACAATGACAGTAGTCCGAGCTGTGCACACAAGATATAGTCTTTTGAAATTAAGATGTCAAAATCGAACGTTTTAGGAAAAAACCTGTGGCGCCTAAAGGGTTAAATCACACACAAAATATATACATGGATAATATACCCAGCACAACTCAAATCAAAATATAAACTACACAACAACAATCAACTCACAGGAAAATCAAATCATGTTTAAAGAAAACAAAATGCAGAAAGGAATGGTGACAGTTAGGTGGCTGATCTAATATTTGGACGCCACTAGAGGCTTTTGACTCAAATTGGTTACTCACGGCCCAAAATCAACGGTCCAGCTGATTGAGTGTGTTAAACACCATGAACGCAAACAATACGCTGATTTCACGCAGCCGTTATTTTGAAATCGAAAGCAAGGTTCCGGTGGGAAGAAAACCGGAAGTGCCGCCTTTAATCATAGGAGAGTCGCGAATGCGATGGCGTATTGTTGTGTTTAGTGTAGAAATTAGTTATTCTAAAAATGTACATACATTTCTTTCATAATTTAGACTATATACAGTGAAATTCATTTATAAATAAAAAAAAATTTAATATATAATTCAGAAAGTAAAAAAGAAGCAGGAACGAACTATATACATATCCTATATTGGATATTAACATCCAATAGTGTAAATCGCGGCAGCAGCTTCAGGTTGGTAGTCCAAGGCATTGTTGTTTATCTTTACTTCCGGGGTTCTTCCCACTGGAGCCTCGCTTTCGATTTAAAAATGGCGGCTGCGTGAAATCGGCGTTTGGAGAACGGACCAGGCACAGCGTGTCTACACGCAAGCTGAAACACAGTTAATGGTGCTCGTCTGCCGGTTCAAAAGAGCAGACAAACTCGTATGGTCCTGTCTCCCTCAAACCCTGAAAACAGGATATAGTCACGGTGACAAGTCCGATGATGTCGGAACAGGCAGCAAAAACAAAGCAGACAGCAAGAGAAGCATCCGCACGGAGGTTTAGATGAAACCCAGAGCCCACTGTAACATTCCTTGCACGTTGGCCCGCACCTTAATGGTTTATAAGCATTTCACATATTTCTTTGTGATGTAATAATATAAAACTAATTAAAAAAATGGCTTTAAGCATTTGTTTGTTAGCCAATGCTGAAAGCTGATAAAAAAAGATAAGAAATGTCTAATACTGCTGCTCCCTCTAGTGGACAACAGTGGTATTACAGCCTACATACAATATGCCATATGTTATTCATATCATTTTCACCTTTTTTAACTGTTATAGAGGCAAATTTTGTCCGATCTGTCTGAATTTTTCATGCTTTTTTAGAGTTATAGATCACATGTAGGTCACACCTTTTTTTAAAGAAGATCTGAGCATTCATTGAAGCGATATAGGCTTCCGGGGACACTTGGTCAAGGCTACATATTGAAGTGACCTTATTATAGCCATCCAAATGAAGAAGTTATACCTTTTCTGATAATTATTGATCTAGAGAGTCCAGAGAATTGTACTGCACTGGTTTTGAACACTATGATATGAACATTAAATATGATCATAGATGGAAAACACTATTTACAGCCAATACAGGAAATTTACCATAGGAAATATATGTTTTTAAAGCTTTTTAACAGTTATAGCGCCACCTATGGTCCGATCTCCATAAAATTTAGCATGCTTGTTAATGATGTTATGTCACATATGCTCACCAATTTTTGTGAAGTTCTGAGTTTTCCTTTAGGATTTATAGTGTATTTTGTGATGCCCCTTTTCTAAATGATCCTGTTACAGCCACCCAAATGCAAAAGTTCAACTTTTTTTCGATAATTATTGATCTCGAGAGTCCTGAGAATTGCCCTAGACTGGTCTGGTTCCGATCGGGCGAAAAACCAGGGACTAGTTTGCAAGAGTAGGTTTTCGACAAAATTCGACAGCAGAACATTTTTGCTGCCTAAATCGAAATTGGAGATATACGTTTTGTCTGTCTCAAGTCAAGGATCACAGTGGTGTAAAGAACTTGAGTCTAAGTCAAAAATGTATATGTAAGATCAAAATCAACAGAGTAATTTGATTCTCTTTTGCACTGATAAGGAAAAAATCGAGCTCGTCGCGCCGGCGCGACGGCCGACCCCAGAGGGTTAAGAAGCCTGTTGGAATCAAAAACTGAGTGGCAGTGGAAAAGGGAGCATGAAGAAGAGTGGTTGTGGTTGAAGAGCAGTTTGACTAAAGAACCTGTTCTAAAATTCTACGACCAAGATAAGCCACTAAAAGTCTCAACAGATGCATCAAAATCGGGTTTAGGAGCCGTTTTACTCCAGCAACATGACACAGAGTGGTATCCAGTCACATATGCATCCCCCACTATGACATCTGCGGAAAGAAACTATGCGCAAATAGAAAAAGAGACTCTAGGTGCAGTGTTTGGCTGTGAGAGATTCCATGAGTATGTTTACGGAAGACCAGTCATCCTAGAGACAGATCATAAGCCTCTCATAGCAATATCAAAGAAACCACTGGGAGAAGTGCCACCACGCATACAAAGACTAATGCTTCGTCTACAGATGTATGATCTGGCATTTGAATTTAAACCTGGCAAGCACTTAATAGTGGCAGACACCCTGAGCAGGTTTAGCATGTGTAATAACACAAGCACTACAGAAGAAGAGGTGCAGATTCATGTGGACTCTATCAAAGCACAGATGCCAGTGTCAACTGCAAAGTGGGCTGATATAGCCAATGAAACAATGAAAGATGAACATTTGAGGAGGGTGATAGAAATAATTCACATGCCGGGGGAAGGAGTGTTGGATAACCCATACCAACACTTTAAAGATGAACTGTCGGTGCTAGATGGAGTTCTGCTAAAAGGAACAAAACTTGTTGTGCCTATCTCCATGAGAAAACAGATGTTAAAACTTGTGCATGAGGGACACTTGGGTATGGAAAAATATAAGAGGCGGGCAAGAGAGGTACTGTATTGGCCGGGCATGCATAGAGACATAGTGACGTTAGTGCAGCAATGTGACGTATGCCAACGCCACAGATATCAGCAACCAAAAGAGCCCATGAAATCACATAACAAACCAGTGGAACCATGGAGAAAGGTTGGAATGGATTTATTTAAACTGAAGGACAAAGATGACTTGTTGCTCATGGACTATCATTCAAATTACCCAGTATTTGTGAGGCTGTCAAACACAACAGCAGAACAAGTGATTGTGCAAACAAAAGCCATATTTGCACGTCACTGTATTCCAATAACTGTAATAAGCGACAATGGACCACAATTCAAAAGTCAGAGGTTTAACCCTCTGGGGACCAAGGGTTTTTTGAGGCCCTTGGGATGTTTTGACATGCACTGACATTTGTGCTTTTTTCAGTTATTTATAAACATGTTAATGGCAACGGTGTAAATTCACTCTATATAGCACAAACGGGGCTACCATAATATTTGAGCAACATGTATGTACATGTTTGTATTTTTGAGAGAATATTATTTATGCATGGTTATTGAAAAACTTAAAAATAAAAGTTTCTGAAATAAGGCCACAAAACACATATTGATTATTTATTCACAAGACTTTTGAAAATTGTATCACATAGCCTAGAATATTTGCTCCAAAACTATGTGAGAATCATCCTGACTACTCATTCAGATAAGTCAATAAAGTCTTTTATAATGTGTATGACATGTTTAGTGTGAGAAAGCTTTATGCGAGGAGGCGTGATCTCTCATTAATATGTAAGGCATTTCACAACTGAGAAAGACAAAGACCCTCCCATAATGGCCCTATTAGGTGCTATCAGGCCCTTATGAGGAGCCTTGCACAAAGAATGAGGAGATTTAAAAAAGAATGGCTTTTAGATTGTTTGGATTTATTTACAACACAACATAATCCAAAGATACACAACAAAGGACTGGTTTCTGGTTAAAATTGCTTTTTAATTATATATACACTACCGTTCAAAAGTTTGGGGTCGGTACGATTTTAAATACTTTTAAAAGAATTCTCTTCTGCTAACCATGGCTGCGCTTATTTGATTAAAAATACAACAAAAATCGGTTATAGTATTAAATATTATTCCAGTGTAAATCAGCTGTTTTCTGTGTGAATATATAGTAAAGTGTAATTTATTCCTGTGATCAAAGCTGAATTTTCAGCATCACCAGTGTCAGTGACTTCAGTGTCAAATGATCCTTCACAAATCAGTATAATATGAGGATTTGATGCTCAAGAAGCATTTATTATTATTATCAATGTTGAAACAGTTGTTGGTCTGTCAGTTGTACAGTTTTTTTTTTTTTTTTTTTTTTAGGATTCTTTGATGAATAGGAAGTTCAAAAGACTTTTGTAACATTATAAATGTCTTTACTGTCACTTTCGATCAAATTAATTATTCCTTGATAAATAAAAGTATTGATTTCTTTCCTCCAAAAAATTAAAATAAAATTCTCACTGACCCCAAACTTTTGAACGGTAGTGTATATACACACACACACACACACACACACACACACACACACGGCTTAGAATAAGTGAAAACGCCCATGCTAAATTTGACTAAGAAGAGGAATAAAAAATCTTAATGTCTTAATTTAAAAAATGAGGAAAACTCTAACCTTTAGGGAAATGAATAATGTCCCTGAATTCTTTGTGAATGAATAATGTATCGCAAATAATTAAATGTTCTTCTTTAAAATACAGGGTGCATACTCTGGACACTTCTATCACACACCCTTCACCATATAGACATGGTTTTATTTCAGTTCAAAGTTAGAGTTGGAAACATCTTGAAAAGAAAATAGTCTTTTTCCATAAATGTCTTAGTTTGATCATACATATTTCAAAGTTGAGGATTCATTATTTTGATATAGCTTGCATTGGAACAAACATCTTAGTTGATTAGTTTATTGACAAAACATAGCTTATTTGATGTCTTTATTTTGAAGCTTATTTGATGCTTATTTGATTTGAAAAACTTTATCCAAAACTAGTCAAAGAAATGTTCTTTTATTTCGTCTGTAACAGTGCGTATCTGTGCGTTCATTCATTCATTCACACACACACACACACACACACACACACACACAGAGAGAGAGAAACATAATTCACATTTAAACAGTAGGATATGCTTTTTGTCCGTTTACAGACACTAACGTTATTCTATATCGCGATTAGAACAAAGCACAAAACACTTACACTTCTCAGCTGAATCTGTTGCTCCTCCTCGAAGTGAAACCAGCACTTGTTCTGTGGTAAATGTCCCAGGATTATTCCTCATAGCCGCGCAATACGAATCTTAATCTGACTAAAAAATATTGTGTGTTTACAGCATTTGCCTGGGGGCGTTTATCTATTTTGCAAATGGCCTCAACACATTATCTTATGAATAGCGCGCTCTGCGAGTGGGTGTGAACAAATTAACGATAATGAGCTGAGACAGGAGAAACTGTACTTCTCTTTAGTTTTTTACAGATTACATTGCAGGAGAATATTTGTTTTAAATGTGAATTGTTTTATTTAAAAGTAGAAATTTAAAGCGTTCTTTAGACGTATGTTTCATGTTTGTGTGATAAGTATTAGCGGAGTTTCCGTTCATTTTCCAGACATGTTTCAGAAAGATTTTTGCGGAGACAGAGTGAGCTGAAAGCGCACCCTGTTTATTTTATTTATTTTTTTTAAAAACACAAGGTTTTGATGTTAATGTGAGTGTACACAAAAAAGAAGACCCTCTATAGTTTATAATCATGTTGTAGTGACCCACAAGGAAGTCTGAAAGAGACATTCACCAAGGGACTGTACCTTTAAGGAAGGGGGGGTTAGACGATGACGAGTTCCGGTTTTTGACGTTGTGTTTATGTTTGGATATCACTCGCTGACTTGTGATATAAATATTGAAGTGGATAGTAAAGTTGACTCGACGCATCTCCGTCTCTTGTCTCCTCACTTACTGCACTCCACAATGTATTGATTTTATTTATATGACCATAAATGACGGAGTATTTTAAGTCTATGTTGCTGCTATGTGAAAAAAAAACAGCAAAACGCGCTGGCGCGTTCTTGGTCCCCAGAGGGTTAAGGACTTTGCAAGAAATTATGGCTTTGATCATTTAACATCAAGTCCCCTTTACCCGCAATCCAATGGCTTAGCGGAGAAAGGAGTGCAGATCATGAAACGCCTACTAAAAAAAAGCGCAGAGACAGGTGAAGATCCATACCTGGCTGTTCTTAACTACAGAGCATCACCATTGGAGAATGGCCTTTCACAGGCGGAAATGCTCATGAATAGGAAACTGTGGACGAAGCTTCCATTGGCGAAGCATCACAAGGTACAGCGTACGCGGAATTCTGTGAATGAGAGGCAGGTGAGGCATTACAACAGAACAGCCAAACCGCTAAGTCCACTAGCTCAGGAGGAAGTAGTGGGGGTGAGATGTGATGGACAGTGGGGACCGCTGGCCAAAGTGTTAAAAGAGACTACACCCAGGTCATACGAGGTGTTGACAGAACATGGAAAGATAATGAGGCGGAACAGAAGACACCTGCTCAAAGTGCCTCAGAGAGACATAAGAATCAAGGAAAGTGTCTCACATGACCTGGAAATCTCAAAGCAATGTGAACAATCAAAATTGCAAGGCAAGCTATCAGAGACTGATAAAGAGAAAGACATGAGACTCAGACAGAACGTCCAAATAGATAAATTAAAAGACAACAAAGACTGATAGAAGAAATGTGAAGTTGTGTTCAGATAACAGATAAAGTTATTTTTGTAAAACCAGGGTAATCAGAGATTATGTTTAGAGATTATGTTCAGATAAAGTTTCAAATTTAAGTGGAGACAACTAAGAATTGTAAATGGTGGAATATAAAGAGTTATTTGTATTATTTTTTCAAGAAAAAAAAAATGTTTGTGTATGAAGAAAAAAAAAAGAAAGAAAAAAAGGAAGATGTATTGATATGTGTTCCATATCAACTGGGCCAGATGGCAGTATAAAGCTGCCGTAAGCCAAGTTCAACACTGTGTTAGAGAGGGGAATAAAAGCATTCTGATAACAGTACTCGGTGAGTGAGCCTCGTCAATACACCAGGCTGTTCGTTTTTGGAGGAAAAACTGTTCATGACACAAGCATTGTTTTATTTCAGTAAAGGACCCTGAAGGCCTGCAAGCAACAGAAGAAGCAACTATATAAGTAAATAAATAACTAATAAGCAAAAATAATTGGTAACAATAACCATTAGATCGTTTTAGGACAGAACAATGTGACAGCGCATGCGCAGGTACAACTGTTGTATTGAAACTGCGCATGCGCGGGTAAAACTGTTGTGGTGACAATGCGCATTCGCTGGTAAAACTGTTGGGGTAAAACTGTGGCTCGGGGTGGTGGCCAAGATGGCGCTCTGACTATATGTGCTTTGAAGAGCTCCGCAAATTCAAACTAATAATTCTCGGTAACGCTTCCTTTTACAGTCCTGTTACCCATGTACATACTATGTACTTATTACAGTAATTACAATTACTGGGTAATAACTAGATACTAACCCTGAACCTACCCCTAACCCATGTACTTACCTTATATTAGCCAGTAATTTCTAGGTAAGTACACTGTAAGTACACGTAAGTACTGTACTGTAAAAGGAAGCGTTACCTAATTCGATTTGTAGTGCGGTAAGAAAGACTGTCTATCTTTCGTTTGGTGCATACAAGACTTTTTCTACAAATATAATTATTGAAAATGGGAAAATCTGAAAAAAGAAAGAACAAGAACGTGAGTCAAGCCAAAGCTAATCCTGCTAAAACTACATAGACAAAACAGCAAGTGTCAAACAAACTTTTGAGTGACAATTTGCATGATTACCTCGAGTCAGAAATGGATTGTGCCAATATTATGCCTGCTGAAGTTTTCCCTCCTCTCCCGAAACGCCATGTAAGTCTCCTGTTATAAAACAGCGGAAGATTGAGAGCATTGATGCCGCTAATGTCCTTTCACAACTCAAAGAACTCTCGATTCTAATTAATAATCGATCTGATGCCCTGGAACGAATGGTGGCGGAGAATGCACGAGCGATCGCGAGTGAAAGAGACCGTTAACGAAAACACCAAACAGATAGCCGACGTGAAGTCAGCTGTTGAGTTTGTGTGTGCCGAAGTTAATGACGTTAAAAGCCAGCTCAGTGTAATGGCGACACAACTGAAGAAGATTGAGGCGAAATCATGAGCATGAACAACGTTTATCTCATCTCGAAGGATACACACGTCGTTGGCAACACATCAAAACTAACCTCACATACTAGAACGTGTCTAGTACTGAAAGTACAAAGAAGCACATAGCACACCACTCAGTTCGCAGGTAGATACATACACAAGAACTCGGTTCACTACCGAAAACTCATTTCGCTACAGAGAGCTCAGTTCACTACAGAAACCTCATTTCGCTACAGAGAGCTCAGTTCGCTACAGGGAGAAAACATGAATGAACACCGCATCCTTTTAAAACCAGCTGGGCGGCCTCCGATTGGCTCTCAAGCGCCGCCTTAATGATGACTGACGCCCGACTCGGCGAGCAGAGCGAGTGAGCTAGAGACAGAGAGAAGATAATGAGCACAACAACCAACACGTGCCAAGTACACTAACGTGCACAGAACAATGAAAACAAAACAAAAAACATGCATGGAACGTAACAACGCGTTATTTATATTAGCTTATATATAAAAAAAAGAGTTCTTTTTTTTCTTTTCCCTTTATGGTTCTCTCTATTCACTCACTTAATGTTAGAGGGCTAAGAAACCTTACTAAACGTAAAGCTATATTTTTGTACCTTAAACAGTTTAACCCTCAAATGGTCCTTGGGGTCTATATGACCCCAATCGACTTTTCCTTAATAAAAAAAAAATGGTTCCCTTCATCTCAGTGGAATAAGATTGTGTGACTTTTCCTACATTATCTATCTATACACACACAAAAAAACTGGGCTTGATTCGGTTGTTCTATAGGTATGTCATTTTTTTTTTTACAAATCTGGTCTTCGGGGTCAATATGACCCCACATTGAAATGAATGGGAAATGCAAAAAAAAAAAATAAAGAAATTTCTTCATGTGTCAGAAAGAGTCAATAAATCCAGCATAAATCAGAAAATTTTCACACAGAAATGAAGGCCTAGTACTAGAGCATAAATGAGATGTAGAAAAGACATGCTCACTCACACACACACACAAACACACACACAAAAAAACACACACGTGTATGTCTGCCACAGAGAGCATTTTTATAGAATTTGGCACAAATGCAGAACAAAGATATAAAAGGGTGAGACCTAATACATGCACACGGGCATGGACACACACACACACGCACACACACACATTCTCTCTCTCTCTCTCTCTCTCTCTCTCTCTCTCACACACACGTATGATTGTCACAGAGAGAATCTGAATCAAATTTGGCTAATGAAATCAGCCACACATGCAGAACACGTGTGAGTGAGACCTAATGCATGCACATGCACACTCACATGCAGAGAGAGCAAGAGAGAGATAAGACAGAGATCAAATACAAATGACCTTTTCAACTTTAGAAAGTTTACGTTGAGATGTAAGAGCTGGAACTGTGTTTTGAAAACAAAGAAATTGTTCCCACGCAAAGGCTATAAAAGAGGGTCTTTGGTGTCCTGCACACAGTTCATTCTGTGCTGGAAAGATGGCAAAGAGGTACACTCTCCTCGAGACACTGAACTATGTGCTGGATTCCAGCGAAACCGAATCATGCCAGGAAGACAGTGAGCCAGAGGACTCTGAGCCAGAGGACTGCAATCCCCCTGAAGAAAACACAGGGTTGGAAGATGAGTTCCAGGAATCAGAGGAGGACTGTGAGGAGGAAGATGCAGACCAAACCTTCAGTTCTAAAAATGGGCAAATAACCTGGTCTACTAGTCCACCTCCACAGGGGCCAGGGAGAGCTTCAGCTGCACGAGTTACAAAGCTGACACCTGGACCAACAAGGTACGCATGTTCTCGTGTAGAGGACATAAAGTCATCTTTTTTATTATTTTTTCCATCAAGCATCCAAAGCATCTTGGTGGAGATGACAAATTTGGAAGGAAAGCGTGTATATGGCTCTGACTGGAGGGATGTGGACTGGACAGATATGGAGGCATTTATTGGGCTGCTCATTCTTGCCGGAGTTTATCGTTCCAACAATGAGGCCCTGTCCAGTTTGTGGGAGGCTGAAACTGGGCGTGCTATTTTTTGTGCTGTCATGACTCTGAAAAGATTTAAAATTTTGTCAAGAGTCATCCGATTCGATGACAGAGCCACAAGATCTGCTCGCCGTGAACATGATAAGCTGGCACCAATTCGGGATCTGTGGGATTTATGGGTTGAGCGTCTCCCACTAATGTTCAACCCTGGTTCAGACATAACGGTGGATGAGTGCCTGGTGCCATTTCGAGGTCGCTGCTCCTTCAAGCAGTACATGCCCAGTAAGCCTGCGAAATATGGAGTGAAAATCTGGGCAGCATGTGACGCCAGGACGAGTTACGCTTGGAACATGCAAGTGTACACCGGCAAGCCTCGAGATGGACAGCCAGAGAGAAATCAGGGCATGTGTGTGGTCCTTGATTTGACCACTGGTCTCCAGGGACACACGGTAACATGTGATAATTTCTTCACCTTGAAGAAATTCATATGCCCTTGGCCAGGAGCTCCTGAGAAGGAAGTTGACCATGGTTGGCACAGTTCGCAAAAACAAACCTGAACTCCCACCTGCCCTTCTGACAACGAGAGACAGAGCTGTGTTTTCCTCTTTTTTTGTTTTCACTGCTACACACAGTCTTGTGTCGTATTGCCCCAAAAGGCATAAAAATGTGCTGCTCATGAGCACATGTCACAAGGATGCCAAAATCAGTGACAGGGAGGACATGAAGCCAGAGGTCATCTTGGACTACAACCGCTGCAAAGGCGGAGTTGACAACCTTGACAAGGTATTTACAAATTTTATGATTTGATGAATGCATCAATTTTGCTAATTTTCAAAGTTGGTGGGTTAGTGATAGGTATTTCTTTTTCTAGCAGATCTACTAATTTGTTTGTGTGTGTGTGTGTGTTTGAAATATTGCAGATGGTTGCATGCTACAGCTGCAAGCGCAAGACAAATCGGTGGCCAATGGTTGTCTTCTCCACAATCCTTGATGTTTCGGCCATAAATGCCTTTGTGGTGTGGAGAGAAGTCAATCCATCATGGGAGAGAGGGAAGAGTATGAAAAGGAGGCTCTTTCTAGAGCAGCTAGGGAAAGCTCTGGTGTCCCCTCACATGGAGCGACGACAACACGTGCCTCGTACACCAGCCTCTGCAGCAATATTGAAGAGACAACAGGATTCGTCCAACGAGCCAGGGCCCTCCACTGAACCTCCACCACCAAAGCGAAAAAGGTGTCAGGTGTGTCCACGGGCCAAGGATACGAAAACTGACAAGCAGTGTGCAAACTGCAAAAGAGCCATTTGTGCTACTCACACAGTCTTCTTGTGCCAGATGTGTGTGGACTGATTATTGTTTTACCATGTGTTTTACATATAATTTTTTGTAGCTTGTTATTGCTTTTATGTTCAGTGTTCAGAATGTGATTGTAATTTTTTTTATTGTTATTCGATGTTCACTCTTCACTACTGTTCATTTTTGCATATTGCTGTTCGTTTTATTTACATAATATTTATTTCACTTCTTTTGCATTCTAAAGTTAATTATTTATTTATTTATTTTACACTTTGTTCATTAAAATCAATAATATGCAACTACAATCTGACTCCAAGTCTTGTCCTTTAGGTGTGTCTTTTGTGGCATTTTTCTGTCAAATTTCTGTGGCATTTTGTAAAAAAAAGGCATCTCAAAATGTATCAAAAACTTAAAAAAATCTACTATTTGAAAGAATATTTATTTAAAATGTCTTTTCTAATGTTTATATATATATAAATTCACAAAATGTATCACAAACGTTGTGATAGGAGCAGTTGGCCACATCCAGTAAAATGAATGGCTCTCTATTGCCTCTGCTGGTCAAAACTATTTCTTTCTTAAACTGTAATAATTTTAGGTTTATCTCTAACCAGCAGATGGCATACTTTTACACCTAACACCTAGATCAATATCCAGAAACAAATTAAATTAAATTAAAATCATAATTTAAGTGATTTTTTCATAAAAATGTAATATTTCATATGCAAGCTAATGGTGTAGTTGAGGAATTGTGTGGTAAATGGGTACAAAAGTACTTTATATCTCCCAAAACACAGCATTAATGAATAGATGAGAAGTAAACAAAAAAAATGATATATTATTTGTATGATTAAAAATGTATATTTTTTGTACAATTACTCTATACATTTTGGGGTCATATAGACCCCAAAGACCAGAAGTGTAAACAGGAAACGAAGACCTTATGAGGGTTAATTCTGATTTTTATTTTTTACAAGAATGTCATTCAGTCAAAGAAGACTTTAATTTTTGGAGATCACAATGGGGCTTGGACCTGTGGATGTCCCATGGAACATCAAGTTCAGCTGGAGTTTGCATCTTACTTCATCGTTTTAAGGGGAAAATTATTTTTTCTGACAGTGATCCAAGTGGTCGGTATACTATTTGCCTCCTACTTGAAATCTCAGATATGATGTTTATCGTTACCAATATTTATTGTCCTAATCAACAAAACGAAAATGAAGATTTCTTTTATCGAATGGAAGAACGTACGTATACTTTCATTGTTAAATAACTACCCCAACTCTTATTTGGTTTTCGGAGGAGATTTCAATGTGGTTATGGACAATAATATTGATAGATGGCCCCCAAAATCTAATAATTCTAATTCCTACTTAAAGATGTTCATGCAAAGGTTTCTTTGGTTGATAGCTGGAGGGAAACTCATCCATCTTTAAAGGTATTTACATGGAATAATAAATCTTTCTCGTGCCAATCTCGGATTGACCTATGGCTTGCTCCTAAAGAGCTACATAATATTTCTAATATCAAGAATATTAATAAGAATACAAAGACCATTTGATACTTTTTGCCAGCCCTCTCTCCTGGCTTTTGCAGACTTTGAGGTGTTCCCTGGCGTTTTAATTAAGTTTTCAAATTCAGCATATCCTTCAAGCAATAACTCTTGCTCTGCCGTGGTGAAAAACTGAGTGCGCTGTTTGGCCACGGTGAGCAGCCAATAGCAACGTTGCTGATCAACGTTTCTACTATCGATACATATCCCCTTTTAAACCAGCGCATGAACACGCAATTATCTCAGATAACTCAATCCAGCTATACTAATCATAACCAGCAGGTGTGTTCGAAGAACCTAATTAGCTGGATCATGATGAGCACGATGATATTATCTTGGATGTCTCGTTTGATCTCAGATGTTTTAAGCAACGTACGAAGAACGGGCCCCTGGTGAGAACCTAGACACTTATCAAACTAGACTCCAAATGCTTACAAAGGACTGCAAGTTTTCCGATGTTGATCGTGAGATCAAGGTACAAAGGACACAACGAGGACCGAAACGCGCGTCCAAGCAGCCTTTTTCAGTGACACCAAGATCCATATGCAAGTATCGTTCCATCGAAATCCAAATGTTTTAAGTGCTTGACCTGTTTTAAGGCATTGTGATTCTTTTGCTGGCTTTCAAAGGTTAACTGTTTTGTGAAACTCGCTATTTCTATGATCTCTCTTTTCCTTCCTTTCTTTATTTCCATTATTTGTTTCCTTCCTTTCTTTATTTCCATTATTCGTTATTCTGTATATGTTCGTCATTATCTGTAATTTGTGCTATAGCTTCATTTATTAAACTCAATTATACGCATTTATTGTTGCTCATCGAATAAAAGCCTCTTTAATGTGTGATCTTGGCTACAAGCTTGATAACTTTTTGGCTCTGGTTAAAATCACAGATCCTTGAATTTCTGAGGAGAAGAGATGTTTGCTCTCCGTTTGCTAAATTGAAAATGAAGATCGCTTCCATCATGGCCGGGGCACGGGGCCCGCCCCTTCCTCTCTGTGTAGCTGCTATGTGTTAGCATTTACAGTTTGTTTCAGGAAACATCAAGCAATTAAAAGATTAAAAAACCTGGTGTTTTACAATCAAAGACCACAAATGTCTCCTACCATAAAATCTCCTGATCTGAAGTAGGGCTGTTCACACCACGGTTCACACCACACTAGATTTTTCACACCACGGTTATTGTGGCCAAAATAATTCACAATATCGATATATCGCGATATCTATAGAGACCTTGGGGGAAAAAAGTTATCAGTCAAATTCATTTGTACTTTTTTTCTTTATTTTTTACCCAACAAGCATAATACTGCTAAACACAAGGCATATGCATTTTTACTTCTTGCGTTCTTAATCTATGGCAGATTTTTGTGAAGGAAGACAAGCATGTTAAGCTTATCTGGTTTCAAACTGGAGCGAAACGCTGTCTGAATGTTTCCCGAAGAACTGAAAAGTCTTTCTGATGCAACACTGGTGGCGGGAATGCAAAGGATCTTCTGTGTCAGTTTTGCCAACCTTGGAAACTCCTCCTCATTTTCTTTCCACCACTGCAGTGGGTCTTTATCCACAGAAATAGTGGGCAAGGCTGTGTATAAAGAAATTTCTTGAAATGCTAGTGAAGATTTCACCGTGTTTTTTTTTTTGTTTTGATTGTTTTTTCTCCTGTTTTTTCATTGTTATTATTTTGAGAATACCAGCCAAGCCTTTTGGGGCCTCAGGGACAGAGACACTGGTCCCCTCATCTTCACATTCTCCTCCAGCAGAAGACTCATGTGAGAGAGTACAATTGCTACCTACATTGGCAGAAGACTCCTGCAACATCTGTTCCTCTAGCTGTTTTTTGACTGAATCTGCCTCTTCCACGAATTTCAGCTTGAAGCGGGGGTCAAGTACACAGGCCATGTTAATCACTGTAAAAGAACCAAAGAGAAAATTCATTATTAAAGGAGCTTATAAAACACAATCAGTCATGATGAGTAATAATGATATAAGACTATGAATAAGGTGATGTTGGAGAAATTTGTTGTACCGGCATACTCACCATTAGCCATACCAGAATCCTCATACCGCTCTTGTAAGTTCTTGCAGATAGCATGTTTCATGCTCCTCACCAGGCTGCTGTCATCATCCTTTTCTGCCAGGATGGATTCAGTCAGATGCTGAAGGACAGGCCTCAGGGATGAGATTCTGATACATTTCTCTGCAGCCAGGGAATCGGTAAAGGTTCTGAGTGGCTTCAGCACCCTACACGTGTCCTCAAGTGTAGAGATGTATGACCCCCTTAGCACAAGATGCCTGGTATTTCTGTCAGCCATGAGAGTTGCTGTCACTGCAGCATATTGTTCTACAAATCTGCAAACATTATATTAGATTAAGTTAGAAAAATTTACCTAATCTACACAACAGGCTTGCTGAGAATCATCCAGCAGATGTATGTGTGTGCATGTGTGTCTGTGAGTGAGAGAGAGTGAGAAAAGGCAAGTGAGTTAGTAAAATGAATGCATTTCTTTATCTGTTGTTTTCATTAACATTTGTCTTGTTTCCATGCACGCTGTGCCTTTTAAGCTTATGCTGAATACATAATAATTAACTGAACAGGATATTGCCATGGACAAGAAATTCAAACATACCTAGAAATCATGTCATATGTAGACCCCCATCTCGTCACAACATCTTGGATCAAGGTATGTTGAGGAAGATTAAGTTCTGCTTGCTTTTTCGCCAGCTCTCTCCTTCTCTTCCACGAGTGGTTAAATCCTTGGACGACACTCCTGCAAGCCCTCACCGCAGCATCCACTTGGTCAATCTTCAGGGCCTTTCCAAGTGCAAGATTTAAATTATGTCCAAAGCAGCTGAGCCATTTCGATGGGAGGAGGGATTTAAATGCAGCCTTCATATTTGTGCCATTGTCAGTAGTGACACACACCACTGCTGACTGCTGAATTCCCCACTCATTAATTAGGTTTTCGAACATCTCTTGTCACTGCAGCATGGTGTGGTCACTGCAGCATTTCACAGGTCACTTGTCACTGCAGCATTTACACTGGTGTGGTCATCAGGTAAAAATGCCGTCTCTAGACATGCAGCTTTCATTTCCCATGCTGATGTGATAAAATGTACTGTTAAACTCATATAGGGGTGTCCAGTATTACTGGTCCAGAGATCAGTTGTAAATGCAAAGTGTTTTGCTTCAGCCAAAGAGTTGGCAATGTCATCTTTTAATTTTACGTACATGTTTGGGATTTCTTTTTCAGAAAAGTGTTGTCTCCTTGGGATCTTGTATTTTGGAGCAACGGTTTTCATCAGTGCATTAAATCCTGGCCTCTCTACCAATCTAAAGGGCATCATGTCCTTTGCTATGAAGTAGGCTAGTGACTCAGTGATGGCCTTGTCCTCACATGCACTAGCCATGTCTGCTTTTTTTTTCCTTTCCACAGACTCAAAAATCGTCAGCTGACCTGAGACTCTTCTTTGAAGCTCCCTATGAAATAACAAGAGAGAAAATACTGTCAAGTTCAACAGTATGATGAATTAATATTAACATATACAATGATACTTTAACCTGTAACTTGCATAACGTTACCCATATTTTAAGCTCTTAAACCTATCGTTGCACCGGTGCCAATAAAATCATGCAGATTTGAAAAAACAAAATCACGTCCAAATACAACATACAGAAATAAGACGAGTAAAGAAAATGAGGTAGCCCACTTAATAATCACGCTTTATTTAAATATATGAACATAGAAACCCGCTGTTAATAGGTTAATGTCACATTTCCCATTCCATCACTAGTAAAATAAATCACAACTTACTCTCTGTAATATGGCGTAATCCGCTGGGTGATGGACTCGGAGATGGGTAAAAAGGTTGGTGGTGTTGCCGCCCTTCGCACTGACCGTAGCCCGACAAATTCTGCAGATTGGGCTGTCTAAGGAGCTGTTTTCATTGAAGCCAAAATACTCCCATACTGGCGAGCTTACTTTTTTCGGATGTGGACAGAGCGTTTCACTCTCTCGCTCAGACGACATGGTTCTTCTCAGAATAGCGGGCGGGGCGCGGGCGCGCGCTGCGTCTTCTTCTTGTTTGATAGGTGTCAGCGGGTGCAATACTGCCACCTGACAGGTCAACCAGGTACTGGCGCTGGAGTATTTACGTTTCATGTTATCATAAGAGTCCTATTCATTTTAAACATCGTGGTTATCGCCAATACCGGTATATCGCCACACTCTAAATTGACACAATGTCGATATTTCATGTTTTGAATATCACGATTATCGTCAAAACCGGTATATTGCGACACCCCTAATCTGAAGCATTCCTGTTTGGCAGGGAGACCCCAAAATGTGACCATTTTGACACTTCACACGGACCAGGCTGTAAGATCAATATAATTAGATGTTCATACCTGTGTCTTCAGGAAAAAGTCAAAACAAAATGGCCACAAAGTTACATATTATATAGCCTACTCTTTTCCATTGATTGTTATGATAAGATAAATCGTCCTTCCTTCCTGGGGGAGTTGTCCCCCATCCTGTTTTTCTTGGAGAAAGCATGAAAAAAAATGGCCAACCCAAAATGACACCTCAATGACTCCTTTTGAAGAGCAGATTTATTTTTCTACCATTTAAACTTAGAACACATTAGAACACCCTCTGACTTTATGAATACACATAAATGACAGTTTAATGATTTTTTTATATTTTTGTGCATTTATTTAAAGTCTGCATGTGGGCCTACTATTCTGACACTAGTGTTACCTTACTTCTTTGATAATATTAAAGGCTTTTATGAAATGTTATTTCAAATTTTTTTAGCACATGTAGTCAGAGTTACAGAAAATAATAATAGTGCAACAAATAAGGAGATTATATTTTATTTATTTTAATCAGGTTTGTTAAAAGTATGCCTGAGTGATGTTAGCTCATCTATGTTTGCTGTAACAATGAAAAAATCTGAAAAATAGTTAAAATCAAGCAATGTTGCAATCCTTTAAATCTTAACTTTGAGTGCACCAGAATTAAATGGATGTAAAATTATTATCAGGTCACATGTGACATTTTATTTAACGTGCCAGAAAAGACTGTAGCACCAATGACACACATAAGGCCAAAGATCATTATTCTTCAACCATGATTAAGTAGTTGAGACTAAATAGTTACATTGGCATACAATCAAAATGAATAGCTTTGAATACTTGTAGCAGCCATTTTGTAAAATTATTTTTTTTCATGAAAATTGTGGTTTTACTTTTCTTGTGGGGTCACCATAAGAAAAGTAAAACCACAATTTTCATGAAAAAAAATGAAAAATTGCATAAAAGCCTTGATATCAAACCACATCTTGGCAATCGTGATAACTAAATTAAGTAGTTTAATCCATAAGTATTCTAGGTTATTTTTTTAAATATAATTTACATCATATTATAGTATATAGTATATTTATATACATATTAATGTATACATTATTGTATTTTAAATGGGGGATAAACTTGTCATTGACATTAAATTAAAGCATTTTCCCTCTGTACACAGTGCGTGAAATTCTATATAATTAATTATAATCAAATACTGTCATATTGACGGCTCAAGAAGGCGTAATTGTTCAAATAACATATTGTTTTATTTTAAAATGTAAAGCAATTGTGACCCTAAAGTGTTTTTCAAGTGTGATATGTCTGTAAAGATAGATACAGAAAATGGACATTTCCATAGAATGACGCAGAAATGATTTTGCATAAATTTTAACCTAATGTATTGAGTTAAAATTAAAACGTGATATAAATATCGCATAAAACATGTCATTACCCAGTGTTGTTAATAACTTCAATAGTTATTAAGCACCAGCTGATTTAAGTTTTTTTCTTCAAACAAAGTGATAAAAATAATTTTATGATAAATCATCGTACACGGATGCACTGTTTGTTGCATGCACAGATTTTGAGGGTCACTTATAGATTTCAATTTAACACAGATTTCACAACTCTTGTAAATGCTTTCTTCTGCTGTAGATTAGGCGATGCATGAAACTCCTACGATAGGTGTGAGAGAGACATACGCAAGACATTTCTACGGCTGACGACATTCTAAGAAAGCATAGTTGTTTTCAAAGTTTGATGCACAAAATGAAATACATCCTGTCTACTTTTCTAAATGCCTGTTACGGCACTTATTGCGAACAATCAACCCATGCATATGTTTTTGACCTTGTAATGTTTAATCAACATTTTGTAATTGGAGTGAAAATAATAAACTTCGCTTAGGCATCATGCACGTTGTGTATGTCACTAAACAACAGTTACACCCACTGTTTACGATGTCATGACGGCTACACCCCTATACAACCCCCTCCAGCGGGGGGTTATATATCCACCCTGATAATCTCACAGAGATACACAGAGCTCTGGTGACCTCCTGACAGAGCTGCCCTAACAGGACAGTACAAATTCCAGCGCGGACATCTCTACTAACATCTCAGCGATCAAAGGTTGAAGGAACATTGTCTGATTGTTACATGGACTGCCAAAGACCGCTTCAACATTCCTGTATACCTGAGCATGACACGAATGCCGCTTCTTCGACTAATAACACTTTGGAGGACCCATAAACCCAAACTTCAGAGTGTTAATGCACAAGACTTGGACGATTGTGCCTCAAGGACTCAAACACATGACATTCCAGGAACTATCCGAATCTTTCAACATCGAATAGGGGACAAAGTTTACACCATCCATGAAGTTTTGTTCTAAAAATTTCTAACTAAAAGCTTGATGGAGCGCGACTACCCGTTGAGTTCTGAAGATGCTGCGCACAAGCCTACGGTGTACGAGTGTGCCACGAGCAAAGAGTGTTGTTTAAGAGCTACAATAGACTGTATGTTTGAAGATTATTTTAGAGGCCAGATGGTTGACTTGATGCATAAGATCATCGATGGTCCGTGTGATTCGAATAACGACTGTGCTAGGAGATACCAGACGTGTAACAAATCTCAAAAATGAAATGATTGTAAGAGGCCTAACAAATTCGTGGCATGATGTTACGATTTTGTGTCTTAATGCCAACGAGCCGATCTGTGTAATTCTCAGAAAAGTTCTGGGTGTGGTGTTTGATTGTAGTAATGTGTTTGGAGTTCTCTGTATGTGTACTTGTAACAGATCTATGTGCGGCACTGTTTTCAAAAAATGAGAAATTCTGTGACGTCAGTGAAATGGTTGAAACTCTAGTCAGCTTCATCCTGGAGCAAAACAAGATAGTCTGCAAACAATTTATTTTCTGTTTAGACAACCTTTAATGCCATTACTATTGTTTTACTTTTACTTATTGTTTAACGCTTCAATGTATGAATATACTGTATAACGCTTCAATGTATGAGTATACTGTCTTTTATGAGTATACAGACTTTTTAAAAGTCGACGTGTAGGGTTATATACAATCGGTACATTGTGTTTTAATTTCACTATAGAGTATAATAAACGCTTCAGGGGCTGAACTAGCATTTTAATCTTTGGTAAAAGTTAACTTAAAGTCTGCACAAAAAGAAATTACATCCTAACTATCCTTTCTAAAATGCACGCTACGGATTTATTGAGAACAATTCACCCGTGCATGTGTTTGACCTTGTAATGTTTAATTAAATTTTGTTGGAAAATCTAAAATATATGGTGGATTTACTTAACTTTTTATGTCAATAGGTTCTACGTAACTGGGTTATGTGTCGCATTTATTAACATTGTTTATTTCAGTAAACTTAAGTTTATTACATACAATTAATTCAGTGCCATTTAGTTGAATCAGGTTAACATTCTTAATTTAGTCCGAAACTATTAAGTTCTCTTTCATAGGTTCACTCAACGGTGCGTAGCTTAAGACGCAGTGGGAACGCCCTCTGGGTGTGCCGATTGTCTGAAGCCCTTATAGAATCACGCCAATTCATTGGCTGATGGCGCAGGCGCCGCACCGACGCTCTTGCATCGTCATATTATATTAGCGCGCGCGCCATCTGCTCCTTAGATTTCTCTGCCTTCACAAAGCGGCCATCTTAAGCCCTTCGGTCTCGGTTTTTCTGGCCCAAATAATTCGGATTTATCATCAGCATTCTTCATCTGCACTTCAGCGACTGCGAATAGTGGAACTCAGTTCTCCTTGCGGTGAAGTGTCATGGAGTTTCGTCGTTGCCCGCCGCCATGTGTTCGCTTTATTGCGAACGACGACCCTCACAGTAAGTGTGTTAAATGTATGGGTTTTTCGCATGCGCGCGAGGCTGTTTTAGGCTTGTCTAAATGCAAGTTTTGTGACAACCTGCTTCTCAAAACCCTCCGCTCTCGGCTCGCGGTTTTTGAGAAGGAGTCATTTGTTCCCCCCTGTCGCACTCCCGAGGCTGCCGAGGCCTCGTTGGAATCCGCGACCTGGGGTTCGGATGTAGAGCTCGAGGATATAGAGTACGAGCAGACGGGCCAGGCCCTTTCTCTCCCTCCCTCTCCCGAGCATGCACGCGGTGTTCGGCCAGTCGAGTTTTCGCATGATTATTTATGCCCCAGCCCGAGAGCACGCGATACGGTTTCTTTCGGGCTGGATGATATTATTTACACTACAGCGTCCGACTCCGAGGATTTCGGGCCTGCTTTAGCTACTGACGGTCTCCCGCCTAGCGGCCAGGAGGCGCGGCCTACTGCGGCCTACACGGAGCTTATCAACGTTCTTTCGCGCGCTACAGAGAAGCTCTCTATCGACTGGCCCGACGAGCCCCGCGAGTCACAATCGTCTAAACCCGACGAGAGATTTTTAAGTGGCCCTAATTCTAGGCCTGAGCAGAGAAAGCTGCCCTTTTTCAGTGATCTGCATCACGAGAGCTCCAGATCCTGGAAGCAGCCTTTTTCTGCGTGTCTAACAAACGTGGCAGCCGCTGACTTCACCAACCTCGTTGGTTCTGTGGAGCAGGGCTATTCCGCCATTCCGGCGGTTGAGGACACGTTGGCTACTCACCTTTCTCCGTCGTCTGCTCCGTCGTGGAAATCTCGCCCCCTCCTTCCCTCTAAACCGTGCAGGACTACTTCTGCCCTTATCGGAAAGTCCTACATGGCAGCTGGTCAGGCAGGCATGGCCCTACATACTATGGCCATCCTCCAAGCCTACCAGACGGACGTCTTGAAGGAAATGGACGAGGGAACAGGAATTACACCAGAAGCTGTCAAAGAGCTTCGTAAGGCCACGGATCTGGCCTTAAGAGCCACCAAGCACACCGCACGTGCTATAGGTCGTTCTATGGCGGGGACGATTGCTGTAGAGCGCCACCTATGGCTCAATCTCACGGAGATCCGTGACAAAGAGAAGGTTTTCCTCTTGGACGCCCCAGTTTCTCAATCTGGACTGTTTGGGGAGGCGGTCAACACTGTGGTTGACAAGTTTCGGGCCGCAAAATCCCAGTCAGCTGCCCTCAGGCAGTTTATGCCCAGGAGGGCTAGGGAATCCTCTAACCCCTCCCCGGCTCAACCCAGAGAACGTTCGTCTCATAGGCCGGATTTTGCTGCTAGGAGAAGTGACTCGGCTGATCCCCCACCTGCTGTGGTTTGGGGAGCCCGCGGTCGCCCGTTTCCCCGCCAGCGACCTCATAAGCGTCTGGAGCTGAAGCGGTCTAACAAACCCTCGCTCCAGCCTCCTCGAATCGTTCCTGACCCGCAGGTTAGAAAAAGGAGAGCTTCCCTCGATTTACGAGGTTGGGACAGACCGTGAAAGCGTTTCTGCCCACCTCTCACTTACTCTCCTTTTCTAAACCTGTCACTTTCGCCACCCAGCGTGTTTCGAAGTGCAGTTACTACTCAACCTCGTTCAAACCGTCTGGCGCAGGAGGACGGAGACGCGTTCAGCTTTCTCCCCATGCCTCCGACGCGTTTGATACCTGCTGCTCGCATCCTCGGAGACACTTTCAGTTTTCCTCGGGAGCAGGCAGACCCTATGATCTTGATCAAACAGGCAGTGGTACCTCCCACTACGTGTCAGGACGTCAAGTGCTCTCCTTCACGTTGGACCACGCCACCCCACAGGAGTCAGCGCGTCACCCTAACACAGGTATGTCCGCCGCATTGCAACACTCCACTTCCTCTATCTCATTTCTTTCAAGAATGGAGACGTCTGCCAGGGGTATCGCCTTGGATCCTCCGCACGGTTCGGCTTGGCTACACACTTCAGTTCTGTCGCCCGCCCCCTTCCTTCAACGAAGTCTTTCCAACTGTAGTCAACAGCGCCTCAGAGGCTTCTGTACTACAGCAGGAGATTTCGTCCCTTCTCCTCAAGGGAGCAATAGAAGAGGTTCCTCCGAAGGAAGTCGAGCAAGGCTTCTTCAGCCGTTACTTCTTGGTCCCGAAAAAGGGCGGAGGTCTGCGACCAATACTAGACTTGCACCGGCTAAATTTCTCCCTTTACAAAGGGAGATTCAAGATGTTGACGCTGAAAGGACACGTTGGCTACTCCTGAAAGCTATCATATCTCAAATTCGAGCAGGGGACTGGTTCGTGACAGTAGACCTGAAGGATGCATATTTTCATATTCAGGTCGTACGGCGACACAGGAGGTTCCTCAGGTTTGCCTTTGGAGAGAGGGCGTACCAGTACAGGGTCCTTCCCTTTGGTCTCACTCTAGCGCCGATAACGTTCACAAAGTGTATGGATGCTGCTCTGGCCCTGTTGCGGCTCCAGGGCATCCGTATACTCAACTACCTGGACGATTGGCTCCTTTTAGCCCACTCCAGGGAATTAGTGACTCACCACAGGGACATTGTCCTTCGTCACATTCAGTCTCTCGGCCTGATGTTGAACACAGAGAAGAGTGTTCTTACCCCAACTCAAAGCACAGTTTTCTTAGGGGTGCGCCTGGATTCCGTTCTGATGCAGGCCCGTTTGGCTCCTGCCCAGATTTACAGTCTTTTGACATGTTTGGCTCGCTTCACGCTCGGCCATCGTGTTTCTGTGGGCACTTGCCGCAGGCTTCTGGGTCTCATGGCCGCAGCATCCCCTGTGCTTCCCCTAGGGTTGCTCCACATGAGACCGTTTCTGTGGTGGATGAAACTCTCAGGTGCCCGGTCAACAGGACCGGCTCTTCGCCTGTTGAAGGTGTCGCGCAGTTGCTTCCGCGCCCTTTCAATTTGGCGGGACCCTCTCTTCCTTCGGAAAGGGGTCGGCATGGGTGCAGTTTTCCGTCGCCAAATGGTTACGACAGAAACCTCTCTGACCGGCTGGGGTGTGGTTTTCGAGGGCAGGCCAGCATGTGGGGTCTGGACTGGACAGACTCTCTCTTGGCACATAAACAGCTTGGAGTTGAGAGCTGTTTCCCTGGCCCTTCTTCACTTTCTCCCCTTTCTCGAAGGACACCATGTCATTGTCAGAACAGACAATATGGCGGTAGTGTCTCATGTAAACCGGCAGGGGGGTTCACGGTCGCGCACCCTGGACAGGCATGCGCGCCACCTTCTCCTGTGGTCTCAGGGCAAATTCCTTTCACTGAGGGCAGTCCATGTTCCTGGGATCCTGAACCTCGCAGCAGATTTTCTGTCGAGACAGAAGCTCAGGTCGGGGGAATGGATGTTGAACCGCCGAACAGTAGCCCTGATTTGGGAAGTGTTCGGTAAAGCAGAGGTGGACCTCTTTGCATCACAGGAGTCGTCCCAATGCCCACTTTGGTTCTCCCTGAGCCCCCCAGCACCATTGGGGATAGATGCATTCGCCCACCCATGACCGATGCAGAAACTTTATGCATTCCCGCCTGTCAAGTTGATCCAGGCAGTTCTGTCCAGAGTGAGGGAGAGCGGAGCCCGTCTCCTACTTATAGCCCCATTCTGGCCGTCCCAGCCATGGTTCTCGGAGCTGGTTCCTCTTCTGGACCTCCCCCCTTGGGAGATTCCGGTAAGGGAGGATCTGCTGTCCCAGCTTCAGGGCAGGATATGGCATCCTCGCCCCGAAATTTGGAAGCTATGCGTATGGCCCATCAGAGGCCGCTAGCTTTGATCTTTGGTCTTCCCGCTGACGTCCAGGAGACCATTGCGAGTGCGAGAGCCCCTTCCATGAGAAGGTTATATTCCTCCAAGTGGAGGGTTTTTGAGTCGTGGTGTTCGACACACGCTACGGACCCAGTCAGCTGCCCAGTCGGTTCAGTGCTGGAATTCCTACAGGAGAAGTTTGCTTCTGGAGCGGCCGCTACTACTCTGAGAGTGTATGTTGCTGCTATTGCCGCTCATAGAGAGTCGGATGAGATCCCCCTAGGTAAATTAAGGTTAGTCTCAGCATTTATGCGTGGGGTTAGGCGCCTGAAACCAGTACACTCCCCTGGAATTCCCTCTTGGGACCTGTCGGCCAGGACGGAGGGCTTAACGGAGGCTCCCTTTGAGCCCTTAGAGCAGGGGTCTCAAACTCAACTTAACTGGGGGCCGCTGGAGGTAGAGTCTGGGTCAGGCTGGGCCGCATCAAGTATTCCACAAAAAAATAGTATTCAAGTATTCCAAAAAAGGAGCACAACTGATTCAATCTTCTCAATCTTTATTATTAATGTTTCTTCTGAACTGTTCCTCTGAATTTGAACATTCCTTTCTTTACATGAGTGGTTCTTCATGAGCTGTCCTTCTGACAGTTGAAGTTCATTTTACAAACTTTCTTTGTCTTTTCCTTATAACACATCTTTGTGATACTTCATTTTACAAACATTCTTTTTTTTCTCTCCTTATAACACATCTTTGTGATACTTATATTTGCTCATGTCCTTTTTATTTTCTTTATACAACACAATATGATATTGAATGTTTTTTTGGATTTCCTTTTATTATACTTAGAAAAACAATTATTGCTTTTGAAATACAAATATTTGCAGTCATGTCTGCCCATCTTGAATTCTTTCTACACATGTATAGTGTCTCAGGCAAATTACTGACTTTGCACAAATCAAAGCAAACCTTCTTATCAACCTGTTGGACACATATTACAAGCTCAAAATGATTATTCTCACATTGTTTTAGAGCAGGGGTCCAACACGTCGCTCGCGAGCTACCAGTAGCCCGTGGCCTGATTGGTGGTAGCTCGCCATGGGGCCTGTTCACATATCGCGCTCACATATTTTGCGCGCTCAAGTTCGTTATTTCAAATGTAGGCGCGCGGCAAGCACGCTCATAATTGAAGCGACGCGCTCATTTTTTCCAGGCGCAGTATGTTTGTACTTCGCGGTTGTCTATGACAACTATTGACAACAAACCCACCATAAGCTGTCACAAGACTATCTATGGTAGCCCATAAGGGATAAAAAAAAAATATATAAAACGCAGCTCACGCAACGACGGGCCGCACTAACATTAAACTTTAATGTCAAGTAGGGGGCCACAAAATATCAGGCCCGCGGGCCGCGAGTTTGAGACCCCTGCCTTAGAGTCAGCTCCAGAGCGGATTCTGACTCTCAAGGTTACTCTTTTGTTAGCCTTGGCTTCTTTGAAGCGGGTGGGGGATTTGCAAGCTCTTTCTGTCAGCAAGACATGTATAGACTTCGCTCCTGGTCTGGTCAGGTTGACTTTGAGACCGAAACCGGGATATGTGCCCAAAGTTTTGTCCACAGCATTCCGGGCTCAGGTTATTAACCTTCACTCTTTCCATCCTCCTCCTTTTGTCTCTGAGGAGGACAAGAAGCTTAATTTGCTCTGCCCTGTCCGAGCATTGAAGTTATACGTGGATCGCTCTGGCGGTTGGAGAAAATCCAACCAGCTCTTGGTATGTTTTGGTGCTGGCCGCCGTGGGCTTGCCGCATCAAAGCAGAGAATTTCCCAATGGGTTACAGAGGCTATTTCACTGGCATATGAGGTGCGCGGTCTGCCTTCACCTCTTAGCATCAGGGCATCATGGTGGGTCCCATTACTCTTCTCCATTTACACAAACGAATTCCAATTAGATCGGGAAAATTTTCGTCTTAGCATCTTAGCATCATGGTGGGTCCCATTACTCTTCTCCATTTACACAAACGAATTCCAATTAGATCGGGAAAATTTTCGTTTGTTCAAGTATGCAGATGATATGGCCCTGGTTGCTTTATTAAAGAGGGGGGACATAGTTGGAGAGGAAGTATATAGAGCACATGTGTCATCTCTCCAGAAATGGTGCGATGAAAGTTCCTTAGAAATAAATGTAACAAAGACAAAGGAACTTGTCTTTCATGGAAAGGACCCTGTGCAGCCCCTTATAATTGGGGGACAAATTGTAGAGGAAGTAGAAAAGTTTAAATACCTCGGTACATATATTGATTCTAATCTAAATTTCGGTGAAAACACAGATTACATTTTTAAAACCTGTAACCAACGTCTCCATTTATTGCGCAAGCTCAACTCCTTCAGAGTGAGCAAGCACATTATGGAAATAGTCTATAAGAACCTGATAGAGAGTATTCTAACCTTTAACATGGCGATGTGGTATGGTAATTTAAACGTAAAGGGGAGAAGTAAGCTTCAGAGAATAGTAAACCTCGCTTCAAAAATCATAGGAACAAGTCAGAAACAATTAAGTTCCACGTACGAGGAAGTTCTCAGGAGAAAAGCTTTTAAAATAGCAAACAATCCCTCTCATCCACTCAATAGGGAGTTTGAACTTCTTCCCTCTGCCAGACGTTACAGAGTACCTAGGGCAAATCGTAATATTTTTAAAAATTCTTTTATTCCTAATGCAATTCGGACGCTGAACAACACGTCCCGTTGATGTGTTGTAATGTAATTGCCACTGCTGTGCTGCATCTTGCCCTGAAGATGTCTGTGTGTTAGTATTGTTGTTCTTGTTGTTTTTGTTGTTGTCGGTTTGATTGTTGTTTGTATGAGACCGAAGGCAAATTTCCACATTGTGGACAATAAAATGAAAATGAAATGAAATGAAATGAAATGAAATGAGGGCACATTCTACCAGAGGTGTGTCTTCCTCTCAAGCACTTTTTAGAGGTGCCCTCCTGGAAGACATTTGTGTAGTGGCAGGCTGGTCCTCTCCGCACACTTTGGTCAGATTCTACAGTTTGGATCTTGACATGACTCCAGGTTCCCAAGTTTTATCTGCTTGAATCAGTCGTGTGAGTTATCTGGTCATTGTACTAGTTACGGCAGCGCTTAGCTTGGCGAGTTTGGTATTTCATTCCCACTGCGTCTTAAGCTACGCAGCGTTGAGTGAACCTATGAAAGAGAATGTCTCTGGTTACTGATATAACCTATGTTCTCTGAATAGGGAACGAGATGCTGCGTTCGCTGCCAAGCTCCTTGCGCTGCCGGCAAACTTCCTTTTTCGGCAGAGAAATCTGAGGAGCAGATGGCGTGCGCGCGCTAAAATAATATGACGACGCAAGAGCGTCGGGGCGGCACACCCCGTAATTCTATAAGGGCTTCAGACAATCGGCACACCCAGAGGGCGTTCCCACTGCGTCTTAAGCTACGCAGCGTCTCGTTCCCTAT
Source organism: Rhinichthys osculus (assembly GCA_029959095.1). NCBI lineage: Eukaryota > Metazoa > Chordata > Actinopteri > Cypriniformes > Leuciscidae > Rhinichthys > Rhinichthys osculus. The sequence continues at coordinate 24,428,719 of JARWKJ010000018.1, read as the reverse complement.
TCAGAGAACATAGGTTACATCAGTAACCAGAGACATTTTGTTACATCCATTGCATGCCCAAAGTAGTAGTTTTTATTATTATTAAAACCACTTTAATTATTGTTAGCACATCCTCACCCAAGCACAATGGTCTACACTTTGCCACATTGGTAACATCCAAAACACTAAATAAACAATGAGTCCGCACACCAGAAAATGCTCCTAAGTGAATTTAATAGTTGCTCACCACGTGTAACGTTTCGGGCCCAAGCCCTTCATCGCCCAGGCCCGAAACGTTACACGTGGTGAGCAACTATTAAATTCACTTAGGAGCATTTTCTGGTGTGCGTACTCATTGTTTATTTTTTGCAACTACCTGTCTGCCCAGCACCCAGCTTTATTGTTTTGGATGTGCGTGCTGCACCTTTTGAACATCCAAAACACTAACATATCAGAAACTCTTTTAAATATAAACATAAAAGAAACATTAAACATTAACAAGTCACCAATTTTTTTATCTTGATGAACAAACAAATAAATAACGTTTTCTTTCAAAATGTACACCTCTATCCAGCATGATGGGAAGGGGAAATCCTGGTCCTAGTTTTCTATGTTACTATTTTAACTCAACTAAACTCATTTATGTAATCTCAACTCAAATGGCTTAAGTAAAATGGTTGAAAAGAATCATGTTGGATTAACTCCATTTACGTAAGTAAACTGAACAAGCATCAAATGTTATTTATGGTCTACTTAACTGAAGCATGTTCTTTCAACATGACAATATTGAGTTAAGTCAAACGCAACTGTTTCAAGTCAGTTTAACGCAATGCATTGTGTTTGAATGAGAAAGCTAATACAACGGTGTTAAATGAAAAATATTTTTCGACTGAATTCTCTCGGGTGACATGCAGGATTTTTTGTTTTATGCAGTACATAGTTATTTATGGCTTCCTCTCCGGACAACCAATCCGAAACCTCTTTATCGCTTATAGTCGAAGTCTACCACCCTTTAAGACGGCATCTTTTAAATGCTTTTTACCACCTAAAAACCCTGGGGTTGGATGGTGTATAATAAGATTTTTTCATAAGCTCCGACATGTTGTCATTTCAACCTCTGTAAAGAATAACTCATACGTCCGAAGTGGTTCAATCTTTTATTAAAAAACAGATAAACAAAACAACACGGTGTTACAAGAGTAAACTGGATACATAGTAAGCACATGTTCTAAGTAAAATAATGTTAGTACATACGGTGTAAATGATAATGAAATTGATATAATGGTTAGTAAAAGGGTAATAATAATAACATCACTTACTGTCTAACCAGAAAAGAAAATCACGACATGCCATCATGTTTTTGTCTAGGATATAATTGATAGACATATCACCAATGGAGTTGACGATTTTATAATGGACATCATTAATTAACATCTCCGCACATACATCCGATACATACGTACACATACAGAGGATGTCGGTAAGTCCAATCTCATTGCGTGTTTCGCACATCATATCTAAAACCTCTTTTATCATCAAAGAGGGCGGTTCGGCCCCATTAACACATTTGCACACCAAATCATCCCATGAATTAGCCAATCCTCTTATGCGTATCATTTCTTTCTTGAGATTTGCTTGACGCGTAGTGAGTATCATGGGGGAAAACCGGGGTTGCCTACATCCGCAGTGACGGCATCCAACAGTTTGGTCATCTGGTGTCGGTAATGGTCTTTAAACATGAATTCCATACAGCTCTTAAAGCTATAGGCAGCAGCCATGCTGGTGGGGGCTTGGTCACTCGCCATTCACGATTGAGAAACCTCGCCAGAGGTCGACGACGTCGTAGACGAATCCTTGCAGGATTTGTCCAAAAGCTTGTCTCTGATTTCTTGTAGTTTAGTACCGATGAATGGCTTGTCTCTTAATTCATGTAGAATAGACCCTACTGTTCCTTGAATAGCCTGAGGATGCGATTTTAACCCACACCTGTTTAGGACAAATGCTATGATGAGTCGTAGAAGAGTAGTTTGCGGCAGGTTCAAACAAACAGGAATGTCAAAGCAAGCTTTAGCAGTCCATGTAACAACCAAATAGTCCTTCAACTTCTGATCAATGAGATCTAGCAGTAGCCCAACAGTCCGCGTTTTTTACGATTTTGAATTCAATGTCGGTGAAGCAACCATCTGTAGCGTCGAAACCGGGGTTTAGCAGCGTTACCACCCTCACACAATAGTTAGGAGAAACCGGCTTGCGTGCGATAACTGAGTCTGAGCGTAGAGTTTATTAGGACTGCGATTGGGGTCCGCCCTCGTCCCCTGTTGTGTACGGGGGTTGTCTTTAGGAAGCCATAAATAACTATGTCCTGCATAAACAACAAGTCCTGCATGTCACCCAAGAGAATTCAGTCGAAAATATTTTTCATTTAACACCGTTGTTGTTACAGCAGGACTAAGACGAGGGGCGTGTGGATCCATATGCAAAGCTTTCATTTACAGATGTGTTCAGAACAGGCAGAGGTCCAAACAGAGGCAAACACTATCCAAACAGGGCAAGACGAAAGAGGTAATCCAAAGCAAGCAATAGTCCAGGGCAGGCAGAGAAAAGTCAGAACACGGGAAACCAGGCTAGGATCAAAACACAGGGCAAACAAGCAAGAGTAAGACTTGAACAGACCAGGAACACTAGGATAGGCTCCGTAAAGATGCTATGAACTAGACAGCGATATTAGCTAACAATACTTGGCGATAGGTGAGCTTGTGCATCAGTGTCTTATAGTCCTTGTGATTGAATACAGGTGTGGAAATAATTAAAGCCATGGAGCATGGGAAATGTAGTCCAGGGTAACCTGTAACTCTTTATGCAATGAAAAAGTCTTAATAGTGAACAGGTGACCTCTGGTGGTGAGTAGAGGGAAACGGCAGGCGTAGAGTATGTGACAGAGCCCCCCTCCAAAGAGCGGCTTCCAGACGCTTATACAATTTTCCCGGACCAAAGTGGAGCGGAAGAGGGCCAGGAGACTGAGATAGGGCAGGCCGAGCAGGCGTCCAGGGCAGAGCAGGCATCCAGGGCGGAGCAGGGTAGAGCAGGCATCCAGGGCGGAGCAGGACGTGCAGGCGGCCAGGGCGGAGCAGGACGTGCAGGCGGTGAAGACCCCTCGGGCGGCCACGGCGGTGAAGACCCCTCGGGCGGTCGTGGCGGTAAAGACCCTTCAGGTGGTCGTGGCGGTGAAGACCCTTCGGGCGAGACACAAACACAGAAACAAACATTGGTTCAGGAACTGGCTCCGGCTCAGGAACAGCAGACACTGGCTCCGGCTCAGGAACAGCAGACACTGGCTCCAGCTCAGGAACAGCAGACACCGGCTCAAGTGTGTGCGCAGCCCACACACACCACATGGCTGTGGCCATAATGGCCAGTGTTGCGGTCACTGAGGGCTCAGGCATAGCGTTGGCCATATCTGCTGAGGGCTCAGGTGGCGCATGCGTGGCATGAACAGTCTCTGGCTGGGAAGACGTGACTTGAACGGTCTCTGGCTGGGCAGACGTGAACAGTCTCTGGCTGGGCAGACGCGACGTGAACAGTCTCTGGCTGGGCAGACGTGACGTGAACAGTCTCTGGCTGGGCAGACGTGACGTGAACAGTCTCTGGCTGGGCAGACGGGACGTGAACAGTCTCTGGCTGGACGTGGCTGACATGAAGCTCTGGCTGGACGTGGCTGACGTGAAGCTCTGGCTGGACGTGGCTGACGTGAAGCTCTGGCTGGACGTGGCTGACGTGAAGCTCTGGCTGGTCTGCTGGGACGACACGAGGCTCTGGAAGGTCTGCTGAGACGACACAAGGCTCTAGAAGGTCTGCTGAGACGACACGAGGCTCTGGAAGGTCTGCTGAGACGTAACAGGGCTCTGGTGCGGCTGCCATTATAGGCACGGAAGTATTGGTGCATTCCTCCGCGACCCCCACAGTGAAAAACGAGCCAGTTAACAGTAGAGCATAATCTAAAAAATGACTGAGCGATGTACGAGGGCCCTCATGGATTAATCGAGACTTTAAGGGTTGATTTATGCTTTCACAAAAAAAGTCAATGAGAACACAATCAGGGAGATCAGAAAAATATGCTAAATCCAAAAAATCCTGAATATATTTCTCTAGCGGTCGCATACCCTGTTCTAGGGCTAATAATAGTCTTGCAAGGTTCATACCTGGCCAATGTTCTTTTACGAAAAGCCGCTGAATCCTCTTTTGGCCGAGCATTCTGTTACAGCAGGACTAAGACAAGGGGCGTGTGGATCCATATGCAAAGCTTTTATTTACAGATGTGTTCAGAACAGGCAAAGGTCCAAACAGAGGCAAACACTATCCAAACAGGGCAAGACGAAAGAGGTAATCCAAAGCAAGCAATAGTCCAGGGCAGGCAGAGAAAAGTCAGAACACGAGAAACCAGGCTAGGATCAAAACACAGGGCAAACAAGCAAGAGTAAGACTTGAACAGACCAGGAACACTAGGATAGGCTCCGTAAAGATGCTATGAACTAGACAGCGATATTAGCTAACAATACTCAGCGATAGGTGAGCTTGTGCATCAGTATTTTATAGTCCTTGTGATTGAATACCGGTGTGGAAATAACAGCTGTGGAAATAATTAAAGCCAAAGCCTGTAACTCTTTATGCAATGAAAAAGTCTTAATAGTGAACAGGTGACCTATGGTGGTGAGTAGAGGGAAACGGCAGGTGTAGAGTACGTGACAGTTGTATTAGATTTCTCATTCAAACACAATGCATTGCATTAAACTGACTTGAAACAGTTGCGTTTGACTTAACTCAATATTGTCATGTTGAAAGAACATGCTTCAGTTAAGTAGACCATAAATAACATTTGATGCTTGTTCGGTTTACTTACGTAAATGGAGTTAATCCAACATGATTCTTTTCAACCATTTTACTTAAGCCATTTGAGTTGAGATTACATAAATGAGTTTAGTTGAGTTAAAATAGTAACATAGAAAACTAAGACCAGGATTTCCCCTTCCCATCATGCTGGATAGGGGTGTACATTTTGAAATAAAACTTTATTTATGTGTGTGTTTTCATCAAGATAAAAAAAATTGGTGACTTGTTCATGTTTAATGTTTCTTTTATGTTTATATTTAAAAAAGTTTCTGATATGTTAGTGTTTTGGATGTTACCAATGTGGCAAAGTGTAGACCATTGTGCTTGGGTGAGGATGTGCTAACAATAATTAAAGTGGTTTTAATAATAATAAAAACGACTACTTTGGGCATGCAATGGATGTAACAAAACTTTATAGTTTTGGACTAAATTAAGAATGTTAACCTGATTCAACTAAATGGCACTGAATTAATTGTATGTAATAAACTTAAGTTTACTGAAATAAACAATGTTAATAAATGCGACACATAACCCAGTTATGTAGAACCTGTTGACATAAAAAGTTAAGTAAATCCACCATATATTTTAGATTTTCCAACAAAATTTGATTAAACATTACAAGGTCAAACACATGCACGGGTGAATTGTTCTCAATAAATCCGTAGCGTGCATTTAGAAAGGATAGTTAGGATGTAATTTCTTTTTGTGCAGACTTTAAGTTAACTTTTACCAAAGATTAAAATGCTAGTTCAGCCCCTGAAGCGTTTATTATACTCTATAGTGAAATTAAAACACAATGTACCGATTGTATATAACCCATATGTATATTGTATATAACCCTTGCCAACATATGGCAAGAAACAATGAAATAATGTCGAGTAATAGAAAACAGATGCAAAAACTCTATACGTTACAATATCACTCTACAAATAGTGGTTTTGCTGTAACACAATGGTCTTTCCAATACATGTTGACACTTACCGATGCTTACGCTCAACTTGAACAGCTTGTCTATAACACATATATGGGTGTAATATGAAGGGTTTGTCCATTTTTTAAAATGCAGAAAAGCAAAGAATTAAGATAATTTAATTATTATTATTATTTATTTAATACCTCCAAATGGATTAGGGTTGCGTGTTGTAGGTTGTATGATCTCAGACATGACCACAAAATATGTTTGTTTTTTTAAACAATTTATTTCTACGATAGTTTGAGACTGTATATATATCAATATGTATATGTATTGATATACAGTATACTCATACATTGATGCGTTATACAGTATATTCATACATTGAAGCGTTAAACAATAAGTAAAAGTAAAACAATAGTAATGACATTAAAGTTTGTCTAAACAGAAAATAAATTGTTTGCAGACTATCTTGTTTTGCTCCAGGATGAAGCTGACTAGAGTTTCAACCATTTCACCGACGTCACAGAATTTCTCATTTTTTGAAAACAGTGCCGCACATAGATCTGTTACAAACGTACACATACAGAGAACTCCAAACACGTTACTACAATCAAACACCACACCCAGAACTTTTCTGAGAATTACACAGATCGGCTCGTTGGCATTAAGATACACAATCGTAACATCATGCCACGAATTTGTTAGGCCTCTTATAATCATTTCATTTTTGAGATTTGTTACACGTCTGGTATCTCCCAGCACAGTCGTTATTCGAATCACACGGACCATCGATGATCTTATGCATCAAGTCAACCATCTGGCCTCTAAAATAATCTTCAAACATACAGTCTATTGTAGCTCTTAAACGACACTCTTTGCTCGTGGCACACTCGTACACCGTAGGCTTGTGCGCAGCATCTTCAGAACTCAACGGGTAGTCGCGCTCCATCAAGGTTTTAGTTAGAAATTTTTAGAACAAAATTTCATGGATGGTTTAAACTTTGTCCCCTATTCGATGTTGAAAGATTCGGATAGTTCCTGGAATGTCATGTGATTGAGTCCTTGAGGCACAATCGTCCAAGTCTTGTGCATTAACACTCTGAAGTTTGGGTTTATGGGTCCTCCAAAGTGTTATTAGTCGAAGAAGCGGCATTCGTGTCATGCTCAGGTATACAGGAATGTTGAAGCGGTCTTTGGCAGTCCATGTAACAATCAGACAATGTTCCTTCAACCTTTGATCGCTGAGATGTTAGTAGAGATGTCCGCACTGGAATTTGTACTGTCCTGTTAGGGCAACTCTGTCAGGAGGTCACCAGATCTCTGTGTATCTCTGTGAGATTATCAGGGTAGATATATAACCCCCCGCTGGAGGGGGTTGTATAGGGGTGTAGCCGTCATGACATCGTAAACAGTGGGTGTAACTGTTGTTTAGTGACATACACAACGTGCATGATGCCTAAGCGAAGTTTATTATTTTCACTCCAATTAAAAAATGTTGATTAAACATTACAATATCAAAAACACATGCATGGGTAGATTGTTCGCAATAAGTGCCGTAACAGGCATTTAGAAAAGTAGACAGGATGTATTTCATTTTGTGCATCAAACTTTGAAAACAACTATGCTTTCTTAGAATGTCGTCAGCCGTAGAAATGTCTTGCGTATGTCTCTCTCACACCTATCGAAGGAGTTTCCTGCATCGCCTAATCTACAGCAGAAGAAAGCATTTACAAGAGTTGTGAAATCTGTGTTAAATTGAAATCTATAAGTGACCCTCAAAATCTGTGCATGCAACAAACAGTGCATCCATGTACGATGATTTATCATAAAATTATTTTTATCACTTTGTTTGAAGAAAAAAACTTAAATCAGCTGGTGCTTAATAACTATTGAAGTTATTAAACAACACTGGATTCGGTAATGACATGCGATATTTATATCAAGTTTTAATTTTAACTCAATACATTAGGTTAAAATTTATGCAAAATCATTTCTGCGTCATTCTATGGAAATGTCCATTTTCTGTATCTATCTTTACAGACATATCACACTTGAAAAACACTTTAGGGTCACAATTGCTTTACATTTTAAAATAAAACAATATGTTATTTGAACAATTACGCCTTCTTGAGCTGTCAATATGACAATATTTGATTGTAATTAATTATATAGAATTTCACGCACTGTGTAAAGAGGGAAAATGCTTTAATTTAATGTCAATGGCAAGTTTATCCCCCATTTAAAATACAGTAATGTATACATTAATATGTATATAAATATACTATATACTATAATATTATGTAAATTAGATTTAAAAAAATAACCTAGAATACTTATGGATTAAACTACTTAATTTAGTTACCACGATTGCCAAGATGTGATTTGATATCTATAAATGGGGTCACCATAAGAAAAGTAAAACCACAATTTTAATGAAAAAAAAATAATTTTACAAAATGGCTGCTACAAGTATTCAAAGCTATTCATTTTGATTGTATGCCAATGTAACTATTTAGTCTCAACTACTTAATCATGGTTGAAGAATAATGATCTTTGGCCTTATGTGTGTCATTGGTGCTACAGTCTTTTCTGGTACGTTAAATAAAATGTCACATGTGACCTGATAATAATTTTACAACATTGCTTGATTTTAACTATTTTTCAAAATTTGTCATTGTTACAGCAAATACTCCGTAGCGTAGATGAGCTAACATCATTCAGGCATACTTTTAACAAACCTGATTAAAATAAATAAAATATAATCTCCTTATTTGTTGCACTATTATTATTTTCTGTAACTCTGACTACATGTGCTGAAAAAATTAGAAATAATGTTTCATAAAAGCCTTTAATATTATCAAAGAAGTAAGGCAACACTAGTGTCAGAATGGTAGGCCCACATGCAGACTTTAAATAAATGCACAAAAATATAAAAAAAATCATTAAACTGTCATTTATGTGTATTCATAAAGTCAGAGGGTGTTCTAATGTATTCTAAGTTTAAATGGTAGAAAAATAAATCTGCTCTTCAAAAGGAGTCATTGAGGTGTCATTTTGGGTTGGCCATTTTTTTTCATGCTTTCTCCAAGAAAAACAGGATGGGGGACAACTCCCACAAAAAGGAAGGACGATTTATCTTATCATAACAATCAATGGATAAGAGTAGGCTATATAATATGTAACTTTGTGGCCATTTTGTTTTGACTTTTTCCTGAAGACACAGGTTTAAACATCTAATTATATTGATCTTACAGCCTGGTCCGTGTGAAGTGTCAAAATGGTCACATTTTGGGGTCTCCCTGCCAGACAGGAATGCTTCAGATCAGGAGATTTTATGGTAGGAGACATTTGTGGTCTTTGATTGTAAAACACCAGGTGACCGAGCTATCTTTTAATTGCTTGATGTTTCCTGAAACAAACTGTAAATGCTAACACATAGCAGCTACACAGAGAGGAAGGGGCAGGCCCCGTGCCCCGGCCATGATGGAAGCGATCTTCATGGAAGGGGCGGGCCCCGTGCCCCGGCCATGATGGAAGCGATCTTCATTTTCAATTTAGCAAACGGAGAGCAAACATCTCTTCTCCTCAGAAATTCAAGGATCTGTGATTTTAACCAGAGCCAAAAAGACCTCCAAAAAGACACAAATAAATGTTTTATTTAACTGTGTAAGACAGTATATTGTGGATAATTTAACATCTTATTTCAAATAATATTAACTATTATTCATTAATTTATGTTTTATTTATCTGTGTAAGGCAGTATTTCGTGGTGTATTAGATTAAAATACTTGATAATTTAACATCTTATTTCATATAATTTCAACTTTTATTCACTATTTTATTTATTGGTGTAAAAAAGTATATTGTGGTGTATTAGATTAAAATGCTTATACTTGATAATTTAACATCTTATTTCAAATAATATTAACTATTTTATATGTTTTATTTAACTGTTTAAGACAGTATATTGTGGATAATTTAACATCTTATTTAATTTATCTAATATTTATATGATTATTTATATGCAATGCTTTTTATTTCTTAAAAACCTAATTTATAACATTTCATCTGATCAGAAAAATTTAAGGGGCTGTAACTTTAGCCAGATAGACGCATAACGGTCACCTCATTAAGTTCAACACATCGTGAGCTTAGAATTATAAGGTTCTATCTCCACTTTTGGTCGAAATTGAGTTTTTGACATAATCTTATCCATTAGGTGTTTATTAATGCCTGTGTGGTGTTATTTTTGTAAAAAAAATATTTTGTTAGTAGTTATTAATAAAATAAAAAGGTTCCATCTCACAAAACAGCAGGGATGTAAAAACTTTGATGCTCAATATCTAAGAACTACCCTAAACGGAGATAGAACTGTATAATTCTAAGCTCACGACATGTTAAAAACTCGCTTTAAAATGCTTATACTTTATAATTTAACATCTTATTTCAAATAATATGAACTCTTATTCACTATTTTATGTTTTATTTATCTGCGTAATACTCTATATCACTGATGTATTAGATTAAAATGATTATACTTGATAATTTAACATCTTATTTCAAATAATATGGACTATTATTCACTAATTTATATATTTTATTTATCTGTGTAAGACCGTATATTGTGGTGTATTAGATTAAAATGCCTATACTTGATAATTTAACGTCTTATTTAAATTGAATCACTATTTATATGATTATTTATATGCAATGCTTTTTCTTTCTGAAAAAAAACGAATTTATAACATTTCATCTGCTCAGGAAGATTTAAGGGGCTGTGACTTTAGCCAGATAGACGCATAACGATCGCCTCATTAAGTTCAACACATGTTAAAAACTTGCTTTAAAATACTTAATCAATTTAACATCTTATTTCATTTAATCACTATTTATTTGTTTTATTCAAGCACAATGCTTTTTCTTTCTGAAAAAACTAATTTACAACATTTCATCTGATCAGGAAGATTTAAGAGTCTGTGACTTTAACCAGATAGACGCATAACAATCATTAAACACATGTTAAAACTTACTTTTAAATACATAATGAAGTTTTATTTTATAAGCTTTATTTGTCATCAATGCTATTTCTTTCAACTCATTTGTTTCCTTCTCTCCCGCAGACATCGCTGATCTATCCGAAAATCATATCCATGGATCCTCTGTTCATAATTTCAGTGTTCTGTGAACATTATCCTGATATAATAAAGACATTCCCCTGAAAAAACATTCCTAACAGTCACACAAAGCAGATTGCAAGGTCGTAAACACACATCATAAACACACCGGAACCAAGCAGGGCCAAAAGGTCACACAGACCACCTGATAGTCATAAACCCCTCCCCATCCTCATATCCTGTCATAAAACAGCTGTCACCATAAATCAAGGGGGCCATAAATCATTTTTGACATAATGTACAGTATATTTACTACTACTATGATTTAAGACATGTTATACTTTTATAGCAGGCAAGGTCAATGTCCACACTTCATTAAGCAGCACAACCATTTTCAACTGTGATAATAATCAGAAATGTTTCTTGAGCAGCAAATCAGTAGAATTATTTCTGAAGGGTTGTGTGACACTGAAATCTAGAGTAAAATGAGCTCTCCCACTGCCATCACAATATATTTTTTTAAACATTAAAATAGAAAACAGTTGATAAAAATATTTCACAATATTATTGTTTTTAGATAAATGTAGTCTTGGTACCTTAGAGGTACCTTACCTTAGAACCTTACTAATACCAAACTTTTGAACAGTAGTACACGCCTTGCAATCAAAACATTAAAAGTAATATTGTTACATTATTTTGCCAGTATGAATGTTTGTAAATATCTTTTTTAGAACATCAAATTGGTGGCTTATTATATTCCGTAAAATAATGTTAAGTGTTTTTTTCCCCTCATTTACAGTAACCTAGTTGTATCAAATGTAATTTATCCACTTTTGTCCATACAATTTTGTTTAATCCAAAATGTACGTATGTATTAAAGCAACACATTCTAAGATTTTCAAGATTTTAAGAACAATCACACCAGGATATATTATATATATATTTTTAAAAAGTGTTAGCCCACGGATACATTTATGAGGGTTTATTTAATTTATTGCAATCAACAAATGATAACAATTAGTAAAAGCCACAGTTTTAAAGCTTCGCAAGGTGCAATTTATACGACGAGTTGAAGTTTTCTGTAGCCTACTTTAGGCCTAAACAAAGTGAATGCCAGCAATCATTCAGTCAGTGACGAATTAATAAAAACATTATGAACTTAACAAAACTATATTGTAGTTTAAGTTCGCGCTGAAACTATATTTAGCTTTTTTTAAATAATCCATTAAAGGTCCCCTGACATGAAATTTTCACTTTCTGAGGTTTTTTAACATTAATATTAGTTCCCCTAGCCTGTATTTGGTCCCCTCGTGTCTAGAATTTTCAATCGGTGTAAACCGAGCTTTGGCTATTTTTCTCTTCTCTGCAGCTCAGACGCGCTGATCTTGAATCTCCTCGTTATGACGTCATAACGAGGAAAGGTTACCTCCCCTTTCTCTGCTTTGCCCGCCCGGAGAATTTGGCTCGCCCATGAGAAAACGAGCTAGGAACAGGAAGTACGAACGCGCCGGCGCGATTTTAGTTTTTCCTAGAGAAATAGCTTTGAGTGTCAGGGTCTTGCTCTGGCAGCTTTGTCTGTGTTGTCTTTGTTTCATGTCTCTATGTTTGTTTTGTGCTTGAACATATGATTGTGTTTGTGTTGGCCATGTGCTCCTCTGTTCCTGCCTCCTTGTTTCCCTGTCCCACGCCCTCTTGTCTAGTTGAGTCCTCGTTTGTCTGAGTGTTGTCACCTGTTCCTCATGTTCTCTGCTCCCTTGTTTCAGTCCTCGTTTACGTGAGTGTGTTCACCTGTTCCTTGTCTAAGTGTTCTCACCTGTTACTCTTGTTAACTCCCTTTATGTGTGTGCTCTTTCCCTCATGTGTTGCCAGTTCGTTAGATGTTGTACTACTGTGTACTTCTGTGCTACATAGTTTGTTTCTTGTTACTAAAGTCTACAGTGTTTTATTTGTAGAAGTGTGTTGTGCTTTAGTTCTGCCATCGGTCCTGTCTGTCTTGTCTTCTGTGTCCCTAGTTCCAGTCCTGCTAGCTGAGCGTCCCTGACTGCTTACACTCTTGGTTTTGGAGGAAGCCTGGTGCTGTGCCTGAGATCCCTGAGTGCCTTGCTGGAATACTTGGAAGTTCCTGTCTGGCTACTGCTAGTATTCTCAGGTCTCATTCTGCTCTGCCATTTCTACTCTCCAGCTTCCAGTCATCTTGCTAGTTACAACTGCTGCTCGGCTAGTTTCTACGGCTGTCATTGTGTCTCATCCCTGCCTATTTTCTGGATTGTTCACCTCTCCCACCACATCCTGTCATCTGTCTACTGTTTGTCAATAAACCTGTTAACACTCGTTCTGCATTTGAGTCCTCCTTCATAGACCCGTGACATTGAGATTTGAGTTCCCTTTCGAAGGGAACTCAACAATACGTCATCGACGTTATGGGGAACGCCTCAAGGGTGACAGGTGTCTGAAATCAAATATCAACTCACAGCAATCATGTTGACCGGCGACAGCCCGTGCATCATCAGCTCGAATGATGAGCGCGTCAATCTGGATGTATAAAAAGGGCGCCTTGAAACCGTGACAACATCGTTTTGTCTTCAGGGACTGTTTGTCTGTTTGATAAATCAACGTTCATGATGAAGCGTACAGAGAAGCGTTGTAATACCTTCCGCAAGTGTGCTGACCCGTGTCCTAGATATTTGACACCGGGAGATTCACACTTGCGGAAGGTATTGGGAAGGTATAAAGGGACTGTTTGTCTGTTTGATAAATCAACGTTCATGATGAAGCGTACAGAGAAGCGTTGTAATACCTTCCGCAAGTGTGCTGACCCGTGTCCTAGATATTTGACACCGGGAGATTCACACGATCTGTGCGTGTTCTGCCTGGGGGAAGAGCATGCGCGGGAAGCTCTCGAGGGAGCTTTCTGCGCGAACTGTGAGAGGTTTACGATCAAAACTCTCCGCTCTCGTCTGTCCCACTTCTCGAGGGAAGTGGGCACGACATCTGAACCCCGCGGTTCCGGTCCCGCTCGGGCTGAGGCTCAGCGGCGGTTGAGCTCGTGGGGTTCTCAGATGGAGCTGGCAGATCATCTGGAGAGGGGTGTTAACCTCTCGGATGATCTACCAGCTGATGAGGGTGAGTTACAGGTCGATGTTGAGGAGGTTCTTTTTCTCTCTGATGGATCTGTAACTGGTTCTATTCGGGCCGGGCAGGAGGTGGGTGTTGATGATGTCAGTTTGGTTGAGACCGAACCATCTCAGCCCTCCTGCCCAGTGTATGCTGAGCTGGTGGATGTTATGGGGTGCGCCATGGATAGATTGCAGCTGCAGTGGAGGCGCGTCTGGGAGGAACCCGCTCATGGTATGTTGGATGACCGGTTCCTCCCCACCCGTAAGCCACCAGCTCGGTTGAGCCTTCCATTTCTTCCCGATCTCCACTCTGAGATCGAGAAGGCATGGAAGAACCCGTTCTCCGCGCGTCTCTATCTACATCAGCGGGCTAGTTTTGCTGCTGTGGAGGGAGCCGCAGAGCACGGGTATGTGTCGATGCCGCCAGTGGACGAGACGTTGGCTAACTATCTCGCCTCTGGTCGGTCGTCTTCACTAGAAGCTCCGACCCTGCTATCCAAGCCGCTCGAGACAACTTCGCACTTGAATGGCAGAGCGTACACGGCAGCAGGTCAGGCGGGTGCGGTTCTGCACACCCTCGCGGTCCTTCAGGCCTACCAAGCCGACCTGCTGCGGGACCTCGATCAGGGGGCCGGCCTGTCCCCTGACGCGGTCGCAGAGCTGCGCTGCACCACGGATTTGACTCTCCGGGCCACCAAGCAGTCTGCGGTTTCCATCGGTCGTGCGATGGCTGCTATGGTGGCCACGGAGAGGCATCTGTGGCTCAACCAGGCTGACATCGGGGAGAAAGAAAAAACTTTTCTCCTCAATTCGCCGGTTTCGCCTTCCGAGCTTTTCGGACCTTCTGTCGAGACAGTGGTCGATAAGTTCAGGGAGGCGAGGGCGCGCTCCGCGGCGTTTAAGAGCTGCATACCGCGGAGGTCCTCGGCCTAGCCCAGGCAGGTGGGAGGGCCTGGTCCGTCGTGGTCTGAGGATCACAGACGGACCCAGAAGGCCAGTGTCGCTTCCCGTGCACCACCTCCTCCTAGCAGGGGGAGCAGGGCGCGCAGGAGGCATAACTCCCGCGGGAAGCAGGATCTCAGGGAGGTGATCCAGAGTAAACGTTCTCGGACTGAACGTTAGACATCACCTCCCTGGATCTTGTCTCCTAACCACCATCGCTCCCAGGCTCCTCCTACATCAGGCCTGGGGCGGGGCCCATGATGAGTTCAAGAATTCTCTGATGGCCCGCTTCAGCTTGGTTGTTAGGAGCGCCTTCCCTTGGCTTGTGAAACAGTAGAACTCAGGTTTCTGAGTTCCTGAGTCCTGATGTGCTTCATTCCGCACGTATGAGCTCCCACATACTGGGTTTCAGGTTACAGGCCTTACTAGGCCTTCCTGAATATGAGCTCCCACACACGGTGGTCGCCAGGTTACAGGCCTCGCCAGACCTTCTTGGTTATGAGCTCCCACATACTGTGGTCGCCAGGATACAGGCCTCATCCGGCCTTCCTGAGTATGAGCTTCCATATACTGTGGTTGTCAGGTTTCAGGCCTCACCGGCCTTCCTGATATGAGCTCCCACCTACTGTGCTCGCCAGATTACAGGCCTCACCGGCCTTCCTGATATGAGCTCTCACCTTCTGTGCTCGCCAGGTTACAGGCCTCACCGGCCTTCCTGGTTATGAGCTCCCACATGCTGTGGTCGCCAGGTTACCGGCCTCACCGGCCTTCCTGATATGAGCTCCCATATACTGGGTATCAGGTTACAGGCCTTACCAGCCTTCCTGATATGAGCTCCCACATACTGTGGTCGCCAGGTTACAGGCCTCACCCGGCCTTCCTGATAAGAGCTCCCACATGCTGTGGTCGCCAGGTTACAGGCCTCACCGGCCTTCCTGGTTATGAGCTCCCAAATACTGGGTATCAGGTTACAGGCTTTACTAGGCCTGCCTGAATATGAGCTCCCACACACGGTGATCGCCAAGTTACAGGCCTCGCCAGGCCTTCCTGGTTATGAGCTCCCACATGCTGTGGTCGCCAGGTTACAGGCCTCATCGGCCTTCCTGATATGAGCTCCCATATACTGGGTATCAGGTTACAGGCCTTACCAGCCTTCCTGAAATGAGCTCCCACCTACTGTGGTCGTCAGGTTACAGGCCTCACCGGCCTTCCTGATATGAGCTTCCACATTCAGTGGTCACCAGGCTTTAGGCCTCCTCGGCCTTCCTGGTTACGAGTTGTCACATGTCAGGTTTCAGGCCTCACCGGGCCTTCCTGAATGTGAACTCCCACTCACTGTGGTCGCTAGGGTGTGGTTGTGAGCTTTCACATGTCAGGTTGTAGGCCTCATTAGGCCTTCCTGAATGTGGGCTCCCACACATTTTGACTATCAGGTTACAGGCCTCATCTGGCCTTCCTGGTTATGTTAAAACCATACTTATGGTAAGTCAAGTCACATTTATTTATATAGCGCTTTTCACAATACAGATTGCATCAAAGCAGCTTCACAGTGATAACATGAAAGTAGTACAACACAGTTCAATAATATTGTTGAATATTAAATATCCCCAACTAAGCAAGCCAAAAGCAAGGCGACAGTGGCAAGGAACCAAAACTCCATCAGATTGGATGGAGAAAAAAACCTTGGGAGAACCCAGGCTAGTCAGGGGCCAGTTCTCCTCTGGCTAACAATCATAGGGTTTTAAAGAAGCTTTACAGTAAGTGCATATCAGAAGTATTTAGAAAAAATACATTTAGTTAATCATGTAATATTAAGGGGATAACATATCGCCGGCGTTGAGTCGTCTCTTCGCAGGCGTTGAGTCGTCTCTTCACAGGCGTTGGTCACACGACGGAACGTCTTGTGTACTTTCTAAAATCCATTTTCATGGTAAGGGTCATGCGCTGTATGCTTTGGTCCCTTCCTATGTGGCCCAGACCCAGGTCTTTCACCACGGGTCCCACTCTAGATGCGTCCTGTCGCCAAAGTTAGCTACGACAGACGCCTTTTTCTGATCCAGGCCTTCCTGGATTCGGAATTACTAAGTACATGCACTTTTATTTCATGTACTTTCTAAAATCCATATTTATGGCCTTTCTGAAAGTAGCCCCCACATGGTGTGGTTGTCAGGTTACAGGCCTTGTCAGGCCTTCCTTGAGATGAGCTCCCTCCTACTGTGGTTATCAGGTTACAGGCCTCGCCGGCCTTCCTAGTTTTGAGCTCCCACATTCAGTGGTCACCAGGCTTCAGGCCCCCTCGGCCTTCCTGGTTATGAGTTGTCACATGTCAGGTTTCAGGCCTCACCAGGCCTTCCTGAATGTGAATTCCCACTCACTGTGGTCGCTAGGGTGTTGTTGTGAGCTTTCACATGTCAGGTTGCAGGCCTCATCAGGCCTTCCTGAATGTGAGCTCCCACACATTTTGACTATCAGGTTATAGGCCTCATCTGGCCTTCCTGGTCATGTCAAAACCATACTTATGGTAAGTCACATGATGGAACATCTTGTGTACTTTCTAAAATCCATTTTTATGGTAAGGGTCATGCGCTGTACGCTTCGGTCCCTTTCTATGTGGCCCAGACCCAAGTTTTTCACCTCGGGTACCACTCTAGATGTGTCCTGTCGTCAAAGTATGCTACGACAGACGCCTTTCTGGCTAACTTCCTCATTCTGATCCAGGCCTTTTTTGGACTCGGAATGGCTAAGTACATGCACTTTGGTTTCATGTACTTTCTAATGTAGCCCCCACGTGGTGTGGTTGTCAGGTTACAGGCCTTATCAGGCCTTCCTGATATGAGCTCCCACATACTGTGGTCATCAGGTTACAGGCCTTGCCGGCCTTCCTGGTTATGAGCTCCCACATACTGTGGTCGTCAGGTTACAGGCCTTATCAGGCCTTCCTGATATGAGCTCCCACATACTGTGGTAATCAGGTTACAGGCCTTGCCGGCCTTCCTGGTTATGAGCTCCCACATACTGTGGTCGTCAGGTTACAGGCCTCACCGGCCTTCCGGATGTGAGCTCTCAGGTACTGGAGCTCCCCACATAGGGGGTAATCAGGTCTTTGGCCTCAGCAGACCTTCCTGGTTTTGATCCCTCTCTTACTTCCTCAGTGTTCAGGACGAGCACTGGGTAAACCCATGGATTGAGTGGACGACTTCCGTCATTTCTTGAGGTTGAGTTACACTCTCCAGGTGGTCCCGTCTCTGTGATCCGGAACTGAATGGTTTCTGCCAGCTTTGCAGGCCTTCAGTTTTGAATGCCTTTTCCAAGGCAGTTTCCAGAGGCTCTGTCTCGGACAGACAGGCAATGGCCAGACTGTGCGTCTTAGTATAGATCACCAGGCCAGCCTGGTGGCATATCAGGAGGCATGCTTTCCTGAATAGTGACTGGCTGGGAGTCCCTTGAGTCCCCTAGCCACACTCCCTAGAAGGGATCCCTTCTATTAGGAAGTTGTGGTCCTAAGCCTTTGAGCTGGCCCAGATTTACCTCCCATGAACTATGTTCTGGCAGTTTTCTCGGTTCATTAGCTTGGGCTATGACCGGTAGGAAGTGCTGTCACTGACAGCCCAACATGACCTAGGGTGAGTGGTTTTTTAGTGTCCTTTGTATTACTGGTTCTGACAGTTGTCACTACCATTGGGCATGCACTCCTCTCAGTATGGCGGCATGGGTATTTCGTTCCCCATAACGTCGATGACGTATTGTTGAGTTCCCTTCGAAAGGGAACGTCTCAGGTTACGACTGTAACCTATGTTCCCTGAGAGCAGGGAACGAGACAATACGTCTCCCTGCCATACCTCGGGGCCTGCCTGCAACAGTCCCTTCAGACGATAGGATGTTGTCACGGTTTCAAGGCGCCCTTTTTATACATCCAGGTTGACGCGCTCATCATTCGAGCTGATGATGCACGGGCTGTCGCCGGTCAACATGATTGCTGTGAGTTGATATTTGATTTTAGACACCTGTCACGCCTGAGGCGTTCCCCATAACGTCGATGACGTATTGTCTCGTTCCCTGTTCTCAGGGAACATAGGTTACAGTCGTAACCTGAGACGTTTTTCCTCTAGAGATATCATGGCTTGCAAACGAGTGAAGCATGGCTGTTGATCAGTGTTCAGATGTACAAATGAACACAAAAGTATTTTTTAGTTCCTTCATCCGAGCCTCTGAAGAAACAATGGGTTCATTTTATTTTCTCTGGAAATGCGCCGACACAACTTCCCAAAGTTTTGTATGGTCCAAACATTTCACCGACGACTCAGGTGAATGCCTCAACTTGATGAACGTCTGAAAATAAATCGATCAAGCTATCAACCAACAATTTCTGATGTGTAGCCTAATTGTTCAAGTTCAGACAGGTAAGTTAATCTTTCTCTCCAAATCGTTCAATACTGTTTATGCATCAGTAAGTCAAGCCAGTGACTAAAATATCAACTTCACATCGTTTCTTTTAGAAGGATGAAAATAATCTTATTTAAATTCTGAACAAATTATACAGAGAGCGATCAAAGAACAATCTTTCCACACAGCGCGAGTTTATCTGGACAACTCATTATGAAATTAATGACGCACGTTACACTGCACAATGAAGCTCTTACTGTATGTACATCATCGTGTTTGCATTGGGGAAAGCATTAGAGAGAGTGCAGAAACTGCGTTGCAAAGATAAGATCTTCATGCTCGCGATCAACAGACTGTCATCTGCTTGCTCAGTGTTCATCTCGGCAACATTTTATGTGATGGGAATAGATCTAAATACTTTAAAAACTTCTCACGATTCGTCAATCTCGATAGCTGTAATAGTAAAAACGTATAATAGCTGTAGTAAAAGTATTCGAGAAAGTTTCGCATGTAATACATAGCTATTTCATATGCAAGCATGTCAGCCAATCACAGCAGTGGCTGGCTACACTGAATCCCACAGCAGACATGCCCCTTCAAACAGAGCGTTCAAATCAGAGGCTAAAATCAGGCTAGGAAAATTGCCTTTTATTTCTAAATTATGACTATTATTGATCTAAAAAACATACTAACAAGAATGAGCAGTTCCACGCGCATGCCCGGGAAACTCATGAATATTCATGTAGGCTCCGCCCACTGCCTCTACAGATGCACAACTCACTTTTGCCCCACATTTTACGGTGCACTTGGTCCAAAAGGTAGCCTGGGTTTCCCCATACTGCCTTTGCGCAGCGCGATTTTATTCACGCTGCTAGGTAGTCTGGATACCATGGACCAAATTCGCCTCATCTAGGGAACCAATCACAGAACGGGGAGGGAGCAGCAAGACGATGACGACGTCTATGCGACACACTGAAGCAGTTTGTTTATACCTATGGATCCAACATGGCAGCAGACGCGAAGTTACCTTTCGATGCAGCCTTACGGCCGTTTCACACCGCAAGCATGAGCGGCACTTGAGCATCGCGTCAGCGTAACTACATCGTCACTGCAGCTGCAGACGCTCGAGAGTATTCACACTGGAAGCGTTTGTACAGTGTCACAGCAGCGGCTCCAAAGCTACATATATAAGCAAGCAATTCTTTACAAAGACAACTATACATTTGTTTTTAGAAGTTGGTCATTTATAACATTGATAGTCTTGAAAGTTTGTTATGGGGAGGTGTAGAACATTCGCATATAAATGTTAAACAACAAAACAACCCAGAAAATGGCTCCAATCTATTAGTTTCAGTCATAATTTCGATATGTTTACAAGACTGCAAACTCCGCAGATAAAAAACAAAACACACAAATAAACCACACACTCGGGTTTGATTTGGGTTGTGCTAGCCTATGTAGCTGGCCCAATGACGTGACGTGCACTTTTGATGTCCAAACCCCTTTATGAAGTCAAAATAAGGAAATGTTTAATAAAAAGCACATTTATTGAATCTATTAATCTCTGTTTATCAAATTATATGAACATATATTGAGGGTATTACAAAGTGTAAGAATTATTAGACATTATAGTCACATAATGTCATACCGGATAACTGTCTGAACCTTAGAGTGACATACAAAAAAGCCAAACAAACTGTAAAAAATCTAATAAACCCTAACATCTCTGCCACAGGCATTATTGTATGAGTCTTGACAACAATATATTTAAATATTACAATGAATATGACATCCAGTTGATTGTTATGCTTTGGAGCATTCTGTCCCAAAACTGGCTGTCAGCCAATGTCATCCGGGATAACAAGCAAACTAGAGCAGTTTTATTGTGAATCTTATTTTGACACGATGTGAGACAGCATGTTACACAATCAGGAAGACCCTGAAGGACCCCCAAACAATGGTGAAAGTCTTTTATGTCTTTCATAAAATGTGTTTAACTTACCCTTTTTCCTCACTAGCACACTATGTAGTAAAATCCTGTGTCATATGGGATAACGCTAATATAACATATATAATGTGGATTTTATGTAAATATGTTTATTTAGCATGCATTTACATATTTGGAAGTTAAAGGTAAAGGTTGTAGATTTCTTTAGGTAGCCAAAAATACTGCCTGATTAAGATTTAAACTGAGTTTTGTCACACCGGATACCAATTTTGTCATATAGGATAACAGTTGTTAGCCCATAATGTCATCCGTTATCTTGGATGACATGTGTTTGACAATATATTCTTATACAGTTTTCAGCTTTAATTTGTATAATTTCCATTCAAATGATATTGTGATATTAACATTAACATTGTTTAGTTGAATATTAGCAAATTATATAATTCATAATAATATTCAATTACAGTTACATTAAATGTTATTTTAGACAATGTCTATAATAAATGTAGTGTTCATTTAATGAAATTTAGTGATTCAATGTACTTCAACCCATTAATAAGATTTTTGACATCTCCTCTGCACCCAATACAAGCCCTTGCGCGCGCGCATGATCATTCCCCACACTCTCCGCGCTCGATCTGTTCTCGCCTGCTGCTTTTGCTCGCTCTAATATGGCGTTATTTCCCTGTCAAATGTCGAGAGCGCATTATTGTAGCGCGAAAGTAGATTAATATAATGCGTGAGCGTGAATCTCAATGCTCGTGCGTGGAATATAATGTTCCGAGCGCGAATCTCTCTGCTCGCACGCGGGAACTGGGTGCGCGCTCTCAGATACACGCTACTCTTGTAAGAATTTTCTCTGGGCTTGCTCAGGGAATATGCCTGCACTTAAAACGTGTTCAGTGCAATCGCGAATCTCTTCTCTTCGCTTAAAGTAAGCGTGTATGTGCTTAGACTGTGTCCTGTGCGTTCGCGCATGCCAAAAATCAATTCAACTCGACTTCAGTGGACTACATTACACATATTATAGATATGATTCATGGGTCTTTTTTTAAATTATCTTTCTAGATCTTTTTGTCTTAATTTTAAAATCTGAAAGTTCTTGTTTTAGGTTCTTCATATAGGCCTATTATATAGGCTACCTTGTTATATAAAAAACATTAAGAAAGGTTTTAATAATTATTAAAACCTTTCTTAATGTTTTTTTATTGAATGAAACGTTTTTCATTATCTTAGAAAAACATTAAGAGAACGTTTATATAATGGGAGAATTGAACGTTTGAACAACGTTCTTATAACCAGGAAATAACGTTAATTCAATGTTTATATAACGGGAGAATTGAACGTTCTTATAACCAAGAAATAACGTCAACCCTCTGGGGACCAAGGGGTTTTTGGGGCCCTTGGGATGTTTTGACATGCACTGATATTTGTGCTTTTTTTCAGTTATTTATAAACATGTTAATGGCAAAGGTGTAAATTCACTCTATATAGCTCAAACGTATGGAATTCTTTTTGTGCCAATAAAAATGAACGTAACTTTTCAAGAAATCAATGAAAATATAAATTGAAACTGAATAAAATATCTTTGAAACTGAAAAAGAATGAATAGCAGGCATTTTTTTTTACTTTGTTTTTAATACACTGCATGTTTTGCTAACTATTACTCATATTTCTTTTACTGATCTAAACTTACAAATGCGCTTCCAGAGTTTTCATTTACGCTTCTGAAGTTTTCGTTTACGCTCCCTGAGTTTTCGTTCGCTGTTCTGACACAAATCTCTCATGGGGGCAGGGCTAGTAGCAGTGTGTTCTCATTGGCTACTGAGTTTTTGATTGACAGCTTCTTGACCTGGAAGTGAAGACGTCAGTGTTGTGTTTACATGTGTGGGTGTGAGTGTCTGTAAGCGCAGCTTTCTATTTCATTTAGGTGATATTAAGTTTATATCTGTATTTATTTACTGCTACACTATATTGTTGAGATGATTTCTTATAGAAGGAATAGTACAGACAAATGATATAATTTGTCATCGTCGATATCAGAATACTGGATAGCCTACTCGTGGTAAGTCAGATTTTTTTTTTTTTTTTAATTAATACTAAACTAATACTATTTATAATACAGTACTTGCTTTTTCAGGTGGAGAGGCATATTAGAGTTCAGTGAGAGCCCATAACATTATACAGCAGTGTCGTCTTGATTTAATTGGTAAGTTAGCCCAATCATTACATGACTTGTTTATCTAACGTTACATACGGTTACATTACAGTCTTCGATTAGATCATATTTCCCCCCTGCCACCCCAAACAACATTGGGCTAGAGTACTGTACAGTATCTGTACTGTAGCCTACAGTACAAAAAGTACTGTATCAGACAATGACCGATGCCATTGGACCAGAGCGCTGTCAATCACTGCCCGATTCAACTTTGGCAATGTAAAGCCAATTGCTGATTAATTTGCGATGCAGAGTTTTTAAAAGAGGAGAGACAGGACTTGACCACATTCCATGTCTCTATTCATAATATGTAAACACTCAATTATTTTGAAGTATCACCCTGGGCGCAATATTTATTCTGCAAAATGCAACAAAATGCTTTTTCTGTGTCCATATTTGAGCAATAATAATGCAAAAAAAAAAAAAACATTTCGGAGAAAATTTTTGCATTTTTAATAGTCTTTAATAATAAATATATGTCCAAATGCAAAACCTAATACATCCAAGTAATTATGATTGAAAACATCCAGCAACTAGGGAATACAAAGCCATGGATAAATGTTTATAGGGCTATACAGCCATTAGTTTATAAACTAATGGCTGTATAGCCCTATAAACATTTATCCATGGCTTTGTATTCCCTAGTTGCTGGATGTTTTCATTCACAAAGAATTCACAAAGAATTCACAAAGAAAAATAGGGCTTTTTTGTATAGCCCTATAGGGCTATACAAAAAAGCACATTAGTAAACACACTGATCTAAAGACAGAGGCTTGCACAGTCACACAGCATGGTCCCATTCCTGAAACATAGTACATACCTGTCATTTCCAAGGTGTTTCATTTTTCATTACAGTCTCCTGTGAATGTTGAAGTCAGCAGGACTCATGGCATATGTCCCTGTAAAAAAATAAATAAACACCTGTGAACATGCTGATATCAAGATAAACTATATGGCTGCACAACTTTGGGCATGCATTGTAGATTTTTCTGGTTAAAATAGCTTTTTAATTATATACACACACACACACACACACACACACACACACACACACACACACACACTGCTTAGAATTAGAAGTGAACACACCCATGCTAAAGTTGACTAAAAAGAGGAATAAAAAATCTTAATGCCTTAATTAAAAAAATGAGGAAAACTCCAACCTTTAGGGACGTGAATAATGTCCCTGAATTCTTTGT
Source organism: Rhinichthys osculus (assembly GCA_029959095.1). Classification (NCBI taxonomy): domain Eukaryota; kingdom Metazoa; phylum Chordata; class Actinopteri; order Cypriniformes; family Leuciscidae; genus Rhinichthys; species Rhinichthys osculus. Next base: position 24,404,017 of record JARWKJ010000018.1, on the reverse strand, counting down.
GAATGAATAATGTATCGCAAATAATTAAATGTTCTTCTTTAAAATACAGGGTGCATACGTCTGGACACTTCTATCCCCAGAAACTCCTAACAAAAGCTGATGTCTTTATTTTAAAATTGGTTGTTTGAAGCTTATTTGATGCTTATTTGATTTGAAAAACTTTATCCAAAACTAGTCAACGAAATTTTGTCTTTTATTTCGTCTGTAACAGTGCGTATCTGTGCGTTCATTCATTCATTCATACACACACACAGAGAGAGAAACATGATTCACATTTAAACAGTATGCTATTTGTCCGTTTACAGATACTAACGTTATTCTATATCGCGATTAGAACAAATCACAAGCATAAAACACTTACACTTCTCAGCTGAATCTGTTGCTCCTCCTCGAAGTGAAAATAAACCAGCACTTGTTCTGTGGTAAATGTCCCAGGATTATTCCTCATAGCCGCGCAAGACGAATCTTAATCTGACGCTCACACTTACATCAATTAAACAGAGTAAAGATTATGCGTATTTGGCGTGCTGTCCGGGGGGAGGGCTCCGAGCTCGGAATTTTGCCCGAACCCAGAGTACTCCCCCAAAAGGCAAAAAGAGCAAAGGACAGCCGCCAGACTAAAGACCCCCCAAAACGCAGAGAATTTGGCGGGCTGGCGTTTTGAGAATAAGCCTGGTTGCTTGACCAGGAGGGCCTGCTGGCTCACGAACGGGGAGCAGTCGTAATTTGGAACAACAGTTGGGAGGGCTCGCACAGTTTCTCGACGGGAGCAGCTCACAGCGTCAGACAGGTGAGCTCTACCGGCCGATGAACAGCGTGATTTATGCCGCCTGACCAGGAGGGCCCATGTTGCTTATGGCGGAAGCAGCTCACTGCGCTAGGCGGACGGGCCGTATTGGCTGACGAAATGAGGAGCAGCAAGATTTGGGAATTACGGGTGATCTCTGCCGACCGATGGGCGGGGAGCAGCGATATCTAAGATGGCCGACCGATAGGGCCAATGTAGCTTCCGACGGGAGCAGCTCACAGCGTCGGACTGGTGGGCTCTACTGGCCGACGGCGGAGTGACAAATTTTGGAAGCCCGGCCGGGAGATTTCTTGCTGTGTCTGCTGGGAAATCAATACCTGCTGGATGGGAAAGAGGAAACATAGATGAATGCTGCGTCCGCTGGGAGACCAAAGCTTGCTGGACGGAGAAGGAAAAACAGATGCATGCTATGTCTGCTAGGAGACCAATGCTCGCTGGACAGAGAAAGAGGAAACATAGAAGCATGCGACGTCCGCTGGGAGACCAATGCTCGCTGGACAGAGAAAGAGGAAACATAGATGCATGCAACGTCCGCTGGGAGACCAATGCTCGCTGGACAGAGAAAGAGGAAACATAGATGCATGCGACGTCCGCTGGGAGACCAATGCTCGCTGGACGGAGAAAGAGGAAACATAGAAGCATGCAACGTCCGCTGGGAGACCAATGCTTGCTGGACGGAGAAAGAGGAAACATAGAAGCATGCAACGTCCGCTGGGAGACCAATGCTCGCTGGACAGAGAAAGAGGCATCACTTAGGGGTTTTAACAGGAATATTAATTCTGAATAGTGAGGTACTGGAGAGGAGACATCACTGCTGAGGCAGTGGAAAAATAGCCAGAGAAACAGAGCTCCTGCGGGAGCAGAGACATCACTGCTGCGGCAGTGGAGAAAATAGCCAGAGAAACAGAGCTCCTGCGGGAGCAGAGACATCACTGCTGCGGCAGTGGAGAAAATAGCCAGAGAAACAGAGCTCCTGCAGGAGCAGAGGAGACATCACTGCTGCGGCAGTGGAGAAAATAGCCAGAGAAACAGAGCTCCTGCAGGAGCAGAGGAGACGTCGCTACTGTGGCAGTGGAGAAAATAGCCAGAGAAACAGAGCTCCTGCGGGAGCAGAGACATCACTGCTGCGGCAGTGGAGAAAATAGCCAGAGAAACAGAGCTCCTGCGGGAGCAGAGGAGACGTCGCTACTGTGGCAGTGGAGAAACTTACCTGGAGAAAAAAGAGCTCCTGCGGGAGCAGAGGAGACATCACTGCTGCGACAGTGGAGAAAATAGCCAGAGAAACAGAGCTCCTGCGGGAGCAGAGGAGACGTCACTACTGTGGCAGAGGAGAAACTTACCTGGAGAAAAAAGAGCTCCTGCGGGAGCAGAGGAGACGTCACTGCTGCGGCAGTGGAGAAAATAGCCAGAGAAACAGAGCTCCTGCGGGAGCAGAGGAGACATCACTGCTGCGGCAGTGGAGAAAATAGCCAGAGAAACAGAGCTCCTGCGGGAGCAGAGGAGACATCACTGCTGCGGCAGTGGAGAAAATAGCCAGAGAAATAGATCAGATTAATATCATATAAATACAATAAAAACAAACCAAATATAAACAAGTCATATCATATAATATATATATATTTAAATTAACATGATAAAAATCCAAAACCTTTTCAGGCATAATCTCATTAAATATGTCCTTCAATGAAGAAACTTCATAAAAGAGCATTCTGCTTGCGTTAAGGCCAGAACAATCTAATAAAACATGTTTGACAGATAAGGGCATTTTACAAAACATACACAAAGTTGGGTCTTCAACTTTAAGCAAAAAAGCATGGGTCAAACCTGTGTCCAGAGAAACAGAGCTCCTGCGGGAGCAGAAAACTTACCTGGAGAAATGAGCTCCTGCGGGAGCGGAGAAGACATCACTGCTGCGGCAGTGGAGAAATTTACCTGGACAAATTGAGTTCCTCTGGTGTGAGGCTGAGCAAAGGGAGGAGTAGGTTGGGGCCTGGTGGGCCGATGCTCGTCTTCTTGCGCGTTAATCAAAAACGCGAAGAGGTGGTGAGAGATTAAATCCTTGCAGGATTATGCGCATCTGAAGTTTAAGTGGCCGAGCAAAGATAGCAGTTCGCGTTTTAGAACAGTGGGAAGGTGGACGAGATCAAAAATATCCTATCGATTTTTCCTTGTGCAGTGAGGCCTGGAAAACAACTGTATCCAAGTTAATGCCCAGAATTCAAATGGACGAGGTTGAACCCATGGTTTTAACCTGTGCAATTGGAATCCCGAGCTCAGCAGAAACTGTGCGGGGCTGAGAGATCGATTATTAAACGTACGAAAATGTTCTTATTTTCTCAGTTTATTTCGTTTATTTTGATCATTTCTATGGGTCATATTCCCTGCCGATTTGTTCGTTCTGAATCAGAAAAACCAATAGTGAAACTGTGGCTTAAACTAGCCTACCTACTTCAAAAAAATAAATAAAATAAAAACTTTAAGTTAAGCGATTTTTGTAAATAAATTGCAGGACAGTGTTAACGAAAGGTTCTTAATGATTCTGTGTGCAATCTGCACGTAATGTGCGACCTATTGTTTACGTGTGAGTTTACCAAAACGAAGCATCGCGTTAATGAACGGCAAATCATATGTACGGAAACTATTTAAAACGCGTGTTCCCCCGATCAAAATTAGTATCCAGATAACATAACTTGCTCGTGATTCAACAACTGAAGTGATACGAAGTTCAATTAGGGACATAAAACGAAAAGGTTTTGAGCTGAGCACTCACAGAGTTGACCCGGCAGATGTTGAGTGTGGACTGACCGGGACTGAATCTGCAGCGCGGCTTACTTAGGGCCTGCTGCGGCGGCCTGACGCTGGAGGAAGACCCGTTCCTTCGAATTAAGAGGGTGGCATTGCCTTATGACCATTTCTCTATGGCAGGAATTATCGAATGGTCCAGTTTTAAAGAAATACGCGGAAGTAGATTGCTGATGTTTCGCCCGCGGTGGCGAGGACCCGTTTGTTTGGCCTGACGCCCACGAGATAATACCAGAGGATTGTAGCAAAGATTCCTAATCCTGAAGGACGAAAGATTCTTCATCAAACGGGAAGCGCTCGATTCGGACATGTTAGGAAGGTACTGCGGGGCCAAATGCTGTTAAACTGTCAATGAACGGAGGTTAGTTTGCTGTATATTAGGGATGTAACGATATTGACGATATCGCGCTATCGCGGTGGTAAACGTGTCTCGATATCGTCGTGGTTGGGTTACAATATTAAAAGGACAGGTGTCCGTCACAAAGCAAGAGGAATAAACACAGTCCCGCGGATCACAAACTTCCAAGATGCCGTCTGCAAGTGTGTTTATTGTCTGCAACAAATCGCAGAAATCAAGGGAGAAGAGAAATGTAGATGAACTGCTGCGCTTGTGACAGGGCGCATGTTTACCTGAACGAGCAGAGAGAGAGCGAGAGAGCGAGCCCCGGTCGCGCGCGCGCACTCTCTCTCTCTCTCTCTCTCTCTCTTCGGAGCCAAGCAAGCGAAAGGCTCAAAAGGTCTCAAAACTAAGCGCTGTATTGCTCTCTCTCCCTCGCAGGCTCGCACATATTAATCAAAATAAATCGACAAGATGTTTTTTTTTTTTCCTGACGTACATGAACGCTAAACAAGTGATATGTTGATGTGCATTTTAGCATTGCTAATATTCCTGTGTTTTCGTCTCGTTCGGGATCCGTTTGAAGCTGAATGCATCACCTGAAAAGCTGGCATGTAACGTTACGTGTCAGTGTCAAATAATGTACACATAATGAATGGCGACTGTAGAAAGTAAAAGCTGAATCCCGGACATTTTGGGTGATCTCGAAATGTGGGACTGATTGTGCAAATCAGCAATGTAACGTTAGGATAGCCTAGCGTAGCAAACTAGCGATTTTTAAAAACGTTAAAAACATTTCAATAAACAACATAGTTGCAAATATATATGTACATAACTGTGTAGAGCACAAAACAAGACTGTCATAATTTTTTAATCAATCATTTAAGCCAAAAATACTTACATTTATGGGACTCTCTGGATGATATGCCTGCCATTGTTGCCGGTTGCGCAGTGCATTCTGGGTACCCCTTGGTTTCAAGTAAGCTCGCGAAAATTCTTGGTTTTAAGGGGTGTCTACCCCTTCCCCTTAGCCCTATTATTTAGATTATCATCACAAACACTATCGTGAGCTATTTAACAATACCGTGAGCTTTTCCACAATATCGCAATAAATATCGTACCGTGAGGTCAATATCGAAATTGTATCGTACCGTGAGATTTTGATATCGTTACATCCCTACTGTATATATACACAGCGCTTAACTCATTGATTAAGCACCACTCTTGTCTAATTAGGTTTGATTATCTGAATGTGCTCCACGTGTGTTTAATTAGGTTTAATTATCTGAACGTGCTCCTCCCGAACTTTGTTAATAAAACATCATTTAAATCCCTTTTTCCGGAAGTCACTTGTGATTGGACGCCTGTTATAAGATGACCCGTAATTCCAGCCCGTTCTCATCCCAAGGCGTCATATAATGACGCTTTTGCCAAAGCGTCTATATCCAACGGACATGGCACCCTTTAGCGTCAATATGAGACGCAGATATATGGCGCCTCCTAGTGGTCTAACCCTAACACTACCCCAGACCTAAACCTACCCATAACCGAAGCGTGTTATATTGACGCTAAAGGGTGCCATGTGCGTCGGATGTAGACGCTTTGGCAAAAGCGTCAGTATATGACGCCTTGGGATGAGAATGCGTTGGTAATTCACAATCACTTGACTTAAGACATGGCTTCATTAACGGAGCAGATGCATGTGAGTTATCACTTAATTTGTTTTTATTTTATTTATTTATTGTTGTTTATTAATGTGTAGTGTGATTTAATGCATTGTTAATATAGAATAGATTCTTACCAGATACTACACTAGTCTTAGGGGTACTGGTGATTGCAATCTTGTGTTGTTAAGAGATATTTACAGACTGTAATGACACATTTCCATGGTTATTCTCATTGTAAATCTACCAAAATGTTTATAATTTTTTTACATTTTATATTTATAACACTATGATTTGTGTTATTTGCATTAAAATATTTAAAAGAAAATGGAGCAAAATGGGAATGCAAAGTTATATTTGCTGTAGTTCACCACTACATTACCACTATATACGTTTACCCAACCAAAATTATATTGGTTCTGAGAACCTCGGAAATGTAAAAAGTGTCCATTAAATAGTTGTAAATCTAACAAGGGCTTTGTATGAACGATAAATGATTTGTTAATATCAATAAGCAAGAGTTGTTGTGTAAGCTTTTTGTTATCATCCTGTGTATTACTATTATGCCAATTTTGAGTGGTTCATTATATTTTCTATTAAATGTAAAAGGGGTTCTGGCTTCTCAAGTTAAGATACAGTACACAGCATGAATGAATACACCCCTCTGAAACCCAACAAATTCAGAAATTGTCTGTACATCTAGGACACCTTTACTTTTTTTTAAAGATATGTCATGGTTAGATGGGGTGTAATCATTTATGCTGTGTACTGTACTTGTCTACTTTATTTTTCTCTTAAGTTATTATAGCTTACAAAAAGTTAGATGATTAAAGGGATAGCTCACTTTGAAATTCATTTTTGGTATGTTTTAGCTTACCTCAAGGGCATCCAAGGTGTAGGTGTCTTTGTTTCCGCAGTAGTTTCAATTTTGATATTTTTAGGTCAAACCGTTCTTGTCTGTCAGTCATATAATGCAGGTCTATGGTAACTTCCTCAAAGAGCATGCACAGAGAAGTCCAAATTAAACATGATTTAATGACTCGTACATGTAAGTACACATTGATGGCCTAAGACACGAAACGAACAGTATATATATCGTTTTTACCTCTTGTAAACACAGCCACGTCCAAGTGATCTGAGGGTGCGGGCGCTTCGGTCTTTTCCGGAAAGCACCGGAAGTGATCTCTCGCGCGTGTACGTCACTCATACAATTGTTTTATTTTTTTTATTGTTTTTTATTGTTTTCTTTTACGACGGTTTAAACATCCCGAATAAGCGCAAATTAGTACCATTTTAATTAGCCATCTTACCTACAATCTCTGTTCTGTGTAAACAATGAGTGACGTACACGCGCGAGAGATCACTTCCGGCGCTTTCCGGAAAAGACCGCAGCACCCGCACCCTCAGATCACTTGGACGTGGCTGTGTTTACAAGAGGTAAAAACGATATAAATACTGTTCGTTTTCTCACACAAACCGCTCGTTTCGTGTCTTAGGCCATCAATGCGTACTTACATTTACGAGTCATTAAATCATGTTTAATTTGGACTTCTCTGTGCATGCTCTTTGAGGTGGTGACCATAGACCTGCATTATATGACTGACAGACAAGAACAGTTTGACCTAAAAATATCAAAATTTAAACTACTGCGGAAACAAAGACACCTACATCTTGGATGCCCTTGAGGTAAGCTAAAACATACCAAAAATTAATTACAAAGTGAACTATCCCTTTAAGATCACTATATAATATTTTAATATCTAATGTTGCTGGGTTTAATCACATTTTGTTCCGTATTCTGCAGCAAATTCTGAAAAGGCATCTTTTGGAGGAGCTTCTCTCTAAGTTTGAGAGAGCACTTTTGAGATCTCCACTTGACCTGGATTACATGGAGTTTGTGTGCCACCAGCAGCTGTACCTCCTGCAAGCACTCTCAAGACATACGGAAATACCCTACGAAATCATTCAGGCTCTAGAGGCAGTGTTTTAACTAGTTAGACAACCAGCATATTTCACAGCTCCACATGCAGTGGTGGATTCAACTGTTGGTCTGAGAGGACGTCTAAGGTTTGCAATTGAAAGAGAAGAGTTAGCAGAGATGCTGCAGACAAACCTTCCTGTGCATTACATTGCAAAAATGATGGGCGTTTCCACAAGAACCATCTTTAGAAGGATGAACGATTTTGGTCTTTCGATCCTCAGGGTTGTATAGCTGCATCACTGATGAGGAGTTGGATAACCTTGTGAGAGCCATTAAGGATGATATCCCTGTTGCTGGTTACAGAATGGTCAGAGGGAGGTTGTTGTCTTTAGGAATACGTGTGCAATGGCAGAGAATAGCTGCCTCAATGCACCGCGTTGATTCAATTGGAATCCTTTCTAGATTGGCCAGGTTGGGATGTGTGGTGCGAAGAATGTACTCAGTTCGAGGACCCCTTTTCTCTTGTGCACATAGACACAAATCACAAATTGATACGGTAAGTTATATATATTGTGTGTGTGTGTGTATAATTTTAAGAACATATTTTTAAAAACCCTTTTTTTATTACATTCATTTCCAATGTGTGTTATATTTTCTCCTACCTATATTTACTTATTGTTGCATTTTGTATTTGCAGGTCATGTACTTGAATGCAGCAAGTAACAACCGGGCATCGACAGCATACCACTTCTTCTCAGAAGCAGTCCAAAGATTTGGCTTACCATCTAGGTGAGTATAGTAAAGAAAAGCATTTGAATTTTATGCCTGGATATGTAAAAAAAAAAAAAAAAAAATCAGGGTCAGGGGAGACCAAGGAGTGGAGAATGTACAGATAGCCAGGTTCATGTTTTCTTCAAGAGGTACTGACCGAGGAAGTTTCATATCCGGGAAAAGTGTCCATAATCAAAGGTAAACTACAACTGTTTGAAATTTGTAAAATGAAAAGACTTAATATTTCATAACTTCAATAATCTGTAGGTAGCTTTTGTGCAATGTCACTTCTATGTAACAAAATATTTTACATTTATTAGTAATTGACCTCAAATGCCTTTCACTGCATTGCTTTTAAACCTAATAATTATTTGTTTTAATTATTAACTATTATTACTATAATTACTATTATTTATTGTTTTTGTTTATTTCTAATTGGATTGAGCGCCTCTGGCGTGATGTCAGAACCATGGTGACTAACAAGTACTCAGACACACTGCACTCCCTAGAGGCAGAGGGATTGCTTGACTTATCAGTGGTCGAGGACCTTTTCAGTGTGCACTACACTTTTATCAAAAGACTTCAGGCAGACTTGGACACCTTTTCAGAAGCCTGGAATCATCATCCACTCTCCTCAGAGGGCAATCGAAGTCCAGAGCAACTGTGGCAGATTGGAATGATGCACACAAATATTGAGCAATCGGAGAGATACGAGGTATGGTGACCCTGCTTTAGTTACGGTAGTCTGTCACCACACTGCTGTTTATATATTACTCTAACTGGATTTTTGACTATGTATTTAACTGCTATACCTTCAGGACATGGAAGAGCCAGATCTAGACTGGGACATAGCAGCTTCTTATGATGCCGGTGAAGATTTCGGAGTTGTTGTTCCTGAATTTGAATCCCCTTTGTGTTCAGATGGGTTGAGAGCTCTCGAACACCTGCTGAATTCAACTGGTCCTAATATCCCTGTCAAAGAACTGTATTTGCTTTGTCGGGAGTTTGTTTCAACAAATATGTTGTAATTAAAAAAAAACAAAGCATGCATAAAGATAGTACTGCATAGCGACTTTATTTTGCATTGAAGCTTACTGTATATTGATATACATCATTTTCATTTCTGAATTGAGTCTTGGAACAATTTTGCAGCAGTCTTTGCTGCATTTTTTGCAATACATGTCAATGATAAACAAAACTAAAGAAAAAAATTAACTAAATTTAAATATCCAAAAGCTACTGCATCCCTATCCTTTTAAAATACTACACTATAACAGTAACAGAGAGAACACAGTACAGGGAGTAAACTCTATATTAGGAATCCATCTCATGAACGACCAAATTCTCTGCTATTGCTCACAGCCTGCCTCATAATGTCAAGGAACTCTGTGTAAGTCCCTAGGTGCCGTGTAGGCAAGGTCACAGTACAGGAACATGCATTTACAAGAGGGTAGCATAAATTGTGCTCACCATATCGTAGCTGACAGTCATGATGAAATTCTATGTATATTTTAAATTTTTCGCTTTGTGCAGAAGTAATGGGAACATGTCCCTGACCAGTAAGCCACTGCATGAAGTTGCTGACGGTGATCTGGTCTTGTTCTGCGTCTCCTTTAGTGCAGTCCTCCGTTTCATCTACCTGTTCGTTGTCATCCTCTCCTCTGCTCTTGTTACCACTGCTCCCTTCTTCTGCAAGAAAACAAAAATCAAAACTGTATCTGCACCTTGTTGTGGAAATAATTATATTCGAAAAGTTAGGAGGAAGGAGACAAGTCGAAACCTTTGAAAAGTCAAAGTATCAAATGTTTTATTTCTTGCAAGAAGTAAAATTTAATTGGCATTCACACATAGACAGCATCTACACTCACCGGCCACTTTATTAGGTACCCCATGCTAGTAACGGGTTGGACCCCCTTTTGCCTTCAGAACTGCCTCAATTCTTCGTGGCATAGATTCAACAAGGTGCTGGAAGCATTCCTCAGGGAGTTTGGTCCATATTGACATGATGGCATCACACAGTTGCCGCAGATTTGTCGGCTGCACATCCATGATGCGAATCTCCCGTTCCACCACATCCCAAAGATGCTCTATTGGGTTGAGATCTGGTGACTGTGGGGGCCATTTTAGTACAGTGAACTCATTGCCATGTTCAAGAAACCAATTTGAAATGATTAGAGCTTTGTGACATGGTGGAAGTAGCCATCAGAGGATGGGTACATGGTGGCCATAAAGGGATGGACATGGTCAGAAACAATGCTCAGGTAGGCCGTGGCATTTAAACGATGCCCAATTGGCACTAAGGGGCCTAAAGTGTGCCAGGAAAACACCCCCCATACCATTACACTACCACCACCAGCCTGCACAGTGGTAACAAGGCATGATGGTTCCATGTTCTCATTCTGTTTACGGCAAATTCTGACTCTAACATCTGAATGTCTCAACAGAAATCGAGACTCATCAGACCAGGCAACATTTTTCCAGTCTTCAACTGTTCAATTTTGGTGAGCTCTTGCAAATTGTAGCCTCTTTTTCCTATTTGTAGTGGAGATGAGTGGTACCCGGTGGAGTCTTCTGCTGTTGTAGCCCATCCGCCTCAAGGTTGTGCGTGTTGTGGCTTCACAAATGCTTTGCTGCATACCTCGGTTGTAACGAGTGGTTATTTCAGTCACTGTTGCCCTTCTATCAGCTCGAACCAGTCTGGCCATTCTCCTCTGACCTCTGGCATCAACAAGGCATTTCCGCCCACAGAACTGCCGCTCACTGGATGTTTTTTCTTTTTCGGACCATTCTCTGTAAACCCTAGAGATGGTTGTGCATGAACATCCCAGTAGATTAGCAGTTTCTGAAATACTCAGACCAGCCCTTCTGGCACCAACAATCATGCCACGTACAAAGTCACTCAAATCACCTTTCTTCCCCATACTGATGCTCGGTTTGAACTGCAGGAGATTGTCTTGACCATGTCTACATGCCTAAATGCACTGAGTTGCCGCCATGTGATTGGCTGCTTAGAAATTAAGTGTTAACGAGCAGTTGGACAGGTGTACCTAATAAAGTGGCCGGTGAGTGTATATGAGAAGGCGAAGGGCTGATCCCTTTCGCCAGGTTATATACCCTAACACATCCTGAGTAGGCTGAGTAGGCTGCATCTGTTTCAGAAGATTGCTTTTGTTGCCTTAAAAGGAAACGTGTTTTATTCAAGATCTCTCGTTGGACATAAATTGTATAGACAGAACAATGAAATCTTCGTTAAAGTTTCCTGTTTTCAGCTACTGTTCGAATTCACACCTTTAGCCTATCTCTGGTTTAATCAAAAGCTGCACTCATACATTTCACACTTGAAGTACACAATAGGTCACTTGGAGTACATATTGTTCCTCTGCTACTTGGTTTTCTGTCACACATACAATTTGTTCCAGAAAGCTTATCTTAACTTATGCACTTTTAACAGCTTGGTTATATCTTTAATAATGGGTTATGTCTTTAATAATGTCCTTCAGCTTATATGGACATCTTTCTTTAAATGCTCATGAGTACATAAATCCTCAACGTTAATAAAAGTTACACACATCTAAAAAAATAAAAGAACACATCTAAAAGATAAAAGAACACATCTAAAAGTAGAAACACATCTAAATGTAAAATTTCCATTACATTCCACCCCATGTTCATTCAAAGAACATACATACAATTTTGACATTTACTTATCCATAATCATAGTAATTTACAATAGGTAAATTTTCCCATGGTTACTTCATTTCTTAGTCAAACTCATGTTCGCTCTCGTTCTCGTATGTCTCAGTTTCAGGCACAGTAACCTGTGACGTACAGATAGAGGAGACAATAGCAAGTAAAAACAGGTCTTTATTAGAATATAAAGCACCAGTCTCAGGGTGAATAGTGCAGCAGACAAAGTTCACAGTTGATCGGAGAAATCGCAGATGAAGTTCATAAGAGAGATGACAAAACCATAAGATCCCACAATGAGCGATGGTATACTCTGGCGATGATGAAGATGAGGTAGCGCAGGTTTGCGTGGGCAACTCGATCCGTTGATCAGACGTGAAGTGAAGAACCAGTGTAGGTGAAAAGTGAAGACAGGAACTGCAACGGCGAACTTCCAGACGAGGACAAGGCAGGAAACACAGGGAGCTGGAAAAACAGGAACACTACAGGCAACATCCACAAAACAACGATCTGACAAACACAAGACGCATGAGGTGAGTATAAATAGGCAGTAGTAATGCACAACACCTGTCGCTGATAACCCCGGAGGATAATCAGCGACCACGCCCACACACACACACACATTCATTCACAAATACACACAAAGCGCATGGGAGCGTCAACGAATTCATCAACCGTGACAGTACCCCTCCCCCTAGGAGCGGCTCCTGGAGCTCTCAGAGGAACCTACCTGTTGATAGTAATCATCAATAAGGGACTGATCCAGAATGTCCCTAGCAGGAACCCAACTTCTCTCCTCCGGACCGTAACCCTCCCAGTCCACCAGATACTGAAATCCGCGTCCCCTCCGTCTCGAGTCCAGAATTCGATTTACCGAATAAGTGGGTTCCCCATCTACGAGTCGCGGCGGTGGGGGAACCGGGGCTGGCGGATTAATGGGTGAATAAAATACGGGTTTCAATTTGGAAACATGGAACACGGGATGAATTCTTCTGTACGCAGGATGGAGTTTGAGGCGAACTGTCACCGGACTAATGATCTTGGTGACAGGAAATGGGCCAATGAATTTGGGAGCTAGCTTATTAGAAACGGAGCGGAGTGGAATGTTCTTAGTAGAAAGCCACACTTTGGAACCGACGACATACACGGGAGGTCTTGACCGGTGGCGATCGGCCTTAACCTTGGTGCGCGCCCTCACTTGGAGCAGAGTCTCACGGGCTCTGGTCCATGTACGGTGACACCTCTGGACAAAAGCGTGAGCGGAAGGGACCGCGACTTCGGATTCCAGACTAGGAAAAATAGGTGGCTGGTACCCTAAGCCACCCTCAAACGGAGATAGGCCCGTGGATGACACCGGTAACGAGTTGTGTGCGTACTCCACCATAGAGAGTTGTTGACACCAAGAGGAAGGATTCTTGGCGGCAACACATCGCAACATTCTCTCCAAATCTTGGTTGGCTCTCTCGGTCTGCCCGTTGCTCTGGGGGTGGTAACCCGAAGATAGACTGACAGTGGCTCCCAGTAATTTACAAAATTCTTGCCAAAATTTGGAAACAAATTGGGATCCCCTGTCAGAGACCACGTCCGTCGGGAGGCCATGTAACCGAAAGACGTGATCGATGACAGTCACCGCTGTTTCCTTGGCTGAAGGCAATTTGGGCAAGGGAATAAAATGAGTCGCCTTCGAGAATCGGTCCACTACGGTTAAAACAACCGTATTGCCTTGGGAGGGCGGGAGGGCGGTGACGAAATCTAGCGCATATGGGACCAGGGTCTCGAAGGGACAGACAGCGGTTGAAGAAGCCCATCTGGGGGTCGATTGGAAGTCTTACCAATCGCACAGATCGAGCAGGCCAAAACAAAATCTCGAATGTCGCAAGCCATAGATGGCCACCAGAATCGTTGCTTAACTAGAAATCTAGTTCGGTTTACTCCTGGGTGACAGGCTACATTGGAACAATGACCCCACTGAATAACGTCGGACCGTAATCCCTCCGGCACAAACAATCGGTTCGGTGGGCATCGGGACGGAGGCGTTACCCCTTCTAAGGCCGTCTTGACCTTCGATTCGACCTCCCATCGGAGTGTGGAGATGAATCAAGTCTCCGGTAAAATGCACTCGGGAGTAGACGGGCGTTCGGATGGATCAAAAATACGAGATAAAGAATCGGGTTTGATGTTTTTAGAACCCGGGCGGTACAAAAGAGTAAAATCAAAACGACCGAAAAAAAGAGCCCACCGAGCCTGCCTGAAGTTGAGTCTTTTGGCAGATTGAATGTATTCTAAGTTCTTATGATCAGTCCAGACGATAAAAGGTACCCCCGACCCTTCTAACCAATGTCGCCATTCTTCCAATGCTAACTTGACTGCCAACAGCTCTCTGTTACCAATGTCATAGTTACGTTCGGTAGGCGACAAGCGATGAGAAAAGAACGCGCAAGGTTGCATCTTGTCGTCTGAAGAAGAGAGCTGAGAGAGCACTGCGCCTACCCCCACCTCTGATGCATCGACCTCCACCATGAACTGACGTGACAGATCAGGGGTCGTAAGAATGGGAGCCGAAACGAAGCGACGCTTCAGTTTGGCGAATACAGCTTCAGCTGTTTCGGACCACCTGAACGTCGTTCTGGGGGAGGTCAAGGCAGTCAGAGGTGCGGCTAGTTGGCTGTAATTACGAATAAAACGTCGGTAAAAATTGGCGAACCCCAGAAACCTCTGTAGGGCCTTACGGGAATCTGGACTTGGCCAATCCACCACAGCCTTAACCTTGTCAGGATCCATACGCACTCCCTCAGACGAAATGACGTAACCTAGGAAAGGGACAGACTGTGCATGAAAAGCGCATTTCTCCGCCTTGACAAAAAGCCCATTCTCTAGCAACCTCTGAAGCACTCGTCTGACGTGCTGAACATGTTCCTGGAGAGACGAAGAAAAAATCAATATGTCATCCAGGTAGACATAAATGAACTGATCGACCATGTCTCTCAGCACATTATTGACGAGTGCCTGGAAAACCGCTGGGCTATTGGAAAGTACGAAAGGCATAACCAAGTATTCAAAGTGCCCCCTGGGGGTGTTAAAAGCGGTTTTCCATTCATCCCCCTTCCTGATGCGGACCAAATGATAAGCATTACGTAAGTCCAGTTTTGTGAAGACCGACGCTCCCTGCAACCTCTCGAAGGCTGAAGACATCAACGGCAAAGGATAAGTATTCTTTACCGTTATGTTGTTCAGCCCTCGGTAATCAATGCAAGGTCGCAGAGAACCGTCCTTCTTCCCCACAAAAAAGAACCCCGCCCCCGCTGGAGAAGAGGAAGGTCGGATGAATTTGGATGCCAGAGAATCAGAAATATATTTCTCCATGGCCTCCCTCTCGGGAACAGACAGAGAGTAAAGCTTGCCCTTGGGCGGAGACGTACCTGGCAGTAGATCTATAGCACAGTCATAGGGACGATGCGGAGGAAGAGAAGCAGCTCTGGACTTACTGAACACTTCCTTCAGGTCGAGGTACTCAGCGGGCACGTTTGACAAATTCACTGACTCCTCCTGCAAGACAGGACAAGACAGAGACGAACCAGCAGACACTAAACAAGACGCATAACACTCAGTGCTCCAGGCAGAAACAGAGTTATGTCCCCAGTCCACCCTGGGGTTATGCTGCACTAGCCAGGGGTGACCGAGGACAATAGGAACCTGAGGAGAGTCAATGAGGAGAAATGACAGCTCTTCGGAATGATTGCCGGATGTGATGAGTGTTATCTGACTGGTGGTGTGAGATACTGTGGGTAACTGTTGACCATTGAGTGCATTGACTGAGATCTTGTTAGTGAGTGGTATGGTGGGTATCTGAAGCTGTTGTGCAAGTGACCAGTCCATAAAATTACCTTCTGCGCCGGAGTCGAGGAGAGCTTGACAGTGATGTGATCGAGTGGCCCACTGCAATCTCACCGGGAGGAGGGTGGAAGAGGTTTTCTGGATGGAGACCCCGCCCGACAGGATCCTCTTCTTCACTGCCGGGCACGCTCTTTTACTGGGCAATTATTGAGAAAATGTCCAGCTCCGCCACAGTAGAGACACAATCCACGGGACCTCCTCCTCTCCCTCTCCTACCGGGAGAGCCGGGCTCGACCCACCTGCATGGGCTCGTGATCGTCGACGGGGCTGACCGCATCACGAGCATTGAGTGGGGAGACCCCAAAGCTCCTCTGTGTAGGCGCCGTACGAGTGTGTCGTTCCAACCGATGCAGGCGTGCATCCACTCTTAAGGCCAGTTCGATCAGGTCGTCAAGACTCTCTGGTAGGTCCAGGGTATAAATCTCGTGTTGGATGCGGTCAGCCAGCCCATGCAGGAAGATGTCCCATTGCGCCTCCTCGTTCCAGCGGCACTCTGCGGAGAGGGTGCGAAACTCGATGGAATAGTCGGCGACAGATCTTCCTCCCTGGCGGATGTCTGCGAGCTGGCGAGCCGCCTCTCTGCCTGCGACTGCCCGGTCGAACACCCTCTTCATTTCCTCCGAGAGTGCCGCGAACGAGTCACAACAGGGTTGATGGTTTTCCCACACCGCCGTCCCCCATAGCGCCGCGCGTCCGGACAGCAGTGTAAGCACAAAGGCCACCTTCGAATCGAGGTTGGAGAGCAAAAAACATAGAGCACTTGGTCAAGAAAGCTCTACAATAACTTGGCTCACCAGAATAACTCTCCGGCGTCGGCAGACGCGGCTCATGCAGACGGACGGGCGCGGGCGGTGCGGGGGGAATCGGCGGTGGGTTGGGCGCAATGGGCCGTGTTAGTTGTTGAATCTGTTGGGTGAGCCCGGTTACCTGCGCTACCAATGCCTGCACCGCTCTTCCAGTTGCAGCGAGATTCTCGTCCTGCCGCTCCATACGGGCCGTGTTGTGTGCGAAGTAGTCCGTGATTTCAGATCCACTTGCTGCCTCCTGCATGGTCAGATCGTTCTGTGACGTACAGATAGAGGAGACAATAGCAAGTAAAAACAGGTCTTTATTAGAATATAAAGCACCAGTCTCAGGGTGAATAGTGCAGCAGACAAAGTTCACAGTTGATCGGAGAAATCGCAGATGAAGTTCATAAGAGAGATGACAAAACCATAAGATCCCACAATGAGCGATGGTATACTCTGGCGATGATGAAGATGAGGTAGCGCAGGTTTGCGTGGGCAACTCGATCCGTTGATCAGACGTGAAGTGAAGAACCAGTGTAGGTGAAAAATGAAGACAGGAACTGCAACGGCGAACTTCCAGACGAGGACAAGGCAGGAAACACAGGGAGCCGGAAAAACAGGAACACTACAGGCAACATCCACAAAACAACGATCTGACAAACACAAGACGCATGAGGTGAGTATAAATAGGCAGTAGTAATGCACAACACCTGTCGCTGATAACCCCGGAGGATAATCAGCGACCACGCCCACACACACACACACATTCATTCACAAATACACACAAAACGCAAGGGAGCGTCAACGAATTCATCAACCGTGACATAACCTCAACTTCATCCTCTGGTGCCCTAGGTATCATCGTTACGTATTCCCCTGCAGTCATTCTAACCATAGTGGTAGACACTGCTTTAGCAGTGAATGTAGAAATACAATTCATAAAACATGGGATCAGCAGAAGCAACATCAACACTAAACCTGCTATTGGCAAAACTGTACCTATCAGCCATTTCTGCACCCCTGCAGACTCAAAAACCACTCATCCAGTGAAGATGACATTTCTCCTGGAGTGGCTACGGCCATTTTCATGTGCTCTATTATGTTGGTTACATTGTTATAAACGTCAGGCAGATTAAAACAACACGAGGTTCCTAACATCTTGCACACGTTCCGAGGTGATCATGTCCAAGAGTGGTCGATGTTGAATTACGGCTTCCCTAATTCCTCTAAGTTCAGTGTTCAGTTGTTTTAACGCATCTTCAGTCTCGTTTGCTAAGCGTAATATTTGCCAAGCTAAGCCATTTATTTTTAGCAAGCTAGCAGCAGTACCTCCCCCCACGAGGAAAGACCAACCGGTCATGGCTATTCTGCTCGTCCAAGGATCCCAAAGTTTGGTAACTTAAAACATAATAGGCATTTTTTCATCAGCAAAACTTCTTTTCGATCGCCTAGAAGATTGCTTATCGTTTCCATTTCTATCATTGACATAGACTTCCGTCCCTACATCTAAAAGTCCTGGATAACAAAACCACATCCATTTCTTGGGAAGGGAGTGGAAAGCGGTTTGACCGCAGACCCATACTGTTCCAGCTTCTGTCTCTCCGAGATCATCGTAGTCACCTGGACACGTGATAAATGTACCATCTGATGTTATACATTTGTTATTAGTCATAATTATCGTGGTTTTACAGTGTGATGTACCAACCATTATTGCACCCCGTTGAATCTCTAATTTACATAGACACGCGTCGCCCAATTGTGGTTTTACTCCCCATACATTTTCAAAGCCTCTAGTGCTGTGTTCTGATTGGTTTTTACACACGACATTCTGTGGAGATATTGATTTGTTTTCTCCAGAGTTTTTTGCGTTCAGTAACTTCCACATAGCACACGGTATTAATCCTATTAATTCTCTTAAATTTGTTGTTGTTAAATTCGCAAAGGATGGACCCTCCAGGTTCTAATTCAGCGTTTTCTTCTTCAGGTATGCTAGTACGAGTTATTAGTTCAGACAGGCTATGAGTTTTCGGTGGCGGATCTATGATTTTAATTTCAATTGGAACATAAGTGTCGGTACCTGCGGTCCACCAAGCACAGAAAAATTTTCCTCCCCACTGAGTCGCGCCATCACTTCCTGTTGACAAGGTAACTTTCAGTTTAGTTTTAAAATTTGCAGTGATTTCTTGGAACTTAATAAGACCTGACATCATCTGTTGGTTATAACCATTACTTGAGGTATACCCCGCCTTGCTCAAAAGACCCTCTCTGATAGCCTCCTTATTACCTCCATACACATCTTGCCATCCACATGGATCCTTACAAAAATACATGGCTTTACCCCATTTGTTCAAACGCTCGGGATTATACCCAGGTCCTGCTGCTGAAATAGGATCACATATTATGTTTATCTCACTCCCCTTTCCTTTTGTCATTTTCACCTCTATGCTACCACCCTGTGCAAGGCCTATGGCCAGACTAGTTAAGAGGATAAGATCTAGTAACATATTGCCACACAGTGCAACCTTGCCAAGCAAGGAAATGTTCTTGTGAAAACGATATGAGTCCTGTTTCCCTATGTATCGTTGGTCTCAGGGCAGGTCTGGTAGATATTATTAAACAGTTAACAGCAATGCCCACTCCGTCAAAACACCACAGAGTTCTTGACGCGGTGTGTACTACTCCTAAAATCGCAGAATCATCCTGTACTATTGATTCGTCCTCTCTCCAATGACGATGGTATTCTAGTGAGTAACCGACAGGCTGACAAGCAACTTTGGTTAGTCTGACACCTGTTTGGTACTCGTTGGCGGTGAATTGGATTCTTCTTCCATTGCAGCTACCGCATGAGCTGGTCCCGTTGCAGCTACCGCATGAGCTGGCACCGTTGCAGCTACCGCATGAGCTGGCACTTTTCGACAGTGCGTCCCATGGATCCACGGAGCCCTCTCCTCGACTTTCACCGCAGTGTGAGTTGTCAGCAAAACCTGAAATGGCCCCTGCCACCTCTTCGCTTTCCAGTGTTTCCGCCTCAGATCCTTGATCAGTACGAAATCTCCTGGCCTGATGCTGTGCAGGGCCGTCTCAGCTGGCTCTGGAGCTGCTGCTTTGACCTGTTTTGAGATATCAGCAAACACCTTATCCAGTTCAACACAATATTGCAACATGTCATGTTCACAAAGAGTGGTGTCAGGCAGTGGTCTAGGATTATGTGGTTCCCAGCCCATGTGAGGTGGGCGAGCAAACAGAATCTCAAATGGTGAGAGCTGTACGCGTCCCCTCTTTCTCATTCTCATATAAGTCAATGCAATGGGCAGTGCCTTTGGCCATGAAAGCCCTGTTTCATCACAAATTTTTACCAGTTTATTTTTCAGAATTTGGTTAGTTCTCTCTACTGCCCCTGCTGATTCTGGGTGGTACGAGCAGAAATGCTTCCAGGGAGTACCCAGGAATGCTTCAACTGCTGAAATTGCACTGTTTACAAAATGTGAACCATTATCACTTGATAATTTCTCAGGAATCCCCCATCTTGGGACAATTTCTTGTAGGAGCAGTTTCGCCACCCCTTTTGCATCTGCTTTTGTTGTTGGCACTGCTTCTACCCACTTTGAGAACATATCCACCGCAACTATGCAGTATTTCTTTTTGTCAGATTGGGTCAATTCAATATAATCAAGCATTACATGTGAGAATGGTCTTGGCGGCCTGGGATGCCCCGCCTGTCTCATTGCCTGACCCCTGCCGACATTGTTAGTTCCGCAAATCAGACATCTGCTGCAAAAATCTGCTGCCACTGTGGAAAAACCTTTTGTAAACCAGTTATTTTGCATAACAGTAAACATCCCGCTTTTTGACGTATGGTCCAATCCATGCGTCAACTTAGCGTAAGCCTGAAAGAAATGAGAAGGTAAACATGGTTTATTATTGGGACCCCTCCATTGTCCATTTACATACACACACCCTGCATTTCTCCATTTCTCCTTGTCAGAGGATGAAGCATGCTGCTGCATCATTTCTATGTCACCTAGTTCCTCATTTAGCCTCACTGCAGTGGTTATCTGAACAGGAAGTAAAGCCCCCGCCTTTGCAGCTAAATCAGCCGCTCTGTTTCCTTTAGAAACATCATCACTTCCCGTAGTATGAGCTTGGCACTTGCAAACAGCCACTTCCTTGGGCAACAGCAGAGCATCCAACAATTCACTCACCAGCAGGTGGTGCAATATCAGCTAGCCATCTGCTTTCAGAAATTTTCGATGTTTCCATAATGCCCCAAAATCATGCACAACACCAAAAGCATACCTTGAGTCAGTGTAAATTGTAACACGTTGGCCACTTGCCAATTTGCATGCCGCAGTCAGAGCAACCAGTTCAGCAGCTTGTGCAGAAAAGTGTGACGGCAGTGGTTGTTGTTCCAGAACCTCAGTTAAGGAAACTACTGCATACCCAGCTCTGTTTTTGCCCAGGTCGTCTCTGTTGGACGACCCATCCACAAAAAGAATCATGTCACTGTTAGGTAAAGCCTCGTCTGCCAAGTCTGGTCTCGGACTACATATCTGTTCCAAGGCTGAAACGCAACAGTGAGGTTCACCTTCTTGCTCCGTTGGGAGCAGAGTAGCTGGATTTAGAACATTACAACGTTTAATCGTAACATTAGGCATTTCCAGAAGCACAAATGAATATCTCAGCCACCTTGCCGCAGATAAATGAGAAGTCTTTTGTTCTAATAAAATCATTGACACAGCGTGTGGCACCAGCAGTGTCAAATCACTGAAACCTACAAAATCTCTAGAGGCTACCACAGCTCTCTCAGCTGCAGCCACAGCCCTCAGACAAGCAGGAAGTCCTCTCGCTACTGCGTCTAACTTAGTTGAAAAATATGCCACTGATCTCAATTTACCCCCATGTTCCTGTAAAAGGACAGAAGACATGTAACCATTTTTCTC
Source organism: Rhinichthys osculus (assembly GCA_029959095.1). Lineage (NCBI taxonomy): Eukaryota > Metazoa > Chordata > Actinopteri > Cypriniformes > Leuciscidae > Rhinichthys > Rhinichthys osculus. The sequence continues at coordinate 24,382,405 of JARWKJ010000018.1, read as the reverse complement.
AGCAACTGTCTGTGTATACGACTTATCAGGATTTGGGATGCCAAGAGTTGGTGCACTCAGCAATGCCTGTTTAATTTCACAAAAAGCACTTTCTGCCTCTGCGGTCCATGTCAATTTGTCAGAGGCTGCCATATCCTGGCCATAAATTAACGCTGACAAAGGCCCTTCCTTGTCGCTGTAGCTAGGAATGAATGTCCTACAATATGAAGTCATTCCTAAAAATGACATCATTTGCTTTTTAGTGGTCGGTTTAGGAATGTTCTGTATGGCAGTGACTCTTTTGTCAGACAATGATTTCCCATTTGCTGTTAACACATGACCTAAAAAGGTGACTTTGGTTTGATTTACAGCTACCTACTTGGATTGACCTTGTGGCCCCGCTCTGCCAAGTAAGTTAACAATGTGATGGTAGCCTGCTTACAGACCTGTTCATTTGGACAGCAAAGTAACAAATCATCGACATACTGTAACAGAGCCACGCCAGGCGGAAGAACCAAATCTTCTAAACTGCGTTTCAAAGCTTCGTTAAAGATAGTTGGACTTTCGCAAAACCCCTGACAAAGCCTCGTGAATGTATACGGTTTGCCATTGAAATTAAATGCAAACCAAAATTGTGAGTCAGGATGTACTGGGACACTAAAAAACGCATTTGAAATGTCAACCAGTGTGTAACACTTGGTGTCAGCTGGAATTTGAGATAAAATCGTATACGGATTAGGAACAAAAGGAGCTCGCGCTTGAACGGCTTCGTTCACAGCTTTTAAATCCTGAACAAATCGATATTCAGTGGCTTGGCCTTTGTCCCTTATTTTCTTTACTGGAAAAATTGGTGTGCGGACAGGCGAGTCCGGACACTCAACAATCACCCCTTTTTCCAACAAAGAATTAAACACTGGAGTGATGCCCTCAATTGCTTCCTTTTTCAATGGATACTGCATTTTCTTTGGCCTGTAGTCAGATTTAGGCCCAATTTGAATCGGCTCACAACCAGCAATCAGACCTACATCATATTTATCTTTAGCCCATAGACAACTCGGAACTCCCTCCAACCCGTCCGGTATGACAGGGAGGTGCGATAAGGTCAGACTGCCAAAACTCATTTCCTCTTCCAACACTGTGACTGCTCGCAAACCTCTCAATGTTTTATGACACGGCTGTTTGAACCATCCGGTACTTTCGCTTTGGCAGATCAGTATTATGACCCAGTCGGTCAATTCATAGCACTTGGCCATGAAGGGACCTGCGTCACGCCATTCAGCCTTCACTGGTTTGGCCAGTGAAATATGAGGCTGTGCATTTTCCACATCATAAAACATTGCCTGTTTGTCAGTCAGTTTCACATTCAAAACACACCAGTGGTTTGTCCAATAAAGATAATCTGTCTTTACATCTTCAACATCAACATCAAACCAACGCTGCGCATATTCATCATCAGGGTCAGTGCTGACATGTGAAGTACAGTGCAGATCTGTGTCATTCATGAATTCAGAAGATGGTAACACTCTGTCATGAGCCTTTGTGGTCAGACATGTGTTAGAAATTTGCCACTCATACACAAACAAAGGGTTTTCCCCTGTAGCTTCGTACAGCATTCTCATGTCAGCAGAAATCCCTTCAGCAGTACAGTGAACAGAAATACCCAGCTTACAAAGTAAATCTCGACCCAGTAAATTTACTGGACATGTTTGAGTAATCAAAAAACAATGCTCAATTTTTTTCTCATCGATCGAACACTCAAGCGGCGTTGAGAATGCTTCTTTGATCACATGACCCGTGGCACTTCTGGAAAAAGTTGTTTTCCCAGAAAGTGAAACTGGCTGTGTCAATTCTGTTTCTTTTATTAAGGAAAATGTTGCACCCGTGTCAATTAAGAACAACAGTGTCTTGTCAAGTACATTTACTTCTATCAGAGGTAAAGATTTATGAGCCTTATAGAAAACATTAGCAAGCCCGTCTTCATTGCACAGAAATGTCAGAAATTAAAGGAGAATGATACTTATCTGCTGGTGACACAAGAAACCCATTGCTCGCACCCTCCTACTCTCAATCCGCCTGCTCTGCTTTGTAGGCTGCTCGCGGACAAGTGTCACGCCAATGTCCTTTCTGTCCACAAATGAAACAAGTGTCTCGATCTGGACGTTGTTGATCTTGTGAAAAATGTCTACCTCTGCCACGACCACGTCCTCTGCCTCTTCCTCCACCACCTCTTTGGTTATAGTGGTAGTGGTTTGGTTTGGGGTTGCTGTTGTCGCTCATGTGCAGTGCTATCAGAGCTAGAGAAAGATCTTTGTCTTGCTTGGCGGTCTTGGTTGTCTGTTTCGTCTTTATCATTTCCTCATGATGTCTCGCATGCCGTCTGATTTCCGCTGTGGAGGTCAGCTGCCATCCAACACAGGTTTTCTGAATCGCTTTGGAAATTTCTTTATCCAGTCCATCCATGAACAAAGTTCTTAAATAGTCATCATATGGGTCAGATCCCATGGGTTCCACATCCGGTTCCGTCGGCGGTTGTCTTTTGTCCATACCACCATGTCGATCAAAGCACTCTTTCAGCCGTAGGAAATACGCTTCTGTTGTTTCATCTTTTCCTTGAATACATTGACGAACTTTGTGAATGTCCATCATGCGTGGAAAGGCTGTCTTTAAAGCTTTGACTATGTCTTCGACTTTCTTTGTGTAGTCGCTGTTGCTCCCATGGTCGTAGTTAATGTGTTTCAGACGTGAATCTGCTGCTGGCCACTTGTCTGACAATTTAGCCATTTGCACTGGTCCATATTTCAAAACCATCAATCTCCACAGTTCATTAAGAGTCGGTCTGAATTCTCTGCAGAAAACAATTAAATCAGCACACAGTTTTGCCCCACCTGTTTCGATGTTTGGTAGGTGTGCAGAAGCTTGTTTCAAGTCCTCTTGGGTCCATGGTCGCATTACCAGAACCGCTCCTTCTGGTCCTGCTACTTCAAGCATCGGTGCCTGAAGATCTAGGAGACTTTCGTCGTCATCGTCGCTTTCACTCTTTATTTCAGTTTCTGAGTCATCCGTCTGGTGTTGGTTGCGTTGCTTTCGCGGGTACGGTTGCTGCCCTCGGCGTCGTTTGCCCGTTAACCTGGTCGAACTTTGGCTGAGTTTTCTTGTCAAATTTCTTCGTGAGTGCAAGTCTCTCAAGTTTGTGCATAGCAGTTCTTCTAGATCTTTGCTGCATCTCTTCCCCCCTTTTCCATTATATGCTGTCCCAGAGCGTGTCGACGATATTGTCTGACTGTCCCTCTGTCGAAGCATATTCGGGCGGTGGATCAGCTGATGCGCTGGCTTGCGCTCCGGATGGTGTACTGGCTTGTGGTCCTCTTGCAGCAGCTCCGCTTTGAACAGGATTGAGAGCAGGTGGGCGATGAGCCGGATAACCCCCGTCTTCCACCATCATTCTCATGAATTGACCGAAAAAGGGAGAAGCAGAGTCAGCAATGTCAGCACAGTAATTTTTAAGATTCTGTAATGCTTTCTTTGATGCGTCCTGTCTTTCTTGATCAGAGTATAATGGTGCAATGGCACGACAGACTTGTTTTTGTTGTCTGCGTGTTTCCTCTTCTAACCATTTTACTATGATTTCACCACATTTCTTGTAATGGTCTTTGTCGTTTTTCTTGACAATATGAGTCACCCAATTCACTTTGGTTTGAGTCAAATGTGACACACTTAAACTCCCATTAAACCCATATTGGTTTCTCAAAAACGGCACATAAGCATGATACCAAGTTCCCATTATTTTATCCATGGCTTTATACGAGCCTTTTAAAAAATCCACCTGTTCCTCCTCTCTTTTCGAATTTTCATTACCCATTTCTCTTATTAATTTTACTCATCAGTGTTTATATTTGCGTATTTGAATTTATTTTTCCCTGCGTGGTAACCACACACTATATTCACTGTATTAATTCAAACTCTGCTTGGAAGTTCCTTTCAGGCTATTCCAAAGCTCTGACCCTTCTAGGAAAAATGTTCAATACGCAAATAATTTTCTTATTTACCACGTAAATAATTTCCTCTCACCGTCTTTTTGATGACCTTTGTGAGTTCACTTTTTGGGAGTGCGTCCACCTCGGTCGTCGTGATGAGGCAGAACAATCTCTCTCCTTAAGATTGAGGATTTTGAGCCGCAGAGTGTGATCTCTCGGGGGTGATCAGGCCATTGTTCCCTCTCTTCACGCCGATCTCGGTTCACTGCATCCCATCCTCCTCGTCGCCATTTGTTGTGGAAATAATTCTATTCGAAAAGTTAGGAGGAAGGAGACAAGTCGAAACCTTTGAAAAGTCAAAGTATCAAATGTTTTATTTCTTGCAAGAAGTAAAATTGAATTGGTATTCACACATAGACAGCATCTATATGAGAAGGCGAAGGGCTGATCCCTTTCACCAGGTTATATACCCTAACACATCCTGAGTAGGCTGAGTAGGCTGCATATTCTGTCCCTCTATGTTCAATAGTATTGTATTAGTTCGCTGGTGCATTTCTTTATCTTCCCTCTAGGGGTCAGTATCTCCTTTAGTGTTTTTCTTCTTCTACGATATATCGCGTGCGTTTTTCAGCGCTCGTTGGGGATGTGTGGAGGCAACAGGAAAAAAGTTTGTTTCACGCAGTGTTAGAAAAATGTCCCGAGGTGTTGACATTCTACTCTCCTCTCAGACCCCTTATATCGTTGGGATGCTTTGACATGCCACAATCTGTAAGTAATTAGTGGCTAATGTTGTTTTTAAAATGTTCCATTACTTAAGAGGTTATTGTAACTCTTACAAGCGAATGTTGTTTGTTATTCTAGCCACGCTAATGTTGCTAGCTTCTGTTTAGTATGTGGTTGCACAATATCTTATAAGTCAATGTTGGCGCCACCTTTCTCACTCTCCGTTCGCCAGGTTGTACTTACAAATTGTAAAAAGTAAAACAAGTAGCTTTTGTTTTTTCCTGTGTAGCTTTGACGAAGGCTTGCTGAGTTTGTGTTTTAATAAATCTAACTAAAGAGGAAAGATCTGTTATACTTTTACAGAATAGTGAAGAAAGAAAATAAATTTACAACGTTCTTCTACAGTAGCAGGAAATATATGTCGGGATTACAGATATATTGAACAGTAATTTGAACTACCGGTGAATTTGTGTACTGAAACCAAGTACTCCTCGCTGCAGACTGTAGCGCGGTGACGTCACGTATACAATACGTCACGTACGTACGTCACGTATGTGTTACCACATACGTGACGTCCCGCGAAACGCATGCGCAAATTTGACATAATATTTTTTCGACATAATATAACCAGAACACTAGTAATGTTTCACCCAACAAACACACTTTGTCACTCATAAAACAAAAAACACAACCAACAAGAGCATTACTCAATGTTTTCATAATATTTTTTTTTCAGGACCGCGATTGTTATTGGCAAAAGTTCATTTTAACGGACGGAACTACCAGATTGGCCGACCCGTACACACTCACTCAATGGATGGACGATCTGACAGGATAACGTTAACACTACCTCGGTTGAGTGGCCTGACTTCTACACCAACCTGATAGAGAAACCAAGCATAAAGAGAAACTGAGGGTGTATGTATTTGATTATTCATTCTTACCAGTTTTTTCAAACGTTTTTCAAATTGTGACACGTCTAGTCACAATCAAACACAACAATGTAGGGTATACAATCATAGATGATTCACAAATAATCACAATAGTTAAGAAAATATTATGCGATAAAATTTCAAATTGGAGCCTGTACTCCGTCGATTCTTGCACCCAACAACACAACAAGATGACATTTAATTATAAAAATAATAATATTTTAAGCTCCTTATTATGTAGGTGAATCAGTGCTGATTTGCTGGGATGGAAATTAGCACCCGCCACCAGCCAAATGCTGGTAATTTTGTGTTGTGCCAGGTAAACTCGCTTCACCTACCGGCCACCGTGGCGGGTAATCCAAAAAAAATGTGGCGTTACATCGCAGGCGTAGAGGTCTGCAGAGAAAAATCATGGTGTGTTCACACCAGACGCGAATAGACCGTCTGGCGCGAGTGATTTCAATGTTAAGTCAATGCAAAGACGCGTTACGCGCGTAAAAAATTCCGGCGCGAATGAGGCGTAGAGCGCGGCGCGGTAGACGCGAATACGCCTCGTTCGCGCATCTGGTGCGTTTCGCACTAATTATTTTATTGAGTGCTTTTTGTGCATTCACGCGTTTGACGCGAATTCGCGTCTGCCGCCCGAGTTGAAAAATCTCAAAATAACTTTGGCATCAATTCGCGGTGCGTTAACCAATCAGGAGCCTAGCTGCTGTCACGTGGTGAAGTATCTGGACGCTTCAATACATTTTTTTGTAATATGACTAAATGCCTGGTGTGGTTCTAATGCACAACAAAGCAAATATTTGATCACTTAAAACTTGATTTCAATATATGTGACACATTCATTTTGTATTGAATGCTATTTATTCCATTCCATATCTAGATTATATGAAATATTATTCTAATGTAAAGGCAACCAACATACTTTAGTGCAGTTCGTGTCTGGAGAGTGTTGTGTGAGAGAGAAAAAATCACAGGACAGGTTATTTACTTTTGGAGGCTGGCTCAATTTATCATCAAAACAAAAATAAATGACAGATTAGGTAGATGAGGCCGAGGGTGAGAGAAAGAGAAAATGTCAGTATTTCATTGAGACTTGAGATTAAATAAACTGCTTAAGTATTCTTGTAGTATTAATTTTCACATGCAGTTACACATTGTCGGTTAAAAAGCAAGAAAGTGGCTGGTAAAAACATTGAGTGGCTGGTAGATTTTGAAATCCACCAGCCACAGTGGCCGGTGGACAAAAAAGTTCATTTCCATCTCTGCTGATTTGTATTGGCTGCCTCCAGTTTTCCCTTTGTTTTGCCTCCAGCTAACGCCGTGACGTAATTGTGACGTCGGCGCAAAAGGGGTCTATAGCACGGATTGTGTTTATCGTGCAATTTATACGCGAAAATGTTTTTTACGTGCATATGATATGCACTTTATTGCGTATAATACACACACCACACCACTAATCCTAACCAAACGTATAATACACACGTGCCCCACACCACTACTAAACCTACCCTAAACCTACCCATGTGTATCATTTGCACGTAAAAACTCCTTTTTGCGTATAAATTGCACGATAGACACAATGCATGCTATAGAGACACATTTAGTGACCAGGTTGGAATGACGTACCATTTTCACAAATTTACGTTTATGTTGTTTACATGCAGATAGTAAAGGCATCGCTTTCAAAACCTTGCACTTTGAAACTTGTTTTCAAAAGCTTGCATTGTCAGACCCCCAAAATGGCATTTTTGTGTTTAAATGAACGGCCAAAACGCATGAAAAATTTTCTGTTTTCAGTTGAAAATAATGTTGTGTAAACAGACCTTAAAGCGTGTACTATTCTTTACTATTGCGTGTACTATTCTTCTTAATTGTTCATTTGAGTAGGCCTATTTATTTTATATACAGTTATTTATACACTTTTACTCTGGTTTACTGTGTTCACAGAAGCACTGTGGGTGCTTGATGTGACGGTGTGTGAATTTTCATGTTCTGTTGTTTATGCTGCTATTTGCACATGTAAATCTACATCTTTTAGGTATTTGAATGGGTCACAGACACTTATCTATTCTAATTCCATTTATTTCTAATCTAACCTTCAAATCATGTCAGTTACTGGTGACTAGTTAACAAGCATCAGCTGTCAGTCAGAAATCAAAATGTTAAATGAACATCCCTAATTCATATATTTCAACTAAACAAATGTCAACATAAAAAGTCAACATAGAATTTTGAGATTGACCTCCAAAATCTTTACAGTGTGTTTGTGATGAAATGTACAAAGCAGCCAAACAAGTATCGTTCTTTCTTTGCCATCTGACTGGGGACTCGAAGTTCATTTTTATTAATAAAATCATTATTCACTGTATAATGTAGTGACCTGAAATTGTTACCTTAAAGAGCTATTTCCGTTAGATTTATCCCATAAACCTTAAAGGGCCTGCATAACCAAGCATATAGAAAGTATCTATGAAGGGAGAGCGTTAAATAAGAAAAATAATATCATGAATGATAAGACGTGTCGTCTCCTCTGCTTTTGAACTATTGCCGCCGGTATTTAAAAACAGATTAAAATGATCTTTCCTCAAAAAATTCTAATTTAAAAATGTTTCGATAATGGTTTGGTAATTCATTTTTCTTTACAACAGTATATATATATATATATTAATATTAATATATATATATATAGAGGTGTTCAAGCACGAAGTGCTGAAAACCTATTGTATTTGTACTGATTTTTATTATTATTAGGTGTTCAAGCACGAAGTGCTGAAAACCTATTGTATTTGTACTGATTTTTATTATTAGGTGTTCAAGCACGAAGTGCTGAAAACCTATTGTAATTGTACTGATTTTTAGGTGTTCAAGCACGAAGTGCTGAAAACCTATTTTAATTGTACTGATTTTTATTAGGTGTTCAAGCACGAAGTGCTGAAAACCTATTGTAATTGTAAGGATTTTTATTAGGGGTTCAAGCACGAAGTGCTGAAACCCTATTGTAATTGTAAGGATTTTTATTAGGGGTTCAAGCACGAAGTGCTGAAACACTATTGTAATTGTAAGGATTTTTATTAGGGGTTCAAGCACGAAGTGCTGAAACCCTTTTGTAATTGTAAGGATTTTTATTAGGTGTTCAAGCACGAAGTGCTGAAAACCTATTGTAATTGTGCTGATTTTTAGGTGTTCAAGCACGAAGTGCTGAAAACCTATTGTAATTGTGCTGATTTTTATTATTAGGTGTTCAAGCACGAAGTGCTGAAAACCTATTGTAATTGCTATTTGAAAAAAAAAAAAAAACCTAAAACGCATCGTGCAGCCCAAACCGTAAGGCCTAGAGACTTGAAACCTGGCCAGGTGCTAGGGCCTCAGTTTGGGGAGAACCTATCAGAGTATGACCCTGATTGGCCCATAGGTGGCGCTACAGCAACCAAAAGTACTAAATTGCCCAAAAAATTTGTTATGGCCAATTTTGTCCAAAACCTACTTTTGCAAACTAGTCCCTGGTTTTTTCCCTGATCGGAACCAGACCAGTCTAGGACAATTCTGTGGACTCTCTAGATCAATAATTATCAAAAAAAAGTTGAACTTTGCCCTTTGGTTCACTGTAACAGGGTCGTTTAGAAAAGGGGGCGTGTCAAAATACACTCAAAAGCCTATAAATCATAAATAAAAACTCAGAACTTCACAAAAATTGATGAGCACATGTGTCCTAACATGGTGAAGAAGCATGCAGAGTTTCATGGAGATCGGACCATAGGTGGCGCTATAACTGTCAAAAAGGTCCCCCATTATTAGGTGTTCAAGCACGAAGTGCTGAAAACCTATTGTAATTGCTATTTGAAAAAAAACAACAACCTAAAACGCATCGTGCAGCCCAAACCGTAAGGCCTAGAGACTTGAAACCTGGCCAGGTGCTAGGGCCTCAGTTTGGGGAGAACCTATCAGAGTATGACCCTGATTGGCCCATAGGTGGCGCTACAGCAACCAAAAGTACTAAATTGCCCATAACTCATCGACCGTTTGACCTAGAATCTAGATTTGTACACCACTGTGTTCCTTGGCCCAAGACGGACAAGATGTATATCTCGGATTGTCGATTTTAGCAAAAAAAAATTGTTATGGCCAATTTTGTCCAAAACCTACTTTTGCGAACTAGTCCCTGGTTTTTTCCCTGATCGGAACCAGACCAGTCTAGGACAATTCTGTGGACTCTCTAGATCAATAATTATCAAAAAAAAGTTGAACTTTGCCCTTTGGTTCACTGTAACAGGGTCGTTTAGAAAAGGGGGCGTGTCAAAATACACTCAAAAGCCTATAAATCATAAATAAAAACTCAGAACTTCACAAAAATTGATGAGCACATGTGTCCTAACATGGTGAAGAAGCATGCAGAGTTTCATGGAGATCGGACCATAGGTGGCGCTATAACTGTCAAAAAGGTCCCCCATTATTAGGTGTTCAAGCACGAAGTGCTGAAAACCTATTGTAATTGCTATTTGAAAAAAAAAAAAAAACTAAAACGCATCGTGCAGCCCAAACCGTAAGGCCTAGAGACTTGAAACCTGGCCAGGTGCTAGGGCCTCAGTTTGGGGAGAACCTATCAGAGTATGACCCTGATTGGCCCATAGGTGGCGCTACAGCAACCAAAAGTACTAAATTGCCCATAACTCATCGACCGTTTGACCTAGAATCTAGATTTGTACACCACTGTGTTCCTTGGCCCAAGACGGACAAGATGTATATCTCGGATTGTCGATTTGAGCAAAAAAATTTGTTATGGCCAATTTTGTCCAAAACCTACTTTTGCGAACTAGTCCCTGGTTTTTTCCCTGATCGGAACCAGACCAGTCTAGGACAATTCTGTGGACTCTCTAGATCAATAATTATCAAAAAAAAGTTGAACTTTGCCCTTTGGTTCACTGTAACAGGGTCATTTAGAAAAGGGGGCGTGTCAAAATACACTCAAAGTTAGTTTGATAAAAATCAAAGTTAACGTCAGTAGACTACGGAGTACCGCAAGGATCGGTGCTAGGCCCTCTGCTATTCTCAATATATATGCTGCCACTTGGTAATATTATAAGAAAACATGGAATTAATTTCCGCTGTTATGCTGACGCTGTTATGCTATACACTCAATTATATATTTCATTACGACCAGATGAAAACATTACCTCATCTAAATTGACAGAATGTCTCAAAGATATAAAATGCTGGATGACGCGTAATTTCCTGCTATTAAATTCAGATAAAACGGAGGTATTACTTATTGGTCCAAAAAACTACACACAAAACCTCTTACAATACGACTTTAATATAGAAGGATGTCCTGTTACTTTTTCCACTACAGTAAAAGACCTGGGTGTTATACTAGACCGCAACTTGTCTTTCGAAAATCATATTTCATCTGTTACAAGAACAGCCTTTTTCCACCTTAGAAACATTGCTAAATTACGTAACATGCTATCTGTTTCTGATGCAGAAAAGTTAGTTCATGCATTCATGACCTCGAGACTAGATTACTGTAATGCTTTATTAGCTGGTTGTCCTGCATCCTCAATAAACAAGCTACAGTTAGTGCAAAATGCAGCCGCTAGAGTTCTTACTAGATCAAGAAAATATGATCATATAACACCGATTTTATCATCTCTGCACTGGTTACCTATTAAGTTCCGTATCAATTACAAAGTACTACTACTGACCTAAAAACCCTTAATGGTTTAGCTCCTATGTACTTAACGGACCTTCTTTCGCCCTACAATCCACCGCGTTCTCTAAGATCACTAAATTCAAGGCTTCTGGTCATTCCTAGGATATCGAAGTCCACGAAAGGAGGGAGGGCATTCTCGCATTTAGCTCCAAAACTCTGGAATAGCCTTCCCGATACGGTCCGATGCTCTGACTCGCTGACACAGTTTAAAACTAGACTAAAGACGTGTCTCTTTAGTCAAGCATTCACATAATGCTTACCTTTTAGTCCTCTGCTATGCCATACGGAACCGTTTGCCACTGAAACTGCTTAACGCACCAGTGGGGCTCGACAGCCTTATAGACAAACGGGTCGGTCCGTATGGTTGCGGTTGGGTTGCGGAGAGTTTGGGTTGCGGAGAGTTGTGAGATTATGGTTTTCTAAAACCTACTCCCGTGTAATGGAAATCATTATGAACATCAGCTATGCTAATTATTTCCCATCTGCCTTTCTGCTGTTATCTCGGGACGCTTGTCCCGAGAAAAATGGCGTTCGTAGGCTCCAGTTTTGTATCCTGCCTCTCACGGGGATTTCGGATGCCCCAACGCCTGTGATGAGAAGACCAACGCCTGTGAAGAGACGACTCAACGCCTGCGAAGAGACGACTCAACGCCGGCGATATGTTATCCCCTTAATATTACATGATTAACTAAATGTATTTTTTCCAGGTACTTTCTGATATGCACTTACTGTAAAGCTTCTTTGAAACCCTATGATTGTTAGCCAGAGGAGAACTGGCCCCTGACTAGCCTGGGTTCTCCCAAGGTTTTTTTCTCCATCCAATCTGATGGAGTTTTGGTTCCTTGCCACTGTCGCCTTGCTTTTGGCTTGCTTAGTTGGGGATATTTAATATTCAACAATATTATTGAACTGTGTTGTACTACTTTCATGTTATCACTGTGAAGCTGCTTTGATGCAATCTGTATTGTGAAAAGCGCTATATAAATAAATGTGACTTGACTTGACTCAAAAGCCTATAAATCATAAATAAAAACTCAGAACTTCACAAAAATTGATGAGCACATGTGTCCTAACATGGTGAAGAAGCATGCAGAGTTTCATGGAGATCGGACCATAGGTGGCGCTATAATTGTCAAAAAGGTCCCCCATTATTAGGTGTTCAAGCACGAAGTGCTGAAAACCGATTGTAATTGCTATTTGAAAAAAAAAAAACCTAAAACGCATCGTGCAGCCCAAACCGTAAGGCCTAGAGATACTCATAACTCATCGACCGTTTGACCTAGAATCTAGATTTGTACACCACTGTGTTCCTTGGCCCAAGACGGACAAGATGTATATCTCGGATTGTCGATTTGAGGAAAAAAAAATTTGTTATGGCCAATTTTGTCCAAAACCTACTTTTGCAAACTAGTCCCTGGTTTTTTCCCTGATCGGAACCAGACCAGTCTAGGACAATTCTGTGGACTCTCTAGATCAATAATTATCAAAAAAAAGTTGAACTTTGCCCTTTGGTTCACTGTAACAGGGTCGTTTAGAAAAGGGGGCGTGTCAAAATACACTCAAAAGCCTATAAATCATAAATAAAAACTCAGAACTTCACAAAAATTGATGAGCACATGTGTCCTAACATGGTGAAGAAGCATGCAGAGTTTCATGGAGATCGGACCATAGGTGGCGCTATAACTGTCAAAAAGGTCCCCCATTATTAGGTGTTCAAGCACGAAGTGCTGAAAACCTATTGTAATTGCTATTTGAAAAAAAAAAAAAAACCTAAAACGCATCGTGCAGCCCAAACCGTAAGGTCTAGAGACTTGAAACCTGGCCAGGTGCTAGGGCCTCAGTTTGGGGAGAACCTATCAGAGTATGACCCTGATTGGCCCATAGGTGGCGCTACAGCAACCAAAAGTACTAAATTGCCCATAACTCATCGACCGTTTGACCTAGAATCTAGATTTGTACACCACTGTGTTCCTTGGCCCAAGACGGACAAGATGTATATCTCGGATTGTCGATTTTAGCAAAAAAAAATTGTTATGGCCAATTTTGTCCAAAACCTACTTTTGCGAACTAGTCCCTGGTTTTTTCCCTGATCGGAACCAGACCAGTCTAGGACAATTCTGTGGACTCTCTAGATCAATAATTATCAAAAAAAAGTTGACCTTTGCCCTTTGGTTCACTGTAACAGGGTCGTTTAGAAAAGGGGGCGTGTCAAAATACACTCAAAAGCCTATAAATCATAAATAAAAACTCAGAACTTCACAAAAATTGATGAGCACATGTGTCCTAACATGGTGAAGAAGCATGCAGAGTTTCATGGAGATCGGACCATAGGTGGCGCTATAACTGTCAAAAAGGTCCCCCATTATTAGGTGTTCAAGCACGAAGTGCTGAAAACCTATTGTAATTGCTATTTGAAAAAAAAAAAAAAACTAAAACGCATCGTGCAGCCCAAACCGTAAGGCCTAGAGACTTGAAACCTGGCCAGGTGCTAGGGCCTCAGTTTGGGGAGAACCTATCAGAGTATGACCCTGATTGGCCCATAGGTGGCGCTACAGCAACCAAAAGTACTAAATTGCCCATAACTCATCGACCGTATAACGTTGGGCCACGCCCCCCAAGTACAAATTCACTCATAACTCGAAAACAGAAAGTCTCTGCACGCTAGGTAAGGTTCTCTCGGGGTTCTTGATCCAAATCTATCGTCGCGGGGCTCGGGAACGCCCCCCGCGACGAATTCTTAGTTAATGTTAACTAATGTAGTTAACATTAACTAAGAATGAACAATACTCCTTTAGCATTTGTTAATCTTTGTTAATGTTAATTTCAACATTTACAAATACTTTATTAAAATCTTGTTAACATTAGTTAATGCACTGTGAACTAACATGAACTAACAATGAACAGCTGGATTTGTATTAACTAATGTTAACAAAGATGAACAAAAACAGTAACAAATGTATTGCTCATGGTTCATGTTGATTAATACATTAACTACTGTTTAATAAATGAACCTTATTGTAAAGTGTTACCGACATTTTTAATCTTTTTTTATCAGCTTTCAGCATTGGCTAACAAACAAACGCTTAAAGTTATTTTTTTATTAGTTTTAATATAGTTTTATATTATTACATCACAAAGAAATATGTTAAATGCATGCTTATACACCATTAAAAGAGATTTTCACTATAACATATCCCGTGTGTGTGTGTGTAAGCATATGTCTACATATGAATGAAAAAGCACTTGTGTGACCAGCAGAGGGCAGTAGAAGACCACTTATTGGCTCACTTTCATTTTGACACACTTGATTAGGGATGGGAATTGATAAGAATTTAACAATTCCGATTCCATTATCGATATTGCTTATCGATTCGATTCCTTATCGATTCTCTTATCGATTCTCATTGGGTGAGAGAATAAGTACAAATTTGTTTGTTTGTATTAACTTATTGAACTTATAACTTATTTTGTTTGTTAATTATTATTAACTCGCTGACACAGCACAGAGTATTAGGGGTGTGAACCTACAATGGTCTCACGGTTCGGTTCGATTACGATTATCATGTTATCGATTCAGTTCAATTTGATATCTCGATGCATTACATGCACTGCATCCTCAATTTTACTTCAAAAGTGATGTGTGTGTGCATGCGCGTGTTCACCCGTTCGTGAAGTCGCAGTGACAGAAACAGTGACATTCCAGTTTAAGTTGTGTGCGCGCGCGCGTCTCATATGAGTATGTGCCTGGAGAGTTTTGCGCATCTCGTGTGTGTAGAGTTTGCATGTATGCGTGAGCGACTTTAGGTGTGTCGTTGTGCATTTCATATGTATTTGTTTGAGCATTCAGCAGTATACATGTATGTTTGACTACTTAGTTTACGTGTATATGCAAGTGTTTCATATTTGTGTGCGTGAATGAAGTTTGATTTAAGCCCTAGACGGCACCTCATATATTGTCGTCTTTTCGCGTGAAATATAACCAAACGAGCGCTTCTGCCTCGATGTTATGTTTGATGCGTTCTGAATCAAAATAACGCAGCTCGTGATGACACATTTGCAACGAGCGGAACCGATAAGCGGAATCGTTAAGCAGGCATACTAACGGTTCCAGGGAATTGGTTAACTGGGCACCGGTTCTGAAGAAGAAACATGGTAAATCATTGTAAACAATACTATTACATGGTGTATCATGGCAAATCATGCTAAAATCCTGCGGTAAATCATTCTAGAATGTGGTATATCATGGTAAATCATCCTATAACATGGTAAATCATGCTAGAATCATATTAAATCATACTAGAATATGTTCAATTGTGGTAAATCATGAACTTTTGCATTTTTCGTATGGCTATAACAGAGTCATTTAGAAAAGGGGTGTGTCAAATACACACAAAAGCCTATAAATCATAAATAAAAACTCAGAACTTCACAAAAATTGGTGAGCATATGTGTCATAACATGGTGAAGAAGCATGCAAAGTTTCATGGAGATCGGACCATAGTTGGCGCTATAACTATCAAAAAGCTTTAAAACCATACATTTCCTATGGTAAATTGCCTGTATTGGCTGTAAATGCTGATCTCTTAAATGAATGCTAAGATCTTCTTTTTTTAAAAAGGTCAAGAACATGTGTAATATCACTCTGAAAGGCATTGAAAAATTTCAGACAAATCAGACAAAATTTGCCTCTATAATTAATTGTCACAGGAAGCCTCAAAACGAAAGTAAAACATTGGGCCACGCCCCCCAAGTACAAATACACTCATAACTCGAAAACGGAAAGTCTCTGCGCGCTCAAATTTTGATGGAAAGGTCCTCTCGGGGATCTTGATCCAAATCTATCGTCGCGGGGCTTGGGAGCGGATAGGGCCTCTAACACTATCTAAGTTCTGAGTTTCAGATTTTTTCACTTTCTCCTTCCCGAGATATAAGTAAAAAAAAAAAACGAATTTCCCGTCATTCATTTCAACCGTTTATGTAGGCTGTAAAACCGCTGTTTCCACTAGAGGGTGCAACAGCATTAGACATTTTTAATCTTTTTAACCAGTTTTCAGCAATGGCTAACAAACAAATGCTTAAAGATATTTATTATGTTGGAAATAATATTTATAATAAATAATATAATATTAAATAATGATTTATTAGAAAGTTTAATATTTTTACATCACAAATAAATATCTAAAATGCTTAAGGACCACAAAAAGAGATTTTCACAATATCATAACCCAAAATTGTGTGTGTGTGTGTGTGTGTGTGTGTGTGTGTGTAAGCATGCACAATGGAATTCACATTGAAAGACTGGTTTGGTTTAGTGCACAATACTGATTAAACCAAGTAGTTCAAAATAAAAGTGGTACTATAGCAATAAGTGGTCTTCTACTACCCTCTGCTGGACATTATACTTATTAATAGTCTTTTCACATGTGCTTTTGCATTCATATATTTAGACACTAAAAAATAACCTTATGTGACAATTACTATAATAACACAATCATATTTTGTCTTTCAATTCACTTTACTGTTCTGAAGCTTCACATAATTGCTAGCAACGTGGTAAATCATGGTAAATCACGATAGAAACATGGTAAATCACAGTAAATAATATTATTACATGGTGTATCATGGTAAATCATGCTAGCAATGTGATTAATCATGGTAAAGCATGTTACAATCCTGGTAAATCATCCTATAACATGGTAAATCAAGGTAAACTAAGACAAATCAAGGTAAACTATGATAAAGCATGCTAGAATCATATTACATCATAGGCTACTAGAATGTGTTCAATTGTGGTAAATCATGCAAGAACAGGGTAAACCATGGTGAATCATACTAGAACTCGGTATATCATAGTAAACTATGGTAAATCATACTGTAACATAGTAAATCATTAACAATCACACTGAAATGCTGTATATCATGGCAAATCATGCTAAAACATGGTCTATTCCATCTATGATGTCAGTGGTTAAATGCTTGCTACATAAACCTTAATGTCTTTTGATGCTTTTGAGCTTAACTGTCTTAACTGTCTTAACTGTCTTAAATGCTTGAACACCGCTAAATGCTGCTAGCAGCTTTAATATATATTATAATTCTGTATGTAGAGATTATTGGATCTACATTTTGAATAGCTCAACTAAAATTTCAGTTTAAATGTTCAACAAAAATATATAATAATAATATTATTTTTGACTATAACAAAATAAGTTATTTAGATTTGACCATTTTTATTCATCATTCCATGCCCATGTCCACACAAGTTAAAGTGCACTAAAGTCCCCTGTTAGATAGCAAATTACAACGTCTGTTTGATTGCTTTTACATTTAGCAAGATTTCCCAATCTGACCATCCATCCAACCATCCATCCATCCATCCATCCATCCATCCAACCATCCATCCATCCATCCATCCAACCATCCATCCATCCAACCATCCATCCATCCATCCATCCATCCATCCATCCAACCATCCATCCATCCATCCAACCATCCATCCATCCATCCAACCATCCATCCAACCATCCATCCATCCAACCATCCATCCAACCATCCATCCATCCAACCATCCATCCATCCATCCATCCATCCATCCATCCATCCATCCATCCATCCATCCAACCATCCATCCATCCATCCATCCAACCATCCATCCATCCATCCATCCATCCATCCAACTGATTAATTTGATGGGATTTTCTCAGTGAACACAGATCAGTCCTTCATTGTTTTTTTCAACGGGTGCAAGACATTTTTGA
Organism: Rhinichthys osculus; assembly: GCA_029959095.1. Taxonomy (NCBI): domain Eukaryota; kingdom Metazoa; phylum Chordata; class Actinopteri; order Cypriniformes; family Leuciscidae; genus Rhinichthys; species Rhinichthys osculus. Next base: position 24,364,326 of record JARWKJ010000018.1, on the reverse strand, counting down.
AAGAATCATTTTTCTTTACAACATTATATAATTATACATTAATATGAATATATATTATATAACTATAATTGTATATATAGAGATTATTGCATTTAAATTTTGAATAGTTGGCTCAACTAAATTATCAGTTTAAATGTTCAACAAAAATATAGGCCTAAAATAATAATAATATTTTTGACTATAACTAAATAAGTTAATTTAGATTTGACCATTTCTATTCATCATTCCATGCCCATGTTTACACAAGTTAAAGTGCACATGCTAAATTTAAGCAGCAGAAGCAGCATGAACATGTTTTAGTCATTTCACTACACAAAAGGACACGAGTCCCCTGTTCGATGGTGACGAATGATGTGTTTGAGTCCTTTTACATTTAGCAGTATTTTATATTCTGACTATCTCTGAAAGTGATAGCAATGTTTACAATAAAGACCGGTTCTTGCCATAAACATACACTCTAATAATATTTTTAAGATCAAAATAATGAAAATAAAGAAATGGCAAAGCGACCACATAGGTGTCACACTAACACTAAAGTCCCCTGTTAGATAGCAAATTACGACGTCTGTTTGATTGCTTTTACATTTAGCAGTATTTCATATTCTGACTATCTCTGAAAGTGATAGCAATATTTACAATAAAGACCGGTTCTTGCCATAAACATACACTGTAATAATATTTTTGAGGTCAAAAGAATGAAAATGAAGAAATGGCAAAGCAACCACATAGGTGTCACACTAACACTAAAGTCCCCTGTTAGATAGCAAATTATGACGTCTGTTTGATTGCTTTTACATTTAGCAGTATTTCATATTCTGACTATCTCTGAAAGTGATAGCAATGTTTACAATAAAGACCGGTTCTTGCCATAAACATACACTGTAATAATATTTTTGAGGTCAAAAGAATGAAAATGAAGAAATGGCAAAGCGACCACATAGGTGTCACACTAACACTAAAGTCCCCTGTTAGATAGCAAATTACGACGTCTGTTTGATGGCTTTTACATTTAGCAGTATTTCATATTCTGACTATCTCTGAAAGTGATAGCAATGTTTACAGTAAAGACCGGTTCTTGCCATAAACATACACTGTAATAATATTTTTGAGGTCAAAAGAATGAAAATGAAGAAATGGCAAAGCAACCACATAGGTGTCACACTAACACTAAAGTCCCCTGTTAGATAGCAAATTATGACGTCTGTTTGATTGCTTTTACATTTAGCAGTATTTCATATTCTGACTATCTCTGGAAGTGATAGCAATATTTACAATAAAGACCGGTTCGTACCATAAACATACACTGTAATATTATTTTTGAGGTCAAAAGAATGAAAATGAAGAAATGGCAAAGCAACCACATAGGTGTCACACTAACACTAAAGTCCCCTGTTAGATAGCAAATTATGACGTCTGTTTGATTGCTTTTACATTTAGCAGTATTTCATATTCTGACTATCTCTGAAAGTGATAGCAATGTTTACAATAAAGACCGGTTCTTGCCATAAACATACAAGAGAGAGAGAGAGAGAGAATTTGACAATACGTATTGTTTTTTAATGTTACATTAGTACCAGACTGATTTTTATTTTATTTTTAGTCTTAGAAAATATAGTTAATATTAATATTACTGTTATCATTATAATATTAACACATTTGTACCAACTTTTTTTTTTTTTTTGCACCCTTTTCTACTTCTTAACAGAGGTGGTCGTAGTTCCCAATATAAATGATGTTCAGAGCTGGAGTGAGGGTCTGATACAATCGTGGGACGGCTGTGTATTTACAAACGACCCTAAAGAAACACCGCAGTCTGTTCCAACCAGCGAACGGGTCGTGGTCGTGGAGGAATCCGACCCTGAACAGCTGCCTTCAAATCAGGAGGCTTACAAACAGGAATCACAACCCTTTATAGACAATCAGCACATAGCCAGACTGATACAGGACTCTGTCAAGACCGCATTGAATGCCTTCGAGGTACGTTTTGACAAACGCCTTAATGCCATTGAGAGACGTTTAGATGCTTATGGGTCAACACAACAACAACAGGGAATTTGGCTTAAACAATGCATAGCAGCGCAACGGTTGCATAGTGGTACTGTTCAAAAAGTAGCCAGAGAACAATGCCTGACTACAGAATTGCTAAAGCAACTGGTGCTCATGCTTAAAAAGAAACTTGGTTGAGTTGACAACATTTTATATATATATATATTTTGCATACTATGTTTTTTTTTTTGTTTTGTTTTTTTTTTCTTCAACATTTGTCAGTTTTTCATTCTATCTTTTTTTTACTGTATGGACACAGGGTTTATTATCCATAGTTTTTAACGTGTTGCTACATGTGATTTAAATAAATAAAATAAAAAAGATCTGATTTAAAAATGCCTAAACGTTGTCGGGAGCCAGATGGTTTTGATCAGGGTCCGGTAGCTAGGTTTAGACGAAACGACAGGTAGCGTGGTGCCCCTCGAACAGTGCAGTAACACAGAAACATTGCTCTATTTAATACAGACTGTGGAGGATATGAATAGGTCTGAGTCTTCAACTGATACGTTGGTAGAATTATTAAACATCGTGAGATCAATGTCCGATGAGGATCCTGACCCAAATAATGATTTTGAACATGTTGTAAATACCCAACAAGCAGGAGAGGTGTTAGAACCTCGTCCAGAACCAAATTCTGCATTTGATCATCTTGTGTCTTTTCACCAGTCAGGCGAGGGCCCAGGTACACAGACACATCGCACACTCAACCCTGAAGCGCCCAATATGGGTCTCACAGATAGAGATATAGAATCACTTGTAACAGTAGGTGGTGATGTTAGTGGGTACACGGTACTGCCACGAGCACGGTTCAATGGTCTGGAAGTCCACAGGCTTATAAATTTGCGAGAGATATCTTCGACAGATTTAGCAGCCTACACAGTGTTTTTACATGACACACTTTCTGAAATTGTGGAGTTTTCCAAACTGTTAGGCGGAGACGGGTGTTTAATCAGCATCACGTTGAGGGGATCGAGTTTGACATCAGATGTTAGTACACTTTTGACGGTTAGCAATGGTTATAGTGTAGATCTATTTATAAACGACCTTGAAAAAATAATGCAGAGCAACTCTGACGTACAGTTTGATGAGAGATTGAATTTAAGACTGTCGATAGCGAGAAGTAAACACGGCGGTGTTTATCGAAAGATCCGTGATCTTGCCCACAATGAAGTGATTACCAAAAACAGACTTAATCTGTTCTGTCCCACGAACATTTCAAACAATCTTTGTTTTGCAATCTGTCTGGCACATTTCCTAAATCCACAGAAACCACACGTAGAGCTTGAGTTTGTAGCATCTTCAATACAGAAGTCAGCTGGCTATGGTGATCAATACAAGATAGCGTTTAATGACATCAGACGGTTTGAACAGATGCTGAGCGTTAAAATAGTTGTCTTCTATCGGTCTGATACGGGTGTTTTGGAGAAGTATACAAACACAGACGATCCGCATCCTAAAACAGTATTTTTGTACCTGCATGACAATCATTATTTTATGATTAAAAATCTACGTGCATTTATTGGCACCCCATACGTGTGTGAGTTCTGCCACCGAGGATTCACCTGTAGGAGAGATCACAGATGTCGGTACATCTGCGATGTCTGTAATGACCCGGAATGTCATAAACACCCCAAAAAGCCAAAACATTGCGGCGACTGCCTGCGCTACTGTAAGTCTGACTATTGTTTCGAGATGCATAAAAAACCACCTCGGGGTATGCAATACGCGCAGTGCGACGTGACTAAATATTGCGGTAAATGTAATAGACGTTACCATGTCAGCGGTACTAAACCCAAACCTCATAAATGCCCTGCAGATCGTTGTGTGCACTGTGGTGAGAGTTTGGTCACCGATGGTATGCATCAGTGTTTTATCCAACCAGTTAAGCCGGAGATGCCGAACGATCGTTACATTTTCTACGATTTTGAGACCCGTTATGAAAATGGTAAACACGTTGCCAATTTTGTATGCGCTATCACGTTTAATGGCGAGGAATTCGTGGCTGAAGGGACCGATTGTGTGGATCGTCTCGTTAAAAAATTCAGACAACCACGTTACCTTAATTACACATGGCTTGGGCACAATGCAGCAGGATTTGACAATTTCATAATTTTGGAATTCTTTACTAAGATGGGGATTGCTCCTAAAATCACAATGCAAGGTTGCAGGCTAATCTTAATGTATGACACAGCTTTCAAGCAACGTTTTATTGATTCATATTCCTTCATACCCATGCGTCTGGCCAAGACACCCGTTGCATTTAATCTGACTAATGCAGAGAAGGGGTATTTTCCGCACCACTTTAACCGCGTTGAAAATGACAACTACATAGGCCCGTACCCTGACAAGAAATTTTACGGGTATGCAACAATGTCGAACCAAGACAGGACTCGTGACATTAACGTCTTTCTCGGGGCTTTTACAACGGCCCACGCGCGGTTAGAACTTTATGATCTTATGGACAGGTTGGGTGATAGACTGCTTTATTGCGACACAGATAGTGTTGTGTTCACGTCTAAAGAGGGTGAATATGAGCCCCCACTGGGGCCATATCTTGGTGACCTTACTGATGAAGTTGGGGATGGAGACCATATTGTGGAATTTTCGGCAAGTGGTCCGAAAAGTTACGGGTACAGAACTGCTAAGGGTAAGGTCTGTATGAAGGCCAAAGGCATCACACTGAATGCTGTAAACTCCGAGACCATTAGGTTAGACACATTAATTGGGCTTGTCGATCAATATGTGAGGGGGCGGGGTGACAGTAATCACATTCTCGCGTACACCGACAGTATAGTGAGGAACAAAAAGCAGTTCACATTGCACAACAAGTCAGTTGTGAAAAAATTTAAAGTCGTATACAACAAGCGTGTACTGCTACCCGACCTAACTACGCTACCATATGGCTACTGACAACGTTTTTGGGCACCGGGGTGTGGTAGACCCGGATGGTTTTGATTTTAGATTACAACATCCTTTTTCATGTGTGTTAAGCGGTCCTTCTAGCTCAGGAAAAACATTTTTTGTAAAAAAGTTGTTGGAAAATGCTAAAAGTGTAATTTCTAAAAAAATTGAAAACATTGTGTACATTTATGACTGCTGGCAACCTATGTATGATGAATTGTTGAAACTGTATGATATTAAATTTATTGAAGGTATACCGCAGACTCTGAATGATGATCGCTTGTTTCCCACCAACAAGACCAATTTTGTGATATTGGATGATGTTATGAAAGATGCTAGCAGCAATTCAGAAGTTGAACGTTTGTTTACCAACTATGTGCACCATAGAAGCTTGAGTGCAATATATATCGTACAAAACTTATTTTTTCAAGGTAAATCCAGTAGGACTATCAGTTTGAACACTAATTATTTGGTATTGTTTAAAAACCCTAGAGACAATACCCAAATTAATGTCTTAGCGCGGCAGATGTACCCCAGGAACACAAAATACTTTATGGAGTGTTATGAAAATGCTACCAGCACCCCTTTCGGGTATCTATTGATTGACTTTAAAGCGAAAACACCAGAACAGTACCGTCTCAGAACAGATATTCTGTCACAACATCCAGTCGTGTACATTCAGAAAAGAAAACATTGACAGAGAGATTTGAAAATGTCTGCAAGACTTTTAAGAAACCTACCTCTTTTAAAATTGTTATTAAAAGCCACGCCTAAACAAAGACGCGTTATTTTAGAGGCGGCTGCAGACGAACTCATTGTGACATTGTGTGAAGTAGCTCTTAACGTAGTCCACGGTAATATTCCGCTAACACCACAGCAATATCAGAAACTGAAGAGAAGAAGAAGTGAGATCAAAATTGTTGCAGATAAAAAGGTTGGAGTTAGACGTAAAAGACGGTTAATCAACCAACAAGGAGGATTTCTACTACCTTTGCTAAGTGCGGCAATCCCGTTTATAACCAGTTTGGTTACATCTAAATAAGTTTGGTGATGGAGTATGCCGAGAAGATGTTTTTAGTACCGCAACACCAGTTGGATAAGCTGAAATCCTCTAACACCCGTGAGTCTATACAACAGGTTGTGGAGAATGATCTGGACATGACTATAAGAAATATTTTGCACAGGTCTGATCTGGATCACCATGAAAAAGCTAAGATGTACACAGGTGTTTTGCAGCGGTTTTTAACACTCACTAGACAAGGGGATAGAGATTTCGGTACATTAACATTAAGGCTACCACAGCCTAGTAATGTTGAAAAAGAAGACCCACCCGCACCAGGCCATGTGCGTGCCCATGACGTTTTAGGTGATTTTGCAGATGAGATTTTAAAAAATATTCCACAGAGGAGTGTGAAAAATGTTCGTTACATTTTAGATAAAATGTCTAAAACTAAAGATGTTACTTCATGGACTGAGTCGGGAGAATTTGTGTTTAAAGGCAGAACAATCCCTGGTTCACACATGCTTGACTTAGTTAAAAGCGTCACGGCTCCACAAAAGATTGTTGACGAGCGGAGACCTGGCGGGTGGCGTGAATTTCTGGAGGCTTTTGCTAGTTTAAATTTGCCATACTCTGTGGTACCAAACCACAATGTCAGACATGCAATTAACTCTTTCAAAACCAAATCGACCACGTCTATAACAGGATCATCTAAGAGGAGTAAGAAACAGAAAGACCCGAGTCGGTGGTTAAGTTTTTAAACTAACAGCTTGTATGTATTGTGTTCTCAATTTCTCTCTTTTTTTTTTGAGAACTTATGATGTGATGTATGTGTAATAAAAGTGGGGATAAAGAAACAAAATTCCGTTCTTTAGTTGTTTTTTATTAAAATATTAAGCATGAGACATGAACATTTCACCCATTTGTACACACTGAACATATTTGAAAACATTTTCACTACATGGTGCTTGTTTTAGTTTTCTCACAAATGCTGACACCTTTTTGTCATTTTTAATAAAATCGTTGGTATACAATTTCATCACATAATCATAATCAAATCCCTTTGCCATGTGGTAGAGAAAGAACACACAATGTTGTCCACATGTATCTGATGAAAAATCTTGGACTTGCACAGTTGAATGTAGTACTTGACTAGAGTTGAGCTTTAAAAAGTTTTTGATAATCGGCGGAAAACCATGATAATCTGGTTTATTACCGAAGCTGTCGAAAAAACATCCTACACCATCCTCATTTATGTAGATAGCCAACCAGTGTTCCCCTGGGAGTCCTGAAGGATGTGTATTGATCAAAACCATTGCTGGTAGTTTTCTTAAAGGGGTTTTTGGTAGGTAGTCACATGGTAGAACTCCAAGAAAATAAGTATCGCATGAAACCTTATCCATGACGGCCGTAAGCTGTATAGTGTTCATTTGAATGTATTAGTAGTAATCAACCAGGACCTGTCGGCGATTTGACACTTCAATCAAACTATCAAACAATGCATAAACAATTAAGTTAATCGTACGTGGTAGCGGCTGTCTAAAACGGGCTTCTAGTCTAATATTGCCACTTTTGATAAGCGATACGTGCTGGCTACACTCCTGATCCGGTGTGAAATTGAACGCATAGAGTGTATAGCCGTGCAGAAAATCCTCTCTATCGATACATAGAGGTTGGTTTTTAAGATGCCTTCCAGAAGCCAGCGCTAGCTGGTAAAACTCCCGCACTGCAGAACCATTTTCATATTCAGGTTGCAGGGGCTTCGCTGGGTACTGTTGCCCATCCAGATAAATGGCCAGAAATTCTAAATCATAGTTTTTAAACGCAAATGGGTTTTTATTATAGGCACCCACAAATGCATCATTATCAACCATAGCTAGAACCAGAGATTTTGGCAGAGTTCCTAAGAACAAGTTTTCTTGATTGCAGACACGTGAGCCTGCAGGTATTGAGAAGTTTTTCAGACACACTCTGTAGATGGGGTATTTGGCTGTGGTTGAGAGTAGAGCTTGTGCATGCCCCAGTCTCACAGCTGGCGACACAGACACTTTTTTCACAAATAGCGACGCAGACAGGATGTTTAGTTTATAGGCTGTAGCGTTGCTCCTCATCAGGCAGAATTCATCCTTACCTCTAGTCATTCTAATTTTAAGATCTAATCCATTAAGTAATAGTTTTTCCTGAAAGAAGATGTCACTGTGAACAGGTGCGAGTAGTTCGACCACATTACTAGCGTTGGTGAAGGCTGCTCTCTTTGTCAGCCCGCGATTTCCCCCAGCCGGGTCAGCCACATCCATATGGCCCGCAGTGTCCAGGTAAAAGAGCCCTGCTGAGAAAAGCGTTTCAAGGGCGTCTTTACCATAATTGGTAAGACATTCTATCACACAGCGGTATGGGTATGTGCTAGAACTCTGTGATATAAGCCGATCTCCAAGCGACACATCCACTTGTGAAAAAATTGTAGATCCAGGATAGTTCACAAGACCTACGGGATCTCCGTCTGCAATATCCGTCCCATCAGGATTAGTGATTTTGAGGCGCCAAAAAAGTAGTGTGCTGTTTAGATCTATGTAATCCTCCCCATTCCCCGCAATAAAAAATTCCAGCGGAGATGTGTCGGATATCGCTGATAGTGGTGGAACTTCTATATATGTGTTTTTTTCAATTGCTGTTTGAGTTAGTGGTACAGTAAACAGATCCAGTTCAGTCTTTAAACACTCTTCTGACATGTTGTGTAGTAACGCCATGATTTAAAATATTGTTTTAACAGAGCTCCTTGATCTTTTTGAAGCAGTACGCTTAGCTGTCTCCTTGCGCTTGCGTTTTACAACTGATGTTTTCTTGGGAGGTTGTTTTGTTTTCTTCTGCTTCTGGCCACTCCTCCGCACCCCTGGCGGCCTAGATGCTCTTTTGCGAGCCATTACCATTAGTCCGGATCCGTCTTGAGCATCATAGTTGTTGTTAAAAGATCTTGATAACGTATTACTAACAACGTCACTTAGTATGTTTTTTGCAGCTGATTTAAGATGCGGCTTGGCTATGCTAAATCCTCGTCTTAGTAGGGGTATAGCCATTCTAAAGAGCCCCCGAAAAATCCCCCCCAAACCAGCCCCATACATGACTCCACCTCCTGCATACCCGGGGAGCCCGCTGCCTGCCTGATTCTGGTAATAGGCAACGTAACGCATAGGGTCAACATTGTGATTGTTGAAATATGCCATTTTAAACAAAGTGTTTTACAGGCCTGAAGTGAAGTTTGATGCACACTTTCCCGTAAGAAAATGGGACGTGCTGGTTCTGATCGTCCTTCACTTCTATAACAATATCTGTGATGACTGATTTGTTGATAGACGCGTAGTGGGGTTTGTCGTATCGAACACTGACTGTGCTATTGTTGTCCCCTGTTATTTGTACACACTCCAGAAGCGGTACAAAAGCATCACCCACTGATTGGTAACGGATAATGTCCGTGTAGATATAAAGAGTATAGAAACCACCGTGTATGTCCGACTGATGCATTGCATATGTTACAATATCCTTTTCATAATTAGTTTTTTCAGGGTTTGTTTTTTGCAGAATAGAATCTCCTATAGGGACGCCTGGTTTCAATCCTAAAATAATGGCTAGTTTTCCATGGAAGGTCATTGAAATGTTAGGTTTTGCTTTCAGAAATACTTTGTTTTTTACGCGGTCATAACCGAATTCCCCCTGAGGCGCTACTAAATCATTTATTACACTAACTAGAGATGGGACATTGTCGTAATACCCTGTTTTTATTGGTATGCGTAGTTTCGATAAGCTGGTCTTCTTTACATCTACACCATGGCGTAAGCTGTTAGTGTACTTTTCACCATCGGTCGTGGTGGGTCCAATGTTTATCTCGAAAACGGCGTCGTTGCTGTTAAAGGTGTACCAGCTTCTAGGATATTCAATTTGAACAAGCCCCACCTCCCATTCTCCTTTTATATTTATAGTGGTAGCCAGTCTTGTTCTATAATTAGAGATTTTATTATTAGGGTATACAGACTGCGAAGCGTTGCAGGGTAGTGTGACATAAAATCCACCCTCAGCCATGTCTGGTTTTTATACAACTGTATGCATCCTGTGTGTGTGGTTTGTATTTATGGCTTCTGTACATCAACTAATTCTTTCTGGTCGATCCATGACGCAAACTTCGCTGGCCATCCGAGCCACTGTACCAGCACTAATGTTTTGCGACCCTTCGTCTTCTTATCTAAAATTTTTTCAACTTTAAATGTCTTGTTTTTACTGACAAATATTTTTTGCAATTCTTCCGCATAAAAAACGCCGTCGATAACATCCCCGTCGTAATCACTCAATCTGTAAACAGGGGGTTCTCGTGGGATACACGCTGATATAGTAAAATACTCTTGTGTGTAGTTTTCCTCATACCCCTTTGCAAACGGTCCTCTGACTTTAGAAATTCGAACCACGTCACCAATCTTGTATTTAAATACGGGGTTAACACTATGAGGTCTGGTATCACCATATAGGTTATGCAGCACCACAGACTCGTTTTCTTTCCCCACATCAATCGGCCTCATCTTGATGCTTCTGTGATGGCTCGCATTATATCCTTGTGTAATGTCTTGAAGTATGTCGATGTAACGTTTGGAGTTTGTAGCAGTTAAATATCTCCACATTCTACCTTTTAAGGTTCTATTAAACCGCTCGACAACACATGCCTTTAATTCTGTGGCAGTTGCGAAATGGGCTATATTGTACTTTTTTGTTACATTTTGAAAATGTTTGTTAAAAAACTCCTTTCCTTTATCTGTCTGTAATTTCTGTGGTACGCGTCCCTCTTTCAGTATGGATTCAAAAGCTTTAGAGACCTCTACACCACTCTTGTTTTTTAAAGCCCTTGTCCATGCATATTTACTAAAGAGATCGATGCATGTCAGCAAAAAATGGTTGTTGTCATTTACCGGGGCATATGCAGACATATCAACTAGATCGGCCTGGAACTCCATGTCGATACCGTAGACAAAAACCCGATTCCTTTTGTATTTTAGAGGGGCCGTTCTGTGTAGTGTATATGCATCCTCGCCAGCGAGCCAGTCTGAAACCTCTTTATCGGTTAAACGAACACCCATTTCTTTTAAAACAGCTTCTTTTAAGCGTTTTTTCCCCCCTAAAGAACCAGGGTTAGAAGGTGTGTAATAAGTCTTTTTCATTTCTTCTGACATGTTTCCACTTCAGGCTCCACAAAAAGAATAACACAGATGGTTTAAGTAATTTGGGTTTTTATTTCTTAAACAGTAAAAGGAAACAAAGGTATCATACAGCATCAATGTAGTGTAAAAAATTTATACACATCACAATGTTTTTTTCAAGAATGTAATCAACCAGGGTTTCAATAATTTCACAAATATCAGCCTGATTGTTTCTTGTCAATATGTCTACACATAGATCAGTCACATATGTACACAAGCACAATATATCAGCTATTCTAATACAGCTGCCGCATTCAGTCATCAGGTCTAAAATCTTTCTGATAGTCACACAAATTGGTTCACCAGCATTAACGCATAAACGCATCAAATCTGTCCATTCATTTGACACAGTTCTTACAACAGACATTTGTTTCATGAGGTTTGTAAAACGATTGGTATCTACAGCACATCTGTTTACAGTAACAGATACATTGGCACATTCATTAATAATCTTATACAACAAGCCGGTCATCTCACATCTAATACGTTGTTTAAGTAGACACTTTGCCAGACCTGTTGCAAAACACGTATTCCCCATGTCGGTGTTACAGTCACTCAACTTGGACAATACCTTTCCAGCTGTCCACAGCGTCATAGACAATTTGTTCGCTGCTGACGTCTACAACTTTCTCTCTGACTTCACGAAGCTTTTCCACAATGAAAACTTCGTCACGCAGTTCGTGTAAAATAGCCTCCACTGAACCTTGAATCCTCTGGGGGTGAACCCTTAAACCACAACGGCTCAATGCTTGAGCAACGATGTGCTTAAGGTCCGGTTTCACCAGATTACGTGTCAGTTCCTCAAAGTAGGCATCAAAGAAATAGGGACCCGGTTCAAACAGGCAGGAATGTCTAATCTGACTGGGGTGATCCACTTCACAACCCAAACAGATTTCTTTCAGCTTTTTGTTGATGACGTGTTCCAGAAGGACCACAACAGTCGCTTTTATGATTTTGAATCCGTCCGAGCGGATACAACTGTCTGTGTTGTCGATTCCAGCAAGGGCCGCAGCTCCAGCTATTGCACCAGTGTTGCCGTATGGTGTTGTAAGGAAGGTCATGTTGTGATATCCAAGATCCATGCAAAATTTATCCAACCAACTGTTGTCGCAAGTTTGTGGGTGGGGCTCCAGCGGCGTAGCATTGTCATCAGGCATCGCTGGGGGAGCCTCAGGGTTGTTGGTGTAGCAGTAGACTGTTGTAGATTCTTGAGACATGGTGAATGAATGTAGCAATTGTACCGATCTGCATGCGTTTTTAATGGCTGTAATACATGGGTGGGGTTAAGAGGCGGTCTTCAGCATTGGTAACGCCCTGCTCAGGGTGAAACAATTTAATCTTTACAGAACTGTAACGGTCATACATGTCGCACCATCTAAACATCTTGTCAATGCATGTAAATACGTTGTCAAGCGTACGAACATCTTTCCACTGAAACAAAAATTTCATGTCGTAGCACAAGTGATGCTCAGATTCACGAACAGGCCACGTACGTTCGCAGAGCTTTGTCTTGTCCTTGCAGCAGAAAATATAAACACAATCGTCTGGTAACTTTTTACTATGGTCCCCGACCACACGAAATCTTGTGTCAGGAATTGAGCCATCCCACTCGGCTACGTACAACGGATCATCACCACAGTCGTTCAAATCTCTCCAAACGTAGTTGAAAAACAGAAACCAGTCCTTCTTGTGGAAAATCACACATGGGGTCTGTGATGTAAAATCGTCTTCAACATCTCCTGTGTAGAGTTTCACAGTACGCATCACCTTGTCAAACACATACCTCACCACACGCCCACCAGACATTGAGAAATCCTGTTTCACAAGAGCACTGTCTTCATGAAGAAATCTTGTCAAGCTAACATTTAGCTTTTTCCTTGGAGCAAAAGTTAGATCTTCTCTCATTTCAACAGGTCCTCTTGTCGGCGAAATACACATAACCTTTCTAGGGATTTTAGGAGTTCTCGGAGTAGCCATTGTATCAGGAAAGTCGTAGAATGTCTTCTGTGTTCAACAGTGTAACCCCTAACCTTATTTAAAACTGCAACAAAAGACGTAGGTAGTGACGTAGTTGTGAAAAAGGCACACCTCATACCATAAAAACTACAATGGCAAAGTTGCGAGGTGTGAGTTCATTAACCCAGTCGTAAAAACCAGTCAAAAATTTAACATCTGTTTGATCTGTTTGTTTGTTTTTAAAAGTCCCCGGACATCGGCACGGATGATGTCACATGGTGTCGCGCAGCCTAGACATACCGGAGCCTGTCAGCGACCCATCATAAATCAGAGACAGGGGAACCTCAGAACCATAAATCAAAGTCATAAAACACCTTTTTTGACACATGGTTTATGTTAATACTATTTTACCATAATAATAATGAAAATAACAACTTACTTTGAAGAAATCCCCGTCCAACCATCTCTTGTGTCACTAGCTCCCAGAAGGACACACTGTTGCTGTGTCCCTCAAAGTCATCAGGGGGAGATTTTATTTCACTGACTGAAAAGACACAAATGGAATTCATGAGAAAAACTAGCATAAAGATATAATTTCTAGGTGATGTACAGTGAAGTAACTTACAAGGCACACTGAATACTCCTTTTTTGTGGAGGTCCATGATTATCACTTTAGGGTAGTATCCACAGTTGATGCAGGAGTACATGTAATCATGGTTTGTCAGTGCTTCAAAATGAATGTAAGCATGAAGCACAGTGGGCAAATTTGGCATTTTCAGTGGCTTCAAGCAGGCTCAGGATTCTGCTAACAGTAGTGTGATTCTACAAGAACAAATCCAACATTTTAAAGGCATATTGGAATCTTAAGGTTAAAGGATTTCAAATGCAATACATTTAATGTTTCTAATTTCAATAATTTATTTCAGCAGCATTATCAGTACTATAATGGGTAGCATACCTGAATAGCATTACGAAGAATCATGCATAAATGCAAAGAAATCAGCAGGTGGTCATTAAAATTATGGATCCCATCTGTGAACTCTTGATAACGAAACATCATTCTGCAATTGATGCAGACTTTGTAGTAGGTGGAAATCCCTTAAAAGAGAGGGTTTTGCTTTTCAAACTGCGTTACTACCAACATTGTTATTTAAAAAAAAAAAAAAGATTTTACTTACCTTCCACAACTCCTGTGAAGGTCAAAATCTTCGCTCTGGATGTTATGAGAATCGGCTCGCTTAGCAACTGATTCCCCTTGCATTGTGAGCAGAAAGTCTCCTGTGGAATTAGGCTGCGTGGGAATTCACACTTAGGTTGAAGGCCATTGATCAGTTCCTTTGGAAGGTCTGCAGGAAGTCTTTTTTTCTTTTAATAAATAAAACACCATTTTCTTTAAGCTTGCATCATTTGGTGGGTATTGTTGATCTTGTACATCTTCTGTTTGGTGCTGACAGCTCGGGACAGGATCAGTTCTTTCTGTGGTCCTTACTTTTCTAAAAAGGGACTTCTGAGTTTGAAATAAGTGCCACTTAGCAATTGATTTGTGCACATATGACTGTTTTGTCTTGTTACATGGGCAACTCCATGTGATTTTTTTGGAGTCAAACACAACAATCACTCTTCCAAGCTGGCTATAATAGGATGTTTTGGGTTCATACACTGAAATATATTTCTTGGAAGTAGGGGTGTGCGATATCACGGTTTTTGAAATGTCGATTACGATTAAAATGTCTCCACGATCTGCTTTTGAAGAAATATCGTAGTATCGTGCATTTTATCAGTTGCAGTTCTGGCGCCGAGCTCCGTCTCAACATACAACAAATGTTAACGCAGAGGAACGGGACACTGCAGATCACAGAAGTTCATTATTTGCATGTGCTTTAAAGCCTTGCTGGTTAAACATGTAATTCACGTGCTGATGCGCTGTTCTGACGTGTGCTTTCTGAGCGCATACACCCGAAGCACACGGGCACTAAAAGCCTGTCTAATGGTACGTTCACACCGGACGCGAATAGCGCGTCAAATTCGCGTCTACCGCGTCTAGTTTGACGCTTTACCACTTTGTGTTAATTCGCGTGTCAATGGCGAAATTGACGCGCGTAAAAAAAAAAGTTTGAAGCGAAATTTACGCGCGTCAGAGGCGAAAGTTTCGAAACCCGTCGGCGGCCATCTTTTTAGATGTTTATCAAGCATTAGCATTAGCATTATTTGAGAGAGTCACTGCTCGTATATGCTCTGGAGAGCAGAAACAGCTGCGTAGGGGACATCGTTGCTGTACTCGGGTCCACCAGACCCTGTACAGGCCGTGTAAAGCCTCGGCCTCGAGTGGTCGCTGCCTGACGAGCCCGCGCTCTACAGCCCGGCAAGAGGTTCACCCTCGCCCGCACATTTATTTGATAATAAATGGAGCCAGCCTCCAAAAGTGAAACCTGTCCTGTGATTTTTTTATTTATTATACACTATGTGTTTGTTGTTTTTACATTAAAATAATAATGTTTCATATAATCTAAAATAGATATGGAATAAATAGCATTCAATACAAAATGAGTACTATCTCTCATATATTAAAATCGAGTTTTTATGTGAAAGATTTGCTTTGTTGTGCATTAGAACCACACCAGACATTTTAGTAATATTACAAAATAATTTATTAAAATAACAAACTTTCACTTCACCACGTGACAGCAGCAAGCAGGCTCCTGATTGGTTAACGCGGCGCGAATTGACGCAGAAGTTCAAATTTTTCAACTCGGGCGGCAGACGCGAATTCGCGTCAAACGCGTGAATGCACAAATAGCACTAACTAAATCATTCGCGCGTAACGCGCTTCCACGCCAGACGCTTCAATTCGCGCCATTCGCGCGAATGAGGCGTATTCGCGTCTACCGCGCCGCGCTCTACGCCTCATTCGCGCCGCAGGAATTTTTTACGCGCGTAACGCGTCTTTGCATTGACTAACATTGAAATCACTCGCGCCTGACGCGCTATTCGCGTCCGGTGTGAACGTAGCATAACAGCGTCTGTTTACTGGACTACGTTATAAGTTATCTTTCGAGTCTTATTGCGCTAATATTGTCAAATACACACAAGGTTTACATAAACAAAGTTGGTTATGTCTAAAGTGAAAGCAAACAGAAAAAAAATGAGAGAAAATCTGCTTGTCAAATGCGTGTATATTAGACGCGTCGCGTGCAGCTCTTAAAGCGACAGTAGCCAGTTAGTAAACAAGCTACCTCTTGTCCTTAAAGAGATAGTTCACCCAAAAATAAAAATTCTGTCATTATTTACTCACTCTAATGTTGTTCCAAACCTGTATTAATTTCTTTCTTCTGTTGAAAAATAAAAGTTATTTGGAAGAATGTGGCTAACCAAACAGTTGCTGGTCCCCATTGACTTCCATAGTAGGAAAACATATACTATGGAAGTCACTGGAGTACAGCAACTGTTTGGTTAGCCACATTCTTCCAAATAACTTTTATTTTTCAACAGAAGAAAGAAACTTATTCGGGTTTAAAACAACTTGAGAGAGTAAATGATGACAATTAAAATGTTTGGGAGAACTATCCCTTTAATGTTAATAAAACAACAAAACACAAAGAAGAAATCACTCACTGCTCTTGACTGAGAACTTTAGTAGTAGCTTTAATAATAATCAATGTATAATTTATACAGTGAAGTTTATGTTGTGTTTTATTTTCGTATTTGTTCATTTAGCCTAATTACTTTCTTCAATGCTACTGTTAAATACCCCTACTGTAGCTGAAAAAATAAAGCACTGTTTATTTCATTTGTATAGTAAGTTGTGTATGCTTAATGTGTATCTTTGTTCCTAATTCTTAATAACAAAGAAAATAATGATAAAGATTTTTTATCTTCGCCACTTTGGCCTAAATGTCTGCCATTCTTTTTTCTTTTGTTACCTATAAGGCTTTTTTTTAAAATAGGGACATTAGTTTGGCTGTAATGCTCAGTCACTTGCAAAATAGTAAAAACCAACATGAAAAAGAATCGTGATAAAATCATTAATCGTGATTTTCCTGAAAAAAATCGTGATATGATATTTTTGCCATATCGCCCACCCCTACTTGGAAGAGGGTCCAGCAATTGTCACCTCCACTGAGAGTGGCACACCTATAATACTTGCTGCCTTCTGCCTTTCAATACACTTCTTCTTTCTGTCTTCACCAAACCACTTTTGTTGCACCATCTCCATCAGTTCTTCTTCATTTAGAGTGATAGTGTCATCAGTGCTCCGAGGACAGAAAGCCAAGGATTTTATATGGTTGCATTCAAATGCCTTCAAACCACTTCGAAATGCAAAGTCAGTGTTTGTGTTACACTGGTCTACCTCACACATGATTCTGTGGTTTGCCCCCCATGCCCTCTTCTGCACATGTATTGGCAGTTAAGGACCAAAGAAAGATTTTTGAACAGCAAAAATACCATTCTCATTGTCAATGCACTGGCTAAGGAAGTGTCGTTCATTTGTAATTGTTTGTTTCACATCTGTATGTTTTCTTTAAATGTGGAGGCGTAGGTTCTTCTTGTTAAGTTCAATTCCACAGTGAATACATTTCACTCTGATTCGTTTTGAACCACTTGGGACATGTGTGGTCCACTTGGTAAAGGCTGAGGTTGCAGTTGAAGTAGGGGTGCTGTCTGAGCAGACCCTGAGGGTTGAGGTGCATTACCAATCAGAACCGTTGGTGCTGCCGTTTTTTGCAGAGATTGAATCTTTTGTTTGCAATTTGAGAGGTGAATTTCTAATTTTGCTTTACGTAAAACAGTGGTGGAACAGTATAAGCAATGAAAATGTGAATTATCTCTGCATCTTAGGTTGCACCTGATAATAATGAAATCTGAAAATGTAAGCAAAACCATTGTAAGATGCAAATATAATAACAAAATAATATGTTGTATGGATGTTAAAGCACTTCACAAACCATCTTCCCGTATAGCTGTCTGCAGATGATGCTCCACATGTTTGACAACACTGTTAAAATCCTTTGGTTTGTAAACCCAGGTCTCACAGAATGGACAGTGATATTTGTCACAACATGAGCTGCATTGATTTATTTTAATGCTTTCACCTTTTTTAAGGACACTAACATGCATCTAGAAAAGAACATCAACAATCAATTTAAGGTTTGCTTCGATATCTGAGATTACAGGGTTTCTGCCAGTCACATGAGGGTCAATTTAAGATTTCCTTTAATACCTTTTTAAGAGTAAAGAAAATGTATTGAATAAATCTAAGGGAACTCAATACATTATTATGCTATCTAAATGATAAAAACAACTAAGGAGAATCACAACGAATTTTATTTTAGCAAAATACAATGTTCAATAACTAACTTACAGTATATTCACTACATTCAGGAATGTAACTTTTACAGTACGATCTGATACTGAACAACAATTATTTTGCAATGGATGCAACAATCAACTACACGAATTAATTAATTTAAGTCTTTCTGCTCTATTTGAAAACATCTTTCAAGGCTTAATTTGTTTAAAGGCGAATTAAGACTTCTACATATCATTTTAAGACTCGCTGAAACCCGGTCATTTTGATAATATAACATCATAAAACATATCATAACTTGTTATTTTTAAATCTAAAACATTTATGACGCGCTCTATGGCATCTCACAATTAAAAGCCGTTAACACAAAAGCACAATTGTTAAAACAGCATAAATAATGCTTATTGACTTACTGCTATCGAATCCATCTCCGGAATTGATTGCAATGAATTGCGCGTGCGCACTTGCGTATACTTTGTGTGTGCGCACATGCGTATACTTTGCGCATGCGTGGTAACACATACGTGGCGTACATACGTGACATACCTACGTGACGTCACCGCGCTACAGTCTGCAGCGAGGGGTATCTCACTGAAACCGCAATAACTGCAGTATATTCTGCAACCACATGGTGGCAATCTGTCACTAACTGAATAATTTAAAGAATGTAATCTTGCGATTCTTATATCTTGAATTCTTATCACTTCCAGTATTTAAATTCACAGCAATGTGTATTGGTTTGTTAAATAATGTATTTTTAATAAACTTTGTTTGTATGTTCACAGTTTTACAAATCAATCAAAAAAGAGAGGTCTTCAGTAAAGGCACTGAGAAGAAAACTGTGTCCTGTTATTCATGGAACCACCTTCTCTTATTGTATGTTTAGCTCGCTGCATAGGCTGAGTAGCCACACACTCAACCGAGGGCAAAAGACTGCATCTGTTTCAGAAGATTGCTTTTGTTGCCTTAAAAGGAAACCTGTTTTATTCAAGATCTCTCGTTGGACATAAATTGTCTACATTTACATTTACATTTATTCATTTAGCTGACGCTTTTATCCAAAGCGACTTACAATTGCTATATATGTCAGAGGTCGCACGCCTCTGGAGCAACTAGGGGTTAAGTGTCTTGCTCAGGGACACATTGGTGTCTCACAGTGAATTCGAACCCGGGTCTCTCACACCAAAGGCATGTGTCTTATCCACAGCGCCATCACCACCCAGACAGAACAATGACATCTTTGTTAAAGTTTCCTGTTTTCAGCTACTGTTCGAATTCACACCTTTAGCCTATCTCTGGTTTAATCAAAAGCTGCACACATACATTTCACACTGTACACAATAGGTCACTTGGAGTACATGTTGTTCCTCTGCTACTTGGTTTTCTGTCACACATACAATTTGTTCCAGAAAGCTTATCTTAACTCATGCACTTCTAACAGCTTGGTTATATCTTTAATAATGGGTTATATCTTTAATAATGTCCTTTAGCTTATATGGACATCTTTCTTTAAATGCTCATGAGTACATAAATCCTCAACGTTAATAAAAGTTACACACATCTAAAAAATAAAAGAACACATCTAAAAGATAAAAGAACACATCTAAAAGTAGAAACACATCTAAATGTAAAATTTCCATTACAACCTTTACTTGTATTTACAATACCTCACATTGTGTTTTTTTAAAATAATAGTGACTGAGGGCAACATACTCAAACTGATGTAATTTAAAAATAATTCAGAGTATTCAAAAATGTTACCTTCATCTTCAAGGCTTTGAATGAAGTCCTGCAAGTAGTTCACAATTTGTGATTCCCTCTGCCGCTTTACTGAACCCATCTCACTTAAAATGGGTGACAGGGCCATCGTGAGAAAATCCGCATCAGGCTGCAAAGAACAACCTTTTATTAGCCACAACTCAAACGCCATTATAAAAAAAAAAACGCAAGTAACAACACTTACTTTTGTAAAATGGCCAGGAACATATAAAGGCTGAAATAAAGGCTGATTTTGTTTCAACATTTCATGGAGGCCATAGAGCTCCAATCCATTTGCACATCTGCTGTAGCATTGGTAGGATTCGCACAGAAGAATGCAGGACAACAGCACTGCATATAAGAGTAAATCCAGAAAAAAAGTAAGTGTACAAAGAAACAAACTTGTGTTCATGAAGATTAATAATTGTCGTTGGTTCAAACAAGAGACTGAGTATAGAATATTAACCCTTGTGTATCAATTAAAAAAAGTCACACATAGGTCCATAGTGGACAAAAATGCCAGTGTCAAAAATTTGTCATAAAAATTTGACGCTTGGAAGCACAGACTTAAGGTTGGTCTTATTTTAAAGAAGACCCCTGGCAGATAATTGTTGAAGTAAAAAAAAAAAAGTTATAGTTAGAAAAGTTATATTAAGTTTATGAAAATGATTTATGAATTATATTTTATATAAAATATATATTTTATGAAACATGTTTAAAGGAGTCATAATGTGCAATTTTCACTTTTCCATGAGAATCAATGTATGTTAGGATTGACTAACGATTATACATTGGCCGGGATGCCGATATTCAAAAGTGAAGCGTTTGTTTACCCCAGGGTTCTTAAACTAGCCAACGTGCACGCGCACTCAAATACGAGATTTCAATTTCTCCCCCGACATGACGTCAAGACGGGGCCGGATATACCATATATGGACACCGCAGAGGAGGCCCGCCCTGCCCCTCTCCCCATCATATTCAGTCAAGAAAGATGCAGAAACGTAGTGCACACGTGAGTTGCTCTGTGTTGACTGCCATAATCCACATTCTAATGTTTTTTCTTTACCCAAAACTGACCAAACTACCAGGGACCAGTGGATGAAATTTATTTTTAATGACGCTGTTCCAACAACCATCTCAACTTGCTCAACGTTAGGTGTCTGCGCTAAACATTTCACAAAAGAATCTTTTACAAATTTGGGGCAATATCAGGCGAAGTTGGCATCGAAGCTACGTTTGGAAAAAGGTGTCATTCCAACAATCAGGGACTTGCCTGAATTTGAAACGGTAAGACTGTGTTTTTATTACTATATTTTGTGTAAATAGCAGCTAACTACTAATGCGTTAGTGTATGTGATGTAAACACGGGGAATGGACTCTACGAATGCTAGCCACATCTTTCCACTTTAAACAGACTAGAAAATGATACAGCTATTATTTAATATAATCGTATACAATATAACAATGACAACATATCATTGTATTGATTTTTTTATATAATAGATAAGGATAGATACATTTAAAAAACAGTCAAGAATTAATAAACATAAAGAAAAACATAACGTTACATGTCTGCAGATGAAAATTATTAAATATCTAAAAAACCACAACGTCAAAAAAGGCAAAAACAACACATTATAGCAAACGTTAATCTCTATAACCACTGTAAGCTGAAAATAAAGTAGACTACATCTCCGTTAATGTAATCTACATTAAATTAAAGCTAAACTTATGTGGGTGAAAATAGCAAAAAAACGTTTTAGCTCGTTACTGATGTTAATGTATGTCTCAGACAAAAAAATTGTCTTTACCATTCATTCAGAGACATGTTGATGTAGACGTCCTTCCATTGACTGTTGTTACTCTTCCGTTTCCAGCTCTGGTTCAGAGTCTGGCTCAAACATATACGGTTGAATCCCGTAGGTCGCGGCCGGGTCGGGTTCATTAACAACTTGCGCCATGATCTCTTTTTGGAATGATACAGGAATGTTACCTGCGGTGTTAAGCCCCCTCCTTCCTGCCACCAATCAACGCGCCCCTCATTTGCATTATTAAAATGACCGTCCACGACAGCCAAAACCTCGCATCAGATCTCGCGAGACAATAATGCATTCAGAAATAAGGGTCAAACGAGCTCTGTGTTTATTTTTTTCCAATTTTTCTTTTTTAGAAGGGCATGAAATGACTATAATAGAGCGTGGGTATCAAAGTTAATACTACATTATGACTCCTTTAACTCTAAAACTTTTTCTCTCTCAAATATTACAAGCACACACAATTCTTTTTTATTACACACACATACAAACCACTCTCTGACCAACACCACCCACACAATTATAGCTGCATAATTTATCCAATTGGCTCGATAATATCCCGAAGCAGAAAACAGTTATAAAGAGAGTATTTGCTTTATAGCCTAACATGAGAAAATGGTGCCATGGCCAAAAAGATGCCTGTCCAGCAAAATGAAAGCCTATTAAAGGGATACTCCACCGGTTTTTCATATTAAACTATGTTATTCCCTTAACTAAGACGAGTTGATACATACCTCTCTCGTCTCAGTGCGTGCACTATATCGCTCTGTATTGCCGCAAAACTATGTTAGCACTTAGCTTAGCCCTGTGCATTAAATATGGGCCAAAAAGAGAAGCGACCAAACACTTACTCGTTTTCCCTATTTAAACACAGTTACTCGAGTAGTGTAACTCGACCTAGGCTGGTGACACAAAATAAAACGTTGCGCTTTTCTAAGCGTTTAAAATTGATGACTATATTGTATGGCGGAATACCATAACAAGTGCTTTTGAGCAGTTCGACTTTGCGCAATAATATCTTCACTCGTGAAAAGTCCTCTTACCGGCTCCCGCTTCCTCTCCCCCTCCCTGCCATTTCCGTCAATACAACCAACGTGACTTTTACTACCTGTGCTATTAGCAAACTGCAGATAATTTGCAATGGCGGACTTTGTAGATGATTATGACTTCTTTGTAGCAGACCCAGAGCCATATCTGTTTGAACCCGAGTACACGGAGGAGGAATTAGCTCTTATGGACCGTGAGAGGGAAGAAAGATATGATCCAGAACAGACCGGAGCTGGCGAAAGACCACGGGCAAACAGCAATTGGTGGTGCAAGTGTGACTGTTGCGAACAGATGCCGACCGAAATTGAGAGCCTGTGCTGTTTAGAATGGGACCAGGTATTGCCATCGAAGGTGGGAGTCAGTGTAGATCCAGAAGACCCTGGACAAATCGCATGTGTCGCGGCAAGCGACGTGTTTGCAGCGATGATTCACCCGGCAGTCGTAAAAATTTTCTTTCCTCTCACGGTCCATAAGAGCTAATTCCTCCTCCGTGTACTCGGGTTCAAACAGATATGGCTCTGGGTCTGCTACAAAGAAGTCATAATCATCTACAAAGTCCGCCATTGCAAATGATCTGCAGTTTGCTAATAGCACAGGTAGTAAAAGTCACGTTGGTTGTATTGACGGAAATGAGAGGGAGGGGGAGAGGAAGCGGGAGCCGGTAAGAGGACTTTTCACGAGTGATGATATTATTGCGCAAAGTCGAACTGCTCAAAAGCACTTGCTATGGTATTCCGCCATACAATATAGTCATCAATTTTAAACGCTTAGAAAAACACAACGTTTTATTTTGTGTCACCAGCCTAGGTCGAGTTACACTACTCGAGTAACTGTGTTTAAATAGGGAAAACGAGTAAGTGTTTGGTCGCTTCTCTTTTTGGCCCATATTTAATGCACTGGGCTAAGCTAAGTGCTAACATAGTTTTGCGGCAATACAGAGCGATATAGTGCACACACTGAGACGAGAGAGGTATGTATCAACTCGTCTTAGTTAAGGGAATAACATAGTTTAATATGAAAAACCGGTGGAGTATCCCTTTAAGAAAGATTGCATCATTTTATAGTTAAATGGCCCTGGGATTAAAAATTGAAGTTTTAAAAGCTTTCAATTAAAGGAAATGGGGGTGAAATAGTAATTTCCAATAAAAATACACACCTGTCCCCTTATTTATGCAGTTGGCATTAACACAGGCAAAATTATCAACCAAAAAACTGAAAATGCACAAGGGTTAAATGAAAGTAAAAACTCGGTTTATACTTTTACTGAATCTCCATCAAATTGAAATTTTTACATTGATTATAGAAATTGTTACTTTTTCATGTCTGGAATTTACACTTTTGAAATTCACCAAATGAAATAAGATTTTACAGTACCATGGAAACCCTGTAAAAAGCATGGGAAGTAGGTCTATGCTTATTATAAGGTTACAAAAATCTAACCCTAATGGGTGGATTTAAGAGTTGTAGAGAGCCAGATTGAAAGAGAAGTACAAAACATCACAGAATCACATACAGTATACTACACCTGATAATGTCCTCCTTTCTTTCACACGTTAGTAGGGTTGGGAACATAGACAGTAAAAGAAATGGACAGAGCGATCTCATTGGAACTCAGTTGAGACAGTTGAAGCCCACTTTTAGCGATTTTTGAGAACTTCCGTTCCTGACGCGCAGACTCAGACCGACTCAAACTAAGCTTGATGACGTGAGCAACCTGTCTGACAGACGTGAATCTTCTAGTAGCTGTGCGTGAAAATTGCCAACGTTAATCTTGCAGAGACGGGGAACTTGAGCAAAGAGTCCTTTATCGTGAGTGAGCAGGAGTAAGTATTCCGTTGCTTTTATGGACTCATTATCTATGGGCTTCTCCCTTGACGGGACCTCCCCCCAATTGCCTGCGAGCTTCTCCTCCTGTCTATACGGTAATTTCTGTACAGCGCGACAGAGAGTCGAGTGGTTATGACGCAATCGTTAGCCTATTTTTACTAAAACTGTTTCTACGGGGCCATAATGTAACATAGAAGGTAATGGAGCCATTTATACATTGTCATGTTTCTTTAGAAATAAATAATGGACAAATGGAGTCTTTAAACGCCTCAGATGTAAAGTTATTCGCTGTCAAAGTGACGCCAAAATGAATGGTAGTCAATGGAAATGCTAACGCAAGTGAAGTTCTGCTACAAGATGGCGGTACCCGGCCGGCTTCAACTTCCGGTCGATGGATTACCCCCTTGGTTGGGAATCGTAAGAAATTCTTCGGTTCCGATTCCGGTTCCGGTTCCGATTCCGGTTCCGCCAAACGATTCCGGTTCCGGTTCCGGTTCCCATTCAATAAAAATTATTAAAACAACTAATACAAATAGTAGTACGGGGAAAATACACAATCCTTTTTGTGTTTTATTTCTGATACTTGTCAAATGAGTTTAACAGACTGGCAATGTCAACAAATGCAACATATTATTTAGCAATAATTTTTTCTGAAGGAAAATAAAAAAATGTTGCATTCTCAAGGATAATTTGGGACCTCTCCTATATCTTATTGTATCTCCAGCAGTGGAATACCCTCTCAGAAGGGTAGAATATGCTTGAACACACATGTAAGATCCAGACAGGTGAAACATAATATTTTTAAAATCGGTTTAAATGATTGATTCATAAAAACTTCACTTGTTTCCTTACTGGATTAAAGTGCTCTAGCAGTTAATGAACAGAAATGTACGGAGCCCGGGAAGTCACCTGTGGGGAAAAAAAAAAAACAATCCGAGGCGACGGTTTTGCAAAAAAAAAAACTACATTTAGGCTACTTTTATCTTTAAAGTCCATTTTTTAGAGGAAAAAGCTCAGTAGGCCTATAGTAAGCGAAAATAATAATAATAATAACACAGTTCAAAAACTGTAAAAGATTTGGTTATAAGTTATAAATTATTTTATGTTAGGCTAAACATATTACTGTCTTCGGTGAACTCATTCATAGTAATAAACGCAAATAATAATTAGCTATCAAAATCCATTTAGGCTACATAGGCCTATTTAGAAGACGCTTGTATCCACAAAAAAAAAAAAAAAAAAAAAAAGAACAAAGCAATTCGTCAAATGTCAGTCTTAGACAATAATAATGGGCTAAGATTATAACAAACAAACACAGGTTTTTAACGCTTATCCAAGTGTTTGTGTGGAGCGCGCACTGAGCCGCGGCGGCAAACGCTTGCATATGATGTTCCTATCAACAGTGGAACAATTTAAAATAATCTAGCATTTCTGGTCATACAGAAAAAATACATTATACATAATACATTATTTGCAACTACTTTTATTTGTGTAAACTCACAATAACAAGAAAACGTTGTGTATTTGTAAAATAAAATAAAACAGTCAGGCGCGCTTTCATGATCTCCGGAGCGCGTCTCAAAAATGAACTGAAACAAAAGCCTATATAAAGCTTGAAATGTCCACTTTTAAACGAACAAATTCGAATCGAAAGCAAATACCGTCTGATTATACAATCCGAAAGCTGCATTTCTCTAAAGGTGCATCCTTTACAGCGGAGATGGAGATATGTTTAGCCCGTCACTAGAAAACTGTTCATTTAAACAATAAAAATCCATCGTTATTTTTCAGAAACATTTATTATGATTAGCCTATAAATCATCTATAAATCATCTCTCTTTATGGTTCCAGAGACATGCTCTTCTCATTTAGCACTGCGGGCAAAATATAGTTTTTAGAAAGTAAAATCTATTTTTTTTCCATATTAATTTGCGAAAATTTTAAATGTTTAATAAAGGCAAAAAGTCAATGGTATTTATTTTTTGTGCACAAACACTTGGATATGCGTCAAAATCTTGTGTTTATTTGTGATAATCTCAGCCCTGTATTATTGTCTAACCTGTATTATGACTGACATTTGACGAATTGCTTTGTTTCTTTTTTTGATAAAAGCGTCTCATATCTAAATATGTAGCCTAAATGTAATAATAATAGCCTAATTATTATTATTAGGCCTATTATTTGCGTTTATAACGTTAAATGAGTTCACTTAAGACAGGAATATGTTAATCATAAAACAATTTATGAATGTTTTATTTTTATAGGCCTATAACTTTGTGTTTGTGTTATATATATATATATAATTTTTTTTTTTTTGTATGTGAAGTCCTTTTAAAAACAATGCATCCCGCATCTAAACAGGAGGCCTGGTTGAATCACGCGGCACACTCTGGGGGACGAGCCACAAACCCGTGAGTACGGATTACAAACCCGTGAATACGGATTGCGAAAGCGTGGATACGGTTTATGAATTTGTGGGTACAGATTGCAAAAACTGAAGGCACGGTTTACAAATCTGAGAGCACGGATTGGGAACTCGAGGGTACGGTTTATTAATCCGTGGGCACGAATTGTTAAACCGAGGGAACAGTTTAAGAATTCGTGAGTACAGTTTATAAACTGAGGGGACGGATTGCAAAACCGTCGCCTCGGATTGTTTTTTTTTCCCCCACAGGTGACTTCCCGGGCTCCGTAGAAATGCATGCGTCTTGCGGAAGAACATTGTAGCCAGAGCTACTTCTCTATGTTTATGTCTATGACGCGGGTGAGTCACGCAGGCACTGGGCTACTCCGCAGCAGTGCCGAACCGACCAGTGTAAAGTAGTCCGAGTCTAAACGCTTATTACAGCCTTACCGTAGTGATTCAGGATAAGACAAAAACACGTTTTGAAAAAAGGCATTCATGATGTAATCGCTCATTATATACATTTAGTAAATTCTGAAGCGAATTTTCGTTATTTGAAGCGACTTTCAAAAGGTGATTAACTGTTTTGGTTGCTACAGTAGACATCAGTGTTTATTCTCGAAAAATAAACTTTTATCTCAGTACTTCTGTGATCATTTGAATATTTTTAACACAGAAATATCGATACTGTGTTGTTGAAAACATAGACATCATATAGGTAGACGCCCTATCGACCGCTACTGCCTATTGGCACGGACGAGAATTGGAGCCGCCATCTTAAACCGGTCATCCGCTCCGCTCAGTGTAATCTGAATGGCAGTCGAAATGAGCTGTCAGCGCATTAAATTAATCATATCTCACTGAATACTGAACGTCTCGGTTACGGATGTAACCCTCGTTCCCTGAGTAGGGAACGGAGACGTTACGTCGGATGACGGAGAATGGGGGTTTCGCCAGAAAGCCTATCATCTTCGAGTATTAAAAAACGAGCCTATGGCAATGAAATGCCATGGGTCTGCGGAATTTGCATAATGTATCTCCGCCTCACCGCGTGAGTATTTAAGGAGAGACACCTGCAACAGCAGATCATGTCTTCGCTGAGGAGCCGAGACTGAACTCAGGCGTCTACCCAGCGGTACAGCGAAAGTGGCAGGGAGACGTAACGTCTCCGTTCCCTACTCAGGGAACGAGGGTTACATCCGTAACCGAGACGTTCCCTTTCGTAGTCACTCCGAGTTACGTCGGATGACGGAGAATGGGGGTCCCCGTGTAATCACGCCACCTTCACAGATGTCTTCCAGTGCCCTGCGAAGTCTGACCTCCCTGTTGTGATATAGGCACGGACGAAGGAGTCCTACTTAACACAGGAATACCAAGGTACACTGGGAAGCATATCTCAGGGGAGATATGCCGTAGCATGCCTACCCGTAGGGAGGACTTAAGAATACACACATGGCCCGAGGGGGCTTCATATAGAGGAACACTGGAGTGACCAGCCCGTAGGGTGGCATCTACTTTCAACTCCAGGAGTGGCAAGGTGGCTTGCCGAGGGAAAGACACATGCTCAAGGAGGCTTACAGTGGAAAATACACATGTGGGGGTTGCTCGGAGGAGGAACCATGCACACGGAGGCACCTAGCCGACGCACAGGCAATAGACACTGGCGCCAGCGTCAACAGTGCTGGAGGAACTCAGAGCAAGCGAAGACACCTAACGGTTCCCGTGTTAGCTTGCAAAGACAGTACACGGGAGGAGACTGGCTCCACTCGGAGATTGTAAAATCTGGCGAATGTGTTAGGTGTCGCCCAGCCTGCAGCTCTGCAGATGTCTGTCAGCGAGGCGCCACGCGCTAAAGCCCAAGAGGACGCCACACTCTGGGTGGAGTGGGCGGTCACACCAAGGGGGCATGGTCGACCTTGCTGCTGGTATGCCAAAGCAATGGTGTCCACTATCCAGTGAGACAACCTTTGTTTGGAGAGAGCCTTTCCCTTCAGCTTCCCACCATAACAGACAAAGAGCTGGTCTGAGGTCCTGAAACACTGCGTCCTGTCTATGTAAGCACGGAGGGCGCGTACTGGACAGAGCAGTGCCAAGGCTGGGTCTGCCTCCTCCCGGGGCAGTGCTTGCAGGTTCACCACCTGGTCCCGGAAGGGAGTGGTAGGAACCTTGGGCACATATCCAGGCCGGGGTCTCAGAATCAGGTGAGAGTATGCCGGCCCGAATTTAAGGCACGCTTCGTCAACGGAGAATGCGTGCAGGTCCCCTACCCTCTTGATGGAGGCCAGTGCAACCAGGAGCGCTGTCTTCATTGACAGGAACTTAAGCTCAGCTGATTGCAGAGGCTCAAAGGGAGCCCTCTGCAGAGCATTTAAGACCACTGAGAGGTCCCAAGAGGTAACGAGAGGAGGGCGAGGAGGATTCAGTCTCCTCGCTCCTCTCAGGAACCTGATGATCAGGTCGTGCTTTCCAAGAGACTTACCTTCAACTGCTTCGTGATAAGCGGCGATAACGGCCACATACACCTTCAGGGTGGAGGGAGACAGCCTTCACTCCAACCCATCTTGCAGGAAGGAAAGCACGACACTGATCGAGCATCTCCTGGGGTCTTCTCGGCGAGAAGAGCACCAGTTGACGAAGAGGTTCCACTTCAACGCATAGACATGTCTCGTGGACAATGCTCTAGCGGAAGTGATGGTAGCCGCCACCGCTGGTGGCAGGGTACTCAACCCTGCCTCGTCCCGTCTAGGAGCCACACGTGGAGTCTCCAAAGATCGGGACGAGGGTGCCATAGGATGCCCCGTCTCTGAGAAAGGAGGTCCTTCCTCAGAGGAATTGGCCAAGGAGGTGCTGTCGTGAGGAGTATCAGTTCGGAGAACCAGGTCTTGGTGGGCCAGTATGGGGCGACCAAAATGACCTTCTCCTCGTCCTCCTTGATCTTGCACAGAGTCCGTGCGAGAAGGCTCACTGGGGGAACGCATATTTGCGTAGGCCCTGCGGCCAGCTGTGCGCCAGTGCTTTCCGTGCCGCGCAATGGGATGAGTCGTGGGAGGCAAACAGATCTATCTGTGCGTCCCCGAACTGGTCCCATATCAGCTGGACCGACTGGGGATGGAGTCACCATTCGCCAGAGGTTGGTCGGAGCCGTGACAGCTCGTCGGCTGCAAGGTTCCGCTCTCCTGGAATGTAATTAGCACGAAGGGACCTCAGGTGCTTCTGACTCCATAAAAGGAGGTGGCGTGCGAGTTGCGACATACGGCGAGAGCGTAGACCAGCCTGACGGTTGATGTACGCTACTGTCGCAGTATTGTCCGAACGGACAAGTACGTGTTGACCCAGAGCAGCGCGTGGAAGCGGTGCAGGGCAAGGCGTACTGCCAGCAACTCGAGGCAATTGACATGCATGAGGCGCTGGGGTCCTGTCCAGGAGCCCGCGGCTGCATGTCCATTGCACATGGCGCCCCAGCCCGTGGCAGAGGCATCTGTGGAGACGACAACATGCCTGGAAACTCGTTCTAGGGGAACTCCGGCCCGTAGAAAGCTGAGGTTCCGCCACGGGGTGAAGGTCTGACGGCAGGTCGGAGTTATTGGAACTCTGAGCGTACCGCGATGCCATGCCCACCTCGGGACCCGATCGCGAAGCCACAGCTGAAGCGGTCTCATATGAAGCAATCCGAGTGGCGTTGCCATATGCCCCAGGAGCCTCTGAAAAAGTTTCAGTGGGACCGCACTCTTGCCCTCGAACTGTCGAAGACAAGTCAGCAGTGAGTGTGCGCGCTCGCTCGTAAGCTGCGCGGACATGGCGACCGAGTCCATCTCCATACCGAGAAAAGAGATCCTCTGCACGGGGCAAAGTTTGCTCTTCTCCCAGTTGACCCGAAGGTTCCCAAACGGGCTAGGTGCCGGAGCACAAGGTCTCTGTGTTCGTAAACCTGATCTCGAGAGTGAGCTAATATTAGCCAGTCGTCGAGATAATTCAGGATGCGAACCCCGTGCACTAAAGACGCGAGGAGACAGAGCCAACCCGAATGGGAGAACCGCGTATTGGTATGCCTGCCCCTCGAAAGCAAACCGAAGAAACGGTCTGTGTCGAGGTAAAATGGAGACATGAAAGTAGGCGTCCTTCAGGTCTATCGCTGCAAACCAATCCTGTGGCCGCACGCATTCGAAAATGCGTTTGGCCGTGAGCATCTTGAACGGCAGCCTGTGAAGGGAGTGGCTCAGACGCGCAGATCCAGGATTGGCCGTAACCCACCGGTCTTCTTGGGGACAATGAAGTACGGGCTGTAAAACCCTGACCTCATTTCGGCTGGAGGGACAGTCTCGATTGCACCCTTCGCCAGCAAGGTGGCAACCTCCGCTCTCATGATAGGGGCATTGCCACCGACCATAGTAAACGGACTCCCCTGAAGCTGGGAGGAGACCGTGCGAATTGGATCGCATAGCCGAGCCTGATAGTTCGGGCGACCCAGCGGGACAGGTTGGGAAGCTCTAACCAAGCTCCCAAGAACTGAACCAGCGGAAACATCCGAACGACAGACGTCCCCCTGGAGGGGCAGCGAAGCAGAGTGACCGGCCCAGGCGTGGGTGGCATAGTGGCCCGGTGCGGGGGCACGGTCATGCTCCGCGTCCTGACAGAGGAGACAAGGGAAGGACCAGCGTTCCACGGGGGTCTGCTCTGCCAGGGGTCTGGCGACAGAGGGGGACGAGAGTGGTGTGGTCCGGAGACGGCACACACTGTCATCCGCGCCCTCAGAGACAGAGGGGGACGAGAGCGGCAAGGCCCGCGCACTGTCGTCCGGCCCTCTGAGGGCTCAGAGATGGGATGCAGCTCTTTGGTTTAGAAAGATTCTCCCCCAGCCCTCCACCGGGGGAAGGAGTGGCCCTGCAACCACTCCCTGAAGAACTGCAACCCACATCTGAGCTGCACGTAACGGGAGCGCCGCAAGCCTGGCCTTGGCGGGGCTGCGGGACCGGTACGGGCAGGGGCGCCTTCCTGCGACCACCTCCACGGCGCGGCCCGGTGCTGCTGGGGGCCGGGCGGGAGGGGGCGGAAGTCGCAGGAGGGCGCATTCGGCAGCAAGCGGACTGAGGCATCTGAGCCGGCAGCTGGAGGCAGCAAAGCCGCGGGGTCAGACAAAATAGCCACAGTCCACTTCTGGGCGGCCGAGAACTGTTGGGCAGAGTCCTCGACCGCGCCACCGAAGAGGCCAGCCTGGGATATGGGGGAGTTGAGGAAACGAAATCACTCAGCCTCGCGCACATCAACCAGGTTAGCCAGAGGTGTCTGACCACCTATGTGGACATCACCTGACTCAGGGAGCGTGCGGTCACCTACATCGCTCGGAGAGCAAGGTCGGTGACGGCAGGCAGCTCAAGGATGAGCCCTGAATCAGCCCTACCCTCGTGCATGTCATTGAACACCCAGGAGGATGGCAATAACACGCAGTGAGGTGGCAGCCTGCCCCGCAGCTCTATAGGTCCCCTCCACCGGAGTAGACAAGAACCTACAGGCATTGGAGGGGTGCCTAAGAGTCGCCACGCCAGGTGGAGGTGCTGTGGGGACACATAAGTGTTGCCACAGAACACTCCACAGGGGGAACCCCAGTGCACCCTAGGCCGCGGCCTCTACAAGGGCAGAGAAGGCGGAAGAGGCCACTGAGCAGTCGCGAAAAGTCAAGGAGACTTCCACGATCTCATGATCTCTTCATGCACGTCGAGGGTAGAAAGGATTTGGGTTCGCCACCCCCAAAAACCAATCACCCGGGAGCATAGCTGTGCACTCTGGATCAAACTCGTTATGCTAGCACACCCGAGGACGGCAGCACAGACGAGCCATCATCTCTAGAGGACTCCAGCTCACCTTGTGATGCGGTGATACATGATTTCATCAGCCGGGGTACCGAATGAAACCGCGGGCCCGCGGGCGGGCCGGTGAACTCACCTGGGACCACGCAGGTTGCAATGTGAAAGACGGGGTGTGGACCGAGGAATTTTTCGTCGGTTTAGTTCCAAACCTGCCGTCTTAGGTCACCCTGGCCACCAGCCGAAGTATTATCTCACGTGGAGAAAAATAGATCGGGCTGTGGATGAGGGGACTCTCACTCATTGAGCTCATCGAGTCTCGACCGTTACATTGCGATGGTCACGTTCCCAGTGAGAGAACGTGACACACCCACGAGCGCTGTCTGAGCGCGATCAAAGCCCAAACACTCAAAACAGCGCTCGCGCCCATCAGCTGAATCTATCAGAATACCACACTCAGAAAAACACGGGCAGATCGTCTTTAGAAAGACGTGTCTTTAAAAAGACGTGCCGCGTGCAGCTCTTTAGTGAGAGGAAAAACTCTGCGGATGTTGAAGCGACCAGGGAGAACTCACAGACTGGCAGACCACTGCTCAGCTCGCAGGCAAAGTGAAACTCGCTGGATACCGCCGTCACACCAACACCGGAGAGTTCGCTCGTCTCGAAGAGATGTAGTCACTGAGAAAACTCAGGATTTGGCTTGTGGAGTGAAGAGATGCTCTTGGCTCCGAAGCGAAAACATGATCTGCTGTTGCAGGTGTCTCTCCTTAAATACTCACGCGGTGAGGCGGAGATACATTATGCAAATTCCGCAGACCCATGGCATTTCATTGCCATAGGCTCGTTTTTTAATACTCGAAGATGATAGGCTTTCTGGTGAAACCCCCATTCTCCGTCATCCGACGTAACTCGGAGTGACTACGAAAGGGAACTGATTTTCACGCGTTTTTTTTTTTGCTGCAAAGGTCATTCATGTAGCTATGATACAGGACACATGGTTCGGCGTATTTTAATATCCATAGTAGGCTTAACAGTAATATAATATTCTGATATAAGATATAAAGTGACCAGACACAATATGTGTGATGAAGGATATAATGTATTTTATAAATCACACACTATTAATATAATAAAGAAGCAGAAAAAGATAGTTGCAGTAAAGTAAGATATTTTAATAAGTTGAAGAAACAATTTATGATTTGTGACACGCACATACACACGAACAGACACACAAACAAACACGAAGAGAAACACACACACACACACTTTCACACACATAACGCAGCCACCGAATCCACCGAACGCAGCCACCTGTAATAAAAATTGAGAAGAAGCTTTTCGACGTGTTTGCATCAGTAATTTCTAAAAAATTAAATTCGGACAACATTAAGCCTATACCTTTTTTATTGTATGTGGATGTGGGAGGGGAAAATGTCGAGACTAAAGCCCTATTCGGATTAACGTTACAAGGGTAGATGGAGTAAGTTAATAATGTAATTTTACCACAGGACTTCTGTAATATCAATAGCCAAATCGCATGTGATAAGATATAGGTTATCAATGAAACTAGAAGTTGGAGGGGTAACTCAATTTGCGCATCGCTGTAATGCTTGTATTTACATTGCTTCCTGATATCATGTGCGTGTAACTGGTCTCCTGTTACATGCGCAAACACAAATAACCTATACAACAGGGCAGTTGAATGCTAATCTGATAACCTAGAAGCTCTTGTAATTACTACTTTAACAGTTACCCCACCTCTCCATGCCGGGTGAACACCGGCTGATGTAAACAGCATTTCACAACGATTTCAGTACAGTAATAGCAAATATCCTTGCTCCTTCTTGATTATCTGGTAATATTCTATTCACAAAATACAACCAATAGTACGGTAATGTTGAGACTTACTTGTGAAAAGCCCTATTTTTGATGGTCCGACGATTAGAACAGGAAAATGCTCCACAATGCTCTGGCATCTTATCTGCTGCCACGCAACGAAACTAGGAATACGACCGGTTCAAGATGGCGGCCGGATTTCTCGGTTTCCAGCGGCCAATAGGGCATCTAGTCTCTATATGATATCTATGGTTGAAAAGACTGAAAGTAAATATAACGTTAGCTGTTTCATGTAGAACTGCTCTCTCTGGGTCAGCGACAGCGCAACAGATTTGAATGTCCCGGTGTGAAGTTTTTGTCATTTAGGAAAAAGATCGCGTGGGTGTTTGAATCGAGATCGTTTAAAGATTAATGGTGCTGCTCTACTGTCTTTATTCTCTCTCTCTGCGTTGATATCTGACGCAAAAAAAAGTAACTTGTTATACGAATAGCGCGAGGGACAGTGCATTTGTGACGATCACAAAAGTATTGTAATTGTACATTAAGTATAGTCAATTATTGGTTTCATTTTGAATGTTATTGTGTTATTTTGGAAAAAGAAACTTTCAGAAGGTTTTTATTCTAATGTGATTCCTTTTAAAAGAAAAAGAGAGAAGTGTGCAATGCTACTCCTGACCGTTAGGGCAGAGTCGAGCGATGGGTGTTAAGCTGTGGGAGTCGTGAGTTTGTCATTACTCCAGAGAGCTTGAACGTGACACACTGTCTCCTCGTTTCTCTCCTGTGTTACAGGTGGGTAAATGTATAAAAACACTTTAAAGTTGAATTTAACCATGCTGAAATGTGTTTATATATAATGTGAATATAAGTGAATTGTTTTAGAGCAGTGATGCTCGTCAGAGGTTGTTTTTGAGGTTTATTTAAGCGAGAGAGAAAAGCTCGACCGATTAGCGGCCTACTGAAAACGCACATGTAACGTTTGTGAGCGTGTCAGTTAAAAATATACATTTTTCCTTATACAAATGCACATGAAGGTATTTTATAAGCTTTAAAGGTTAATAAGTATTGTTTAAAGTACTATATATGTGTTTTGAAGATCGATTGATAATAGTTAATGTGTTAAATAAGGTTTAAAGTTATATTTGAAGTATATTAATAATTCTGAGAGTGATTTACAGCATCGTATTAATGTGATACTGGTAAAATATTGTGAATAGAAATGATTAATCATTTAAGAGAAGTAATTGAAGTATTTTGCTATGGTTTTTGTATTTCTTTTTTGATGAATAGTGTGAAATATAAAAATACAGAGTCAGTGAACATGAATGAGAAATTGAGAAGTTTATTTTATTTCAGATTGTGAATTGACATGAACACTATCATTATAAAGTCATTATAATGTTAAGAAAACATTGAAAATGTGATATGTGAAACATAATGTGACTCTGAGAAACAGAGATTTGTTTAATGAACATATTGTGAATAGATTACTCCAGAGAGCTTGAACGTGACACACTGTCTCCTCGTTTCTCTCCTGTGTTACAGGAGAATAATCTGTCCCTCACGGGTGCCGACGCCACGGTACCCGTTACACATTCATTACAATTTTAATATTCATGTGGTGAGACGTCGCTATTAAAGGATAAGCTCCCAGCACTTCGTCCACACATCACATCAGAACCGTTTTCGGAACCGAAACTCAGGAATTTCGCACGGTTCCGGTATTTTAAAAAAAAAAACACTACCGGTTCTGCATAAGAACCGGTTCTCGGTTCCCAACCCTACACGTTAGAGGTCCAGTGTACCCACATGCTACAATTCCCTCAGAAAGGTCAAGCAAGGCTGTAGTGTTTGCGGTCTCAATCTAAAGAAATAAAACCAATACTTTAATGTGTTATTTGGTTTGACTATCGCCAAAATATACACAAATGTATTAATTCATAATTTAGGTTGTAGAGTTGAATTATAAAACCTTTGCAATAAGATCTAGCAGGTCTGCATCTGTAACATCAGGCTTTGTTCCGGCTCGCGTACCCCGAAGTGATAAAATAAAACAAAATTCTGTATCAAAATTTTTAGGCAAGAAAAGTAGTTTGTTTAGGCTGGGTTGTATGAATTACAAACCTGCGCACATATTTTAAAAAGCACATAACTATAGAATTCTGAATGAGCATGTGAACGCCGTCTGCGTTAATCACAGGTTCGCGTTTAAAGTCTGATCATTTCGACGGAGGTGAATCAATCAAAGTTAACTTTAGCTGGAAGTAACATTATTCAAGAACCGCTATAACGCCAAAACAATCTGTTACCTTAAATGATATGTTTATCTCTGTAAAGCTGCTTTGAAACAATCCATTGATAAAAGCGCTATATAAATGAAGATGACTTGACTTGACTTTGACAGCTGATCTTTATTGATCTCCCCAGAAGAGATGAAATTGTACATCCACTCCATGAAAAAGTTAGGTGGAGGGCTAATGCTCACAGCCATTATTTCACCAACTGTCCTAAAGTACAACAGGGCAGGTCATCAATTGGCAAAAAGGCATTAAATAAAAAACTCCAGTATAGAATACTAATAAACATACCTGAAATTGTCATTCTGAAATTCTGTAATGGAATACTTAAGATTTTTCCCAGAATTCCCTCCCTCGAAGAATTTTGCCTCAATCCCGCCCATCATTTCTGTGGAAAAATTAAATTATCAGTATTAATAAACAAAGGAAATAAAGTAAGTTAAGAAAATGGTGACTATATTTTGTAAAACTGCATAAATGTATGCAATGGCACTGGCTGCTGCATCTAAGGAAGACAAAACATACCTGTCAGGAATTCTTTCATAAGAGCACCACTGTCTATCCCAGGCTCTCCAATGAAAGTAACTCTGAGGGGATTCTTCGGAGAGGACTTCTTCTGCCGCTTCCATTGTGTCAAGCCTCGGTTGAACATGTCCTCCCTTGTGACGCAGATGCTGTTCTAGGGTCTATTGCCTCTTTAAGTTTGCTAACTAATTATGTAAGGCTTAAGAAAAAGAAAACATACAGATGGATTATTTAGTTTTTGGCCCGGGTAAAAAAGGCACTAAAACTTCAACTTAAATGCACCTGTTTTGCTTGTCTTGCTTTTTTTCTGTAATGTCCAAATCTATGTTTGGTCCATCTTGAATTCTGAAAGTAAGAATACAATGTAGCTGAATACAAATTACTACCACACAGACCAACACCTAACGGTAAAGATTGAAGGTTAAAGCAATCATTTCATTAAAACACAATAGAAATAGTAACCTTTCCCCACAGGTACTTGCATGCACTTCAATGAAGTCTTCTGAATACATGGCAGAACACACGGGACAAGGTACCTTACAAACAAATGCAGGGAAACACTTTTCAAAATGCAGAAAACCAAAATAAAAAACAATATCATTATCAAGTAAAAATGAATTACCTTTAACAACAAATAACCTGAAAATAAAATGTACTTTTATATACTCATTACATAACATTTCCTTCTATAAACTACACTAAATAGTCCTGCATGAATTGGTCTTACCTTGGCATCAATCACTGCTGAAGAAAAATAATCCAACTCGTCCCCTAACTGTGGATGTAAACAAATGTAAAATATATGATTCAATGTGAGAAATCACTTCATAGTTTTTAATTTAAATGACTCCTTACATTCCCACTAAAACTGTCATTTTTTTTGGAAGGAAGTAGATGGCACTTCTGTATCTGTAGGGTCCTTTTATGTAAATCACAGTTGTCAGACATGGTTGCATTAATAAGGGTAACACAAAATAATTGTACTGTACCAATTACAAATGTAGTAGACTTACAGTCAATCTGACTTGTGGCTGATGTGTTAATCATGTTAAATCAAATATTAAAGGGGAATTATACATTATTCAGAAGTTAAACTGGTATACGCATGACACTGAACAACCTACATTGGCATGATCATCCTCCACTTTTGTGGAAATGGAAGGCACTTCTGTATCAGACAGCGAGTAATCTCTAGGCTCCTTCAACAAATGAAATGCTAATTTAAAATGTTGACAATTGTAAATTTTACTTCATATTTTATTTACTATGAGTGAAATGAAAACATTATTAAAAAATTAAATTGACTTTACTGATTCACAATCACTGATGTCGATACACATGTCTGTCTCGCACTTCTGGACTTACACAGCCAGCAGCTGAACAGGCATATCTGTGAGACATTTAGTGCATCGAGCTTTTGGCATTTTCTCAAACTCTTTTGCAGAGTACGGTAAAGGGGAGATGTCCAGAGTATTCTGTAGAGGCATGATATACAGACAGCCCTTTCCTCCTACAGTTTTAATTAGAAAGGACCCTGTGTAACCTTCAGCTTCTGGTGCAACAATGTTCAGCTTTCGCTGACCTGGGGTGCTTCTCAATATCCCTCCTCGTCTCCTCGCTCCTCCGTCCTCCATCCTATGACCCGGAAACCAATCGAGCTCAGCCATCTTGAAGGACATCTCAATTCTCTAATTGCACCGCGAGGAGGCGAGGATCGAGGAGTGAGGAGGCTTCCAGAGGAGCTATGAGCGAGGATACACAGGTGTACCCTTTGCGGAAGAGTTTTATCGACTAAACATGACACACGTATCAATTCTCCTCCCCCTTCACATCTGTCACAATCATTTAAATTTATACTTTACTTTTGTAGTTTACATAAACCACACAACTCACATATTTCAACAAGGTATCTTACTTTATTATTATTTATTATGAATTTCTTAAATAAACAAACTTTAACAACATAAGGGCAGATCCTTTGAGCACTGCTGATGACACAGTGAAGTGACGCTCGAGTGATCAAGTATTCCAATGTATAAAAAAACTTTCATTCAATTCCTCCGTCCTCATTTTTTTTTCCTTGCAGCCTTCCCTCGCGTCCTACAGGGGGTGGATCTGAGACGCAAGGAAACGAACCGAGGAAAGGACACTAAGATGCACAAATAAGAAATGAGAAGCACCCCTGGGCTGCGTTCCAGTCCACTTTTAGACACGCACTTGCGAACTTCCCTAAGCACTTCCCCTCGGGGGAATCCCTGCCGCCATTTTGAAGTGCGTTCCACTTCGTGAAGTGGACAAGGGAAGTTTATATGGACAGACACTTGTTCCCTCGATTTTGTCCGAGGGAGCGAGTCTATATACTTCATATGTACACTTCAGGCAGCTCCATATACCACAATGCAACACGATTGTGACGTCATCGCAGGTCTCGTCTAATCACCACCACCACAAACAACTCTGATATATTAATTATATATATATTTAATTTAAAACAACCCAAACACACCTATATACATTTGGATGCTGCATTAAACAAATTCTTAAAGGAAAAAAAATTTAAATAATATATCAACTCCATGGCTGATTCCAAGTGATCAAGGGCTTAGAACGTTCCAATTCAGCCAATTGCAGTTTCCGCCAGTAGTGGGCACTCGTGCAACGTAAGAAATGACGTACATCCGAGTGAACAAGACGGAGGGAAGTTAGCAAGTGAAGGGCAAGACAATTTTGGACTGGAACGCAGCCCATATCCACCTGAGTGAATAAGATCAGAAGCCATTATCAACTACGGTATTTATATCAAGTAAATGTTTCAGAAATTAATGTTCTATTTCACTCTAACATTGATAGCCAATGTAAACAAACTAAGACAAACTAATTTTGTGAGTACTTTTAAAGCTGTCTTACTTTTAGCAGAGATGCCACTCAAAGTAACAATCCAGTCTAGTGATGTGTAAAGTTGAAGTCACAATAAAACTTAATCAAATATCAACCAAGTTATCTTACCAACAGCTTTATAGAGCATCCAGGCTCCCTCCAATGAGTCAATTTTTGCATACATCTCCAACAATAGTTTAGATATCTAGAGGTATTAAACACCTCAAGCTTTATCAAATCAAGACTGGATACATAAAAACAATCAGAAAATAAAAAATATAGCGAGACAAATTATATATAGTCAGCCTAATTAAGCTGAATGTATAAATTGTTTAAATGTCTTAACTATGCCAGCTTTTAGGTAAATGACCAGTAATTTAAAATAGGGTCCCTTTATATCTAAAACTTGAAGTGTCAGACCTCAGAGTGGTCAGCATCCTCTGGGATGGCAATATTCCTCCGTCCTAATCCAGCGTGTAGAAGTAACAACTCATCCGAGGCTTTTGGGGTCCTTTCAACACTTTTATTTAGAAGAAAAAAATGGATTGGCGTAGATCTAGCAGCCCTTTTTTTAGTAGTTAGGGTTAAAGCCTTTTCGTCCCTTGAACAGACCAGGGAATGCTCTGAGAGGAAAAACGGATATGTCAATTATGTAAAATTCAATCAGTCTTGAAGCATAATACCAAAGGGCTCATCTAAACTGCACATTACAGAACAGTTATAATTTATACATGTTTAGGAAGTTATGCTTGAGATTTATGTCTAAGGTTTGCTTTATGCTACTTGAGGATTGCTACTGTATGTATTTTAACATAATGTCATAAGTCTTAATGTTACGTCTTTAAATTACGTATGTTATTATTATTATTATTTGTCTACCAGTACTTTGTTAACACCTACTTAAAATGTCAGACAGAACGAGAATTTTAAGAGTTTACCTTCTTATAATGTGAACTATAAAATTGGATTATTTGATAGATCCAAACCTGGCCATACTCTGGTCCACTGAATTTCCTGACGCAACAACACTAAGGGTCCGCTGTGGTCTCATTGCAGACTGCACCCTGTTTCCAGGGTTTGCCTGACCCTGTATCATCCTGCCTGCTGTGACCTGCTCTCTCTGAATCTGCCCTTCATCTGTTGAAACCATTCAAAACTGTACACAAAACTGAAGCCTTTGTGTCTATACTACTCAAAGCAATATTATTATGGCCAATGGTAATCATTATATTCCAATGTAAGACAGACAGGTGTGCAATATTTAATTCAATGAAATGCCACACAACACAATTAACTTACCCATCCGTGATGGTGAGCTTGACTCACTAGTTAGGGCACTGCGTAAAAGGGACACAACATGCCTGGCAGCATTCTGCAACTCGGCCTAATGTAAATGAATAGAGAAAGCATTATTAGCCCCAACTAGAACAAAGTAGCAAGAAAACCACATGTATAGTCTAAAATAGTATTGTAATTATTCCACTGTTACACTGTTAATCTATTTAAAAAGTACTGGCAACAAGAAGTTTCTTGTTTCTAGTCTATTTATTTGCTTTATGATA
The DNA here is from genome assembly GCA_029959095.1 of Rhinichthys osculus. Taxonomy (NCBI): domain Eukaryota; kingdom Metazoa; phylum Chordata; class Actinopteri; order Cypriniformes; family Leuciscidae; genus Rhinichthys; species Rhinichthys osculus. The sequence goes on along the minus strand of JARWKJ010000018.1, from coordinate 24,322,136 downwards.
AAGAATCAATGCACTAAATTTGCAAATATTTCAGATACATATTTACAACTACTACATACATAAAGCATAGTAATATGTTTATGATTGTTGTGGTTATCTGCAAGCTATTTAAGGTTAGTTTACTGGCTTCATAGAATACTAAACAGAAATCGTGTCTTACTATGGTCAGCTAATCTGCACCTTTACAATGTTTTCAAATAGGTAAGTATACTAAACATAACGAGTCAAAATACATTTTTTATTTGGCAATCACTATACCTCTCTTTGGTTATCCATCTTGCTGAATCTTGATCGTTATTAACAGCTCTGGGTCGTGGCTTTGCCGCTCTTGATTGAAAATCACAGGTGTCCAATCACAAGTGACTTCCGGAAAAAGGGATTTAACCAATGACATTTGAGATTATAAAAACAGTAAGCCCCGCCCCTCGACTGCCAAAAATAAAAGTGTTCGAGCGAGCAAAAGCAGCAGGCCGGGAAAAAGGATTTGCGCGAGACGAGCGCGAGCGGGGTGTTGGTCCCGCGACGGATGACGGTTTGGAGGGCGATTAAATTACTTTGTGACACATTAATCCTATAAGGTGACAAGTATTTGGTATCTCAATTGGCATCTCCTGTGAAGGGCTTGGTTCGTGAGCTGAAGCAGCAGACAGGCCTCCCCGACGAGGGATGGGCTATGCCGCCGAAAGGGAAAACTAGTGAGGGTGCTGGGAGTAATGACAAAAATTCCAGACAAATTGAAAAAAGAGATAGATCTGACAATGGAAGTGGAAGAGAGAGTGACGAGTCCCAAAGCACGAGGAAAATGCCAAGAGTTGAAGAGGAGGGTGGATTTAGGATAATAGTTAAATTCAAAGATAAAAGTGACAAGGCCTTAAACCCTCTCAGACTATCGGAGGAGCTAAAAAACAAAATGGGAAAAGTTCTAAATGTTAAAATGATGATGAATGGGAATATACTTGTTTTTTGTAAAAATGATACTCAGAGGTCGAATGCCCTTAAAGTTCGTCATTTGCTTAACAGGCCTATAGAATGTTTCATACCTGGTCAAGCTAAAAATGCTAAAGGAGTGATACATGTAAGCCCTGAGATAGCAGAGAGTGCCATCTTGAAGAATTTAAAGGGAGCTGAGGTTGAAGCTGTACGGAGATTCAATGAAACTGGCACTGCTGTGCTATTAACATTCAAGTAAGATAGTGTGCCAGAAAGGGTCAGCCTTGGATATATTAGCTTTCCAGTGAGACATTATAATCGTCCCCCGATGCGTTGTTATAACTGTCAACGCTATGGTCATGTAGCAGCAGCATGCGGAGGAAAAAAAAAGGTGTGGGAAGTGATGGGGAAGCCATGACTTTATTCAATGTAAAGCTGACATAGTCAAGTGCTGTAACTGTGGCGGAAATCATGTATCTCCATTTAGGGGGTGTGAGCATCATGTTAGAGCTGTGGGAGTTGAGAAATTGAGAGTTGAGGGCAAAATGTCGTATGCAGAGGCCCTAAAGAAAGTGAGGGGAACGGGGGAACATTCCAGGCAAATGGCAGTTGGAATACCTTCTGATTCCCAGCCTGATAGGGAGAAAGTGAGGCAGATTGTGGGAACCCAGTCGTTCCTGGCATTCATGGTAGATGTTCTGTGGGCAGCTAGAGACCAATCCAGAAGATCTGATGTTATTAAGGTGGTGGTGGATGCTGCAGAGAGATTTCTGGAAGAGGTATTTATGGGTCCTGAAGAGTTGCACAAGTATATGAGGCAGAAATTGGAAGTATATGAGAGAGGGAGGGGAAAAGAAAAGAGCACTGACAGTAATGAGGAATGTAATGAGGAAAGAAGCATGGACATGAATGATGATAGTTAAATTGCTGATGTTCTACATCTTACAATGGAATGCACGGAGTTTGGTGGCTAATGGGCAGGAACTTAAGAGATTTGTTGATGAATTTAAAGATCTACCAGAGGTAATATGTATTCAAGAAACTTGGCTTAAACCTTGCTTAGATTTTGTGATTCCTGGGTATGAAAGTATCAGATATGATAGAAAAGGAAAGTCTGGGGGAGGGTGTGCAACATTTATAAGATCAGATGTACAGTATCAGAAAGTAGAGTTAACGTCTAAACTAGAATGTGTTATAGTAAGAGTTTGGGGACAGAACAGGTGGATTAACATAATAAACTTGTATAATCCTTGTTTACAAATAAATCTAAGCGAGTTGGAGAGAGTTATGGAACAAGTAGGGACACCGGTCATTTGGGTGGGGGATTTTAACTCTCACAACCCTCTTTGGGGTAGCAGAATAAAAGATAATAATGGGACCACTATAGAGGAATTTATGGACAGATGGAGATTAGTTTGTTTAAATGATGGCAGACCAACTAGATTTGATATTAGAACAGGAAATGTTTCATGTATAGACTTGGCATTAGCATCCAGTGAACTAGCAAGGGTTGGAGAGTGGGATTCTTTGGATAGATATACAATAGGAAGTGATCATTACCCAATACTATTGAGGTTTGGGAAAACTATATTGAGTGAAGAACAGGGCAACCACAAATTCTTTAATTATAACAAGGCGGATTGGGCATTATTTTCTGAAAAGTGTAATAAAAATATAGAGGAAGTAAATGAGGAAGGGACAATAGAGGAATGGAACAGCAGCTTATGTGAAATGATTATGAAAAGTGCAAATGAATCTATCCCAATAAAGAAGTGCTACAAGAGGAAAATTAGTGTTCCATGGTGGAATAAGGACTGTGATAAAGCAGTAAGAGATAGGAATTGTGGGTATAGAGCATTGAGAAAATATCCAACAGAAGATAAAGCAGTAGAATATTAAAGACTGCGAGCCAAAGCACGCAGAGTGATTAAGACTGCAAAAAAAGAGTGCTGGAGAAGATACTGTGGAAAACTAGGGGTGGAGACTGCAGTAACAGAAATATGGCGGGCAGTACATCGTATGGTAGGAGGTAATAGGAAAAGGAGAATGCCAGTTTTAGAGGAGGAAGGATTGTTTGCTACAAGTGATTTGGACAAAGCAAAACTATGTGAAAATAACTTTAGAGTTGTTCACAGCGGAGCTAACATTGGTGAAGCAGGTAAAAGGAAAAGAAATGAGATATGTGAGCAAAACTGGTACAAACTTGAGATAAATAAAGATAACTCTGATGTGTATAATTTATTTTCTCATTAGAAGAATTACACAGGGCAATTGGAAAAGGAAGAAAAACAGCCCCGGGAAAGGATGGTATTAGCTATGAGATTGTTAAGAATCTTAGTGACATAGTTTTGGAGGAAATCTTGGCCTTAATGAATTATATATGGCAAGAGGGAAGATTACCTAGCACATGGAAGCATGCACTGGTGGTCCCAATATTGAAACCAGGGAAAGACGCTTCAAAGGCAGGATCATACAGGCCCATTGCACTGACATCAGTCCTCTGTAAAATAATGGAAAGGATGGTCACAGACAGATTGGTTTATAAGTTAGAGAAGGAGGGATGGTTTACACCAGTACAAAGTGGATTCCGTAGAGGGAGAAGTACTATGGATGCTGTTACGTCCCTTGATAGTGATATAAAGAAAGCAATGGTGAATAAAGAAGTATTAATGGCGGTGTTTGTTGATATTGAAAAGGCTTATGACATGTTGTGGAAGGAGGGGCTTGTCATAAAACTCAATGAGGCTGGAGTCAGAGGGAGAATGATTAACTGGATACAAGACTTCTTGAAGGACAGGAGCATTCAAGTTAGGGTTGCAAATGCTTTTTCAGCTGGTACAGGTATTGATAATGGAACTCCACAGAGTAGTGTGATAAGCCCAGTCCTTTTCAACATTATAATAAATGATATATTTGAAGAAATTGGAAATAGTTTTGGAAAATCTCTTTTTGCAGATGATGGGGCCATCTGGAAAAGGGGCAGGAATGTCAAACAAATAATTGAGTAAGTGCAGGGAGCTCTGAACAAAGTAACTAGCTGGGGTGAAAAGTGGGGGTTTAGGATATCAGTGGAGAAGTCAAAGTATATAATATTTGGTAATAAGAAAACTGAATGTGGTGGTTTATTTTTGTATGAACAAGCAATTGAGAGGGTTAAAGAGTTCAAATTTTTGGGTGTACATTTGGATGAGAAGCTAACATGGAAAAAGCAGATAGATAATGTAGTAAATAAGTGTGAAAAAGTAATAAATGTAATGCGTTCCCTCTCGGGTAGCACATGGGGTGCAGGCAGAGATACTCAACTAATGATCTACAGGGCAATGATAAGATCTAGACTGGATTATGGTTGTGTGTGTTATGGGACAGCCGCTGATACACATTTAAAAAGGCTGGAAGTAATACAAGCGAAGGCGCTGAGACTATGTTGTGGGGCCCTTCGTACAACTCCAGTCCCAGCTTTGCTGGTAGAGATGGGGGAAATGCTATTATTAATTCGACGGGAGAAATTGGCAATGCAGTATATTGTTAAATTATGGGCACATAAAGGAGAACATCTTACAAAAACAGTTCTAATTAATGCGTGGGAGTGGGGATCAGGAAAAAAGAGGAAGGAATGTTTTATGTTTAACATCAGTAAAAAAATGGAGGAGTTGGGACTGAAGGAGGTAGGGGTGGCCCCGCAAGTGTACTGGTCAGTTGTACCACCGTGGTTGATGTCCGCACCAGAAATAGATTTCAGGATAATGGAAAACATCAAACATCATGAAGGCACAGAATATCCCAATATGGTCAAGCAAAGACTAGAAAATCAGTGGGGAACTTATCTTCAGATTTACACAGATGGATCCCAAGATCCACAAACTGGGAAGTCGGGATTTGCTTTTTATATCCCACAATATGAATATGTAAAGCTTAAGCGACTGTCTGAGGGGGTATCGGTGTATACAACAGAAATTCTAGCTATTATATGGGCACTAAAGTGGGTAGAGGAAGTTCAACCAAGGAGAGCAGTATTATGCTCAGATTCGGCTTCAGTGTTAAAAACTCTGAGAGGAAGTAATTTGGGATCTCGGCCAGATCTGTTTATGGAGCTGATGGTTCTGTTGTATAGAATCGAACAGGCTGGAGGGTCAGTGGGATTTCTCTGGGTGCCTGCACATGTTGGGGTAGAAGGGAATGAGGTGGCAGACAAGGCAGCAAAAATTACTTTAAAAAGAGACATTGATTTAGCAGTTTGTATTGGGGTTGCTGAATGTAGATCTGTCATTAAAGTAAATACTATAGTAGTATGGCAGAGGCAGTGGGAAAAGGAAACAAAGGGCCGTCATTACTATGCAATACAAAACAAAGTAAAGACAGAGCAATGTTATTTGGGTAAATCCAGAAGACAATCTGTAATTATGACAAGACTAAGGCTGGGACACTGTGGACTTGCATGGGATCTAGCGAAGATGGGCAAACATGAGGCTGGACTCTGTAGAACCTGCAATCAACAACAGACTGTTAATCATGTGTTTATGGTATGTCAACAGTATAAAGGGCAAAGAGAACAACTTTACTCTGTGGTATCAGGAGATGGAATACAGGCAGTGACACTGAGAGATATTTTGAATCCTCATGAGAATCAATCGAGGATAGTGGATGCAGTCATGGATTTTATATCTGCAACAGGATTAGCCCTCTGAGAATGATGGTGTCATAAAATGATAACTGAGATTGAACTGTGGGAGGCAGCAATGTGCCGAAAGGCATCTAGCCTGCCGGAAAGCTAGAAGAAGAAGAAGAAGAAGAAAGCAGCAGGCCAGAGCAGATCGAGCGCGAGAGCGTGGGGAATGATCATGCGCGCGCGCGAGGGCTTGTATTTCGTGCAGAGGAGATGTCATGCGCGCGCGTGAGGGCTTTTATTGCGTGCAGAGGTGATGTCTAAGCTCAGGGTTTGAATAAGCTCGCGAGTTCCCGGGAGGAGTGAAAAAAGCGCAGGCAAGCCGGACAGATCTCGCTTCTCGCAGTCTGACACCTGTGAGATCAAAGGCGGATATCGCGGGATTCACGCCCGTGCACGGTGTTGCTAATAAACGATGTAATTGAAGTTTTGTTGCTTGAATATGAAGATAAATATAATGAACAAGACACCCAAAGTACTTATTTAATTCCATTTTAAATAGGCCTACGTGTTTATCAATCATTTTTTCTTTAATACAGATATGTGCTTTTATTTAAAAAAAAAAATTTTTTTACATAGATCACACTGTTAGAGAGTTTGGGAATATCCACACATAATTTATACACATAAAACATGATATCAGAGTTTTAAAATCAAACATTTTAAAAGAGAACAATACATCACGGTCGTTTAAACCAATGAGCATTAAGCTGTGTCGTCAGCAAGTCGTTTCCCATCGTGCTGATCAGCGCAGTCGGTGGAGAGCAACTGTGCGCGACTGCAGAATCCGACACGTGCGCCTTGCGGTCGCGAGAGTTTTTTGACATACGTCGGCATGACATCAGAGCAAGGCGGACCGCACTCGGACGCGTGATTTTTTTCCCCAGGGGCGTGACAGGATGGCGGAGAGAGCAGACGCTCTGTGAATAGGCTTGTTCGACTTCATGCAGCTCTGCGCAGACCGATCGGCGGCAGACTTGAAGCCGTGCATGCCGGTTAGAAATGTTGTCCGACTTGATACAGCGCCGACGCCACGTGACTGTGACGTATGCCATCAAAGTACCGCGAGAGCGATTCGAGAGTAGCCGGAGAACTCAGCCAGCGCAGCTTCTGAAGAGCGGCTGCACGAGCTCTGATGACGACACAGCTGTTCCACGATTGGCCGGATTCACCGCATGACAACGATCACGTGCGTTTCGTGTTTATTCGGTTTATTCTCACACCTTTAGTTCCACTAAAGCTCACAAATCAGTTTTTTTTTATAACAGTAAACACTCTTTTCATGTAGTCGCAATGTATTGTGTTATGTTTATCAAAATAAAACTGATTAAAAAACGTTGATTCCACTTCATTGATAGTAGCTGTAGGCTTATGTTGAACTTTATTCTTGTTCAATCAAACGCTGTATGAAGCAGTACATAAAGTATTGAATGAAAATGTCTCTGAAACATCTGTGTATTTGGCAAATATTGCATTTATTTCACTTCAGCTGTGCTAAAGTATACAAACACCACGTGAGCGGTCACTACAGGAACCAGAAAGTGTCCGACTTCACGTCTCCGTTTGCAGCTCCTCCCCGCCTGCACGCGGCTACTCTCGCCGATCAGTTACATCCAGCCGCAGCCGATGTCGAACACACCTAATAGCTCAGAGTAGCAAAAACTTTAAAAACAACGGAATGAACTTATAACTCATCAAAACCCTGATTTATCAGATGTAAAACCGTAGGGAACTTATCCTAATAATTCAGTAACGTGTAGTGATGGCCAAATGAAGCGTTTCGAAGCATTATTGCTTTCTGATACAATTGTGTCGAAAATGGTTCATTACTCGAAGCTTCATTCAGAGAGAAATTGCAGCACCATCTCCTGGTGAAGTAAATGTAATGCAACAAAGCTGACAACCATAAAATGCCAGTATGCTTATATGTTAACGCCCCGTTTATTACGTGTTTACCGAGGCGATCAAAGTTGAAACAGTGTTAGTGCTGTGAAACTCATTTATGTAGGTGAATTTTACAGATACTGATGAATTTCATGTGTTCACCTTGATAATAAAACATTAAGCATAATGTGTGTGTGTAATTATTTCTTTAGACAAAGACAGAAGATCAGACCAGCTTAAAAAAAGTTGGAAACCATCACAGAAATTCTAATGGTTCCTATTAAAATGATAATAGAATAAAATAAAAAATAATAATAATAATTTCTTTTTTGTAGTGTGTTTGGGACATATTCCATTAGGATTTAATGCCCCTACCAATATAACCCAACACATTTCAGTAGAGACCCACAGAGACCACTATAATTCCCATTACAACCAATAAAATTCCTATGAAAACCAATACAATTCCATAATGTAAACCATTAAATCCAATAGAATTTCTGTAATGTTTTCTATAGTTTTTTTTTAGCAGGGCAGCATCATGTGTGAAAGCTTTATCTTGTTTAGCTGTAGGAAGCAGAACTCTATAACTTAACTGGTGGGACTGATATTTTTGTATGTTGAAAAGGATGTGCTTGTGTAACTGGTTGTACTTGTATAATGTAGCAGAGGGTTTTTGAAGTTTCTGTCTTTGATGCATGTTTTTATGTAACAATGTTCATATGTTCTCTAATTAATAATAAAAAATAAAATCCACTCTCCTCAACAATAATGCCAATTCAAACACTGACTACTACAACCCACGGTGTTGCCATGGTTTGGCTTCACTTTTATAAGAAATACAGCCGCCAGGTTTCAAATCTGTCAACACTGGATCGGGCTGTCAAAGCAGTCAGGTGGTTCACTACAGGAGTGAAGCAGTGTGTTTGCTTCAGACGTCATTTTCACGTGACTAGTGACGTACTGATACAAGCTCCGAAGCAGTGGTTCGTTGCAAGGACCGATCGAGTTTGAAGCAAGCTTCGGAGCGTCGGTGTCAGACCTAACATCACTAGTAACGTGTAAATAACCCTGAGCACCTCCTGGAGAACGATTTTGCAGACCATAACATGGCTAGCACAAAAGCTAATGCTAAATTGAAAGCTCTCCAAGCACACGACTACTGTGGTCCAGAAAGTATGGATACTAATATCAGAGGAACCAAAAATACCTTAACATCGCCTTCCAAACCTCCATCACCACAGAAAAAGTCAAAACCAGACGACGTCGTGGCTGCTGGAGCCCATGCAGACTGGCTGCTATCGGCACTCTTCAAGACATGATGCAGGACTTCAAAGCGGATCTAAAGCAGAACACGCTGACCATAGCCAACATCGCGAAAGCGGTAGAGTTTAACTCTGCCGAAATCAAAGAATGCAAGGAACAGTCCCAAAAACTGCACGTCAAGGTAAAACAACTCAAAGAGATGAACACAGATCTGGGAAAAAGAGCAGCAGAAGTGGAAAAACGAGCTGCAGAGTTGGAGCATTATAAAAGAAGATGGAACCTGCGAGTAAATGGCTTACAGGAGCAAAAAGACGAAAACACACGACAAATCATCTCTGATATCATCGGAAAGATCATGCCACACTGGAGGGAGAAGATGGATTTCATTCTGGATTCGGTACACCGACTGGGGCTGAGTAACACCAACCGCCTTCGTCAGATCATCATGCAGTTCACAGGATGCCACTTCAGGGACGAACTCTGGCGGATCACCAAACTTCACCCCGTTTGCAAGGATCTCAACATCCGCTTCGCAGAAGACCTCACCAAAGAAGACAGAGAGCTGATGAAGACAGATGGCTGTGTGGCCGAAAGTCGAACAAGCAAGGAAGGCAGGCCTAAAGACAGTGTTCCGGGGCCCCCATGCTTTCATTAATGGACAAAGAGTCTCGCCATAGACGCAACGATTCAGGGTTTTTTGAATCCCGAAAACAAGTGAGTTTGATTGTTAACGTTTTTCAGGGTTTTGCTACTATTATACAATCCTAATAGGAGACTCTACTGTTGTTTTAAGTTCAGTAAGTTAATCCACTGTTGTTGATTATTTATTTTTGTTTTTTTGCCTATGTTCAGTTTAAAGAGTACCATCTCTCTAATATCTGTTAATGCAAGGGGTTTAAGAGACATGACAAAGATGAAAAGTATTTTTTTATTTTGTAAAGGGAAGAAGTCAAATATAATTTTTTTGCAGGAAACACATTCTAAGGTTGATGATGTTATATTCTGGTGTAAATAATGGGGAGATGAAGCTTACTTTAGCCATGGCACTTCAAGGTCAGCAGGAGTCGCCATCCTCCTAAATAACTTCAAAGGTCATATTGTGTCCCATAAGGCAGATGAGTTTGGTCACTGGTTGATTCTTATCGTAAACATTGATGGTCTGAAATTCATCTTTGTCAATTTATATGGCTATAACATTAAAAGAGAAAACCAAAACCTACTTGAACAAATTGGCTTACATTTAGACAATCTTAAATTAACACACTCAACTGATAACATCATAATTGGAGGCGATCTAAATCTAGTTCATGATGAATTTTTTGATAAATATCCTTGCAGATACTTTGCAAGTCATCCAAAAACCATATTCACGAACTTTTGTGAAAAACATAATTTGGTTGATACGTGGAGACACTTAAACCCAGGAATTTCTAAATACTCCTGGTTTAGCTCAAGCCACAGTTTTAAATCCAGAATTGACCACTGGTTAATTGCAAATCATTTACTATCTTATAATATTAGCTCTGATATTTCTGCTGCACCACTAACAGATCATTGTGTTATTTTACTACAGATCAAACCCAATGACAACAATGTCCACTCACACACATACTGGAAGTTCAATTCCAGCCTGCTAAAAAATAATGACTACAGCCAAAAAATCAAATTGTTAATTAAAGTAATTGCCAATTCTGATGAGTTAACAACTGCTACCAAAAAGTGGGAATTCCTAAAATATAAAATACGCCAATCTACCATCTCATTCAGTAAAATAATTAAAAAAGATAGTGAAAAACAAGAAGTAGACATTATCAATCAATTAAATATGTACTGCAATAGGCCAAACCCAACTGAAGACGATAGACAGAAGATATTAAATCTCCAACCTAAACTGGATGAAATTTACAGTCGTAAGGCCCTAGGGGCCTTCATTAGATCCAGGGCTAAGTGGATAGAAGAGGGAGAAAAAAATTCAGCATATTTCTGTGGTCTTGAAAAAAGAAGACAGAAAAAAAATAGCATTAGTTCTTTGATAATTGATAATAATGAAATCACAGATGAAAAATTGATCTCTTCAGAAATCTGGAAATTTTATAGCCAGCTTTATATCACAACTGTGATAATTTTATACAACTGTGATAATTTTATTCTCATATATTTATATTTTTATTTTTTATTCTTAGAATTTGTAGTATTATGTTTCTTGTTGTATTTGTATTTGTATATGTCCACTGGAAGCCTCAGTACCAAAACAAATTCCTTGTGTGTGCAAGCACACTTGGCAATAAAGCTCTTTCTGATTCTGATTCTGATTCTGATATCTCAAAATTTTCTAATGTGGACTGTCAATTTTTTTTTCAAGATATAGCAAAACATATTCCCAAAGTAGAGGATGGCCTCAAACAAACATGTGATAATCAAATAACACTTACAGAACTTGACGCAGCAATTGGTCGTCTCTCTCTTAACAAAGCCCCCGGTTCCGATGGCCTCACAGGTGACTTTTACAGACATTTTTGGCTAGATTTAAGAGACCTGCTGCTACAAGTTTTTACTGAAATATTTGAAACGTGTGCTTCCACCAACAATGAGACATGGTGTTATCATCTCAATTCCAAAACCTGGGAAAGATCCCAGAATTATAGATAACAGAAGACCCATTACACTTAGAAATTCAGATTACAAACTCCTAACTTACATCTTCACTTATCGTCTTCGAACAGGGATCTCGAATCTTATTGCAGACACACAGTCAGGGTTCTTAAAAGGGAGGTCAATCCATAATAATATAAGATTGGTAATGGACATAATTAGCCACGTTTCCACTGCCGGGCCAGGGCCGAGCCGCGCTAGTGCGTGCCAGGGCCAGTCGCGTTTCCACTGTCACTTCCAGGGCTTACTCGGGGCCAACGGCCAGTATTTCTGGCCCGTCGAATACCTTGGGCCAAAGCGGGCCAGCTCGGGCTAGAGGCGTGCTCAAGGTAAAAGGCGGAGTTTATCAGTGTTATGGAACGTTATGATCTGAAGCAAGATGCACATTTCACTTTTTTATATCGCGCAAAATAATCGCTGCTCGAAATGGAGAATCGCCTGTACTGGTCTGTCGAAGATACCAAAGCTCTTCTGAGCATTTGGGCAGAAGAAAGGGTACAACGTCAATTTGACGGCGTGTGAAGAAACGAGGACGTTATAAAATACATTGATGCTGAACTTTCTAAGCATTCAGCGAGCAACGCTTCAAGTTCAGGACTAAAATAAAAAAAGTTGCGGGCGCAGTATTGTACAAGGCGATTAAAACGCACAATGAACAAAGTGGAGCTCAGAGTCGATCAAGTCGTCGATCAAGCCGTCCATCAAGTCGATTTTCCATGGATCCACTTGATGGATGGTGTGCTGCGTCCCTCTGTTAGTGGCGACTTGCGAGACAATCGGGACACTATTGCAGCCACGGTCGGTGAGTAATGCATGCTATCTTCCTAACTTAAAAAATAAATAAATTCATAATACCCGCTGAAATGGGTTGGGTTGTATGACGTTTGATCCAGAAAGGCGTGTTAGGGGCGGGGTTTAGGGCAGCGCTGCGGGGCTACTGGCCCGGCAGTGGAAACGCAAGCCCGGTGCTTGAGGCCCGAGGCCACTGGCTCGGCTCGGCTCGCTGTTAGCCGGCAGTGGAAACGCGGCTATTGAGTATAGAAGCCAAATAGAGGATGATGGTTTCCTTCTCTTTCTAGACTTTTATAAAGCATTTGACTCCGTGGAACATCCATTTATTCTTTTGGTGCTAGAACACTTTGGCTTTGGAGTCAAGTTTAGAGAATTTGTTGGTGGATTATATAGAGATATTAGTAGTTGTGTCCTATTACCTAGTGGTACCACCCCGAGCTTTAAGATTAATGTGGGTATTCCTCAAGGTTGCCCCATCTCACCATATCTGTTCATCTTAGCCACAGAAATGCTAGCAATCTATATTAAAAACTGTTATGATATTAAAAAACTTAATGTATTTGGCACAGACATAATAATCAGCCAACTAGCAGATGACACAACATTATTTTTAAAAGATAGATACCAAATTTCAACAACTATTGCCAAAATTGAAAAAATTTCCAAAGCCTCAGGCCTAATATTAAATTTAAAAAAGTGTGAATTAATGGCTATACATGACACCTTACTGACAGACATCTGTAATATTCCTATTAAATCAGAAATTAAATACCTGGGGATTTACCTATCTAAGAACCAAAAACAAAGTCAACTCCTGAATGTAGAAAATAAAATTAAAGAATGCAAGTCAAGACTAAATATATGGCTACAGAGGGACTTATCAATACTAGGTCGAATTTACCTAACTAAGATGGAGTGTTTATCGAGATGTATTTACCCAGCATATTCCAATGCCATTTCAAACAAATTGATTAAATCTATCAACCAAATCAACCTAAATGTCATTTGGAACATTCTCATTCCAGAACATTCTCATTCACGGTTCCATGCTGGTGGAATGATCTCCCCACCCTCATCCGGAATGCAGAATCCCTGACAACATTCGAAAGACAACTGAAAACTCATCTCTTCCGGGAGCACTTAACTTAAAAAAAAAAAAAAAAAAAAAAAAAAAAAAAAAAAAAAAATCCTTTCCTCTAAATCCTCGCTTGCCTGGCTTATGCTACTCCGAGCTATGTCTGAACTTTGTATTTTGAGCACTTCTTGCGTTGCTTTTGCCTCTTCACGATGACTCGCTTGGTTTAGTCCTCAGTTGTAAGTCGCTTTGGATAAAAGCGTCTGCTAAATGACTAAATGTAAATGTAAATGTAAATTTGGAGAAATAGACCACATTATATGAAGAAAAGCAGTATGGTCAAAGACAACAAAGGATGGAGGACTAAAAGTTAATGATTTTGACTGCCTTAATGGAACCTTAAAAATAAATTGGTTAAAATCTTGGATCAAACACAACAACTCCTTTTGGTATTGTATTCCATTGACCTTATTCAAGAAAATAGGAGGATTAGAATTTCTTCTTAGAGTGGACTTTAATGTTGACAAAATACCTATATCATTATCAGAGTTTCACAGACAAATACTCTTGTATTGGAAAATGTTGTAGGTACATAACTTCTCACCCCACACGTCTGTACTCTGGAACAACAGATATGTTCTGCACCGCAACAAATCTCTGTTCTTTGAAGATTGGTATGGGAGAAATATATGGTCCATAGCCGACTTAATGGATACCAATGGTCATTTCTTAAATTATGAACAATTTTGCATCAAACATAATTTCCAACCCTTAAAATCAGACTTCACTAAATTACATAGAGCGCTACCCCAACAATTTATCTTTCTAATAAGAAACACTTTGGCATATTATCCAATACAACCACAATTGGCCCCACTATCAATTCAAGGGATCTTTATTCTAGATAGAAAATGCACTAACCACTTTATCAGAAAATGCACTAACCACTTTATCAGAAATTGTTTTACTGAATACCTTTTCCCTGAAAGGCAAAATAAAAATAACATCTTACAAAAATTTGATAAAGATTCAATTACTAAACTAAGAACAATGTATCTAACACTCCCTATACCCCCCAAAGTGAAAGAAACTCACTTCAAAGTAATGAACAATATTTACCCCTCTAAAGAATTACTGAGACTTCGCTTTGGTATAGATGATAACACATGTACATTCTGTGAAAATGATATAGAAACTACGGACCATGTGTTTTTCTCATGTAATGTGATACAGATATTTTGGTGTGATATGAATAAATGGGTTAAGCAGCAGATATCTTCATTCCCAACCTCTATCTCCAGAGACGACGTTACATTTGGATTGATGCTGCAAAGCAAAGGTGATGAGATGTGTACTAATATAATTCAGGGGTTAAAGTGAAAAAGTTTTTTTTTTTTTTTGAGGGGGGGGGTTGGGGGGGGGGGGGGGTGTAGATGAACTTATCTTCAATGGCACCATTTATTTTCAAGTATTACAGCTGTATCTTAATGCCGTCTTTTTATGAATGAAAGCCAGTATCACTCATATATCTACTGATGTCTCGATGAAAATGATTTCCCCCAAAATTTTAAACATTAGGCTTCAAAAATTATAAAAACCTTTAATTTAAGTGAACTTCAAACAATCCTCA